>PITA01000998.1:31003-221399 GCA_004023965.1 Spilogale gracilis
CCCCCCCCCCCCCCCCCGCGCGCGCGCGCGCGCGCCATGAGAGGAGCTGAGCGAAAGCCTCATTTAGCAAATGAGGGGAAGGTTTAAAAATAACACAAGGAGTCACCCTCCATGAAGGCGAGGCCACCCCCTCTCCTGCTGCTCTCCACACCCCTCCCCCAGTCCGGCAAGAAGCACAGGAAGGGCTGCGGGCAAATGGCTGGAGTGGGGGGAAGGACAGTGTTTACATGGCGCACCGTGGGGCACCGTGGGACGTGGGATGATGGGAGTCGCGTGCTGTGCGTGTATGTGAGTGTGCATCCCTGTACATGCGGGGCTGAGACATGGAGCTTGTAACAGGCTGTGACGGCGCCAGTGGGGGGCTTTGATGGCGGTGCTATGTGGTGTGTTCTCTCGTGGTGGCGCGGCGGCGTGGGCCAGAGTGTGAGGGACCCATGTTGGCCTTTCCACATGTGCATGTTCACGTGATGGGTGCTGGGCGTGGCTGTAAGACAGACAGACACTAGACAGGGACAGAAGCACGTGGATCTTCAGAGCCAGCACAGCGCTTAAGAAATAGGCCATTATCGCTTCTTCTGACATGGTCTCAGCTACACAGATTCCCCCTGATTTGGCCCCAATCCTCATTTCCTGTTCTCAGACCCACTCTCCCACCTCCACGCAAGGTGCCAATGGCTACGTGCCCCCCCCCCCCCCGCCATGGTAAGGCCATCTGTCCAGGAGGCAGGACCCCCACTAGGCAGCCAGGGGGATTCAGAGCCAGCATCTTCCACCTGAATTGGGATCTGGACCATACTCCACTCATTCTGTATTCTCTCCGGGGGCCTGATCAGCCCTCTACATGCCTCCTCTCAGTCCCTCTGCCAACAGCCTCACGAGCAGGTGTAATCCACTGGCCTTCACAGAAGGGACGGCCCGGACTCCACCTGCTCCGCCTTCGGCCAGCACCGCCTTGCCCAGCTTGGGGCTAGCTCATCACCGGAGGAGAAGCAGAGGGTCTCAACAGCCTAGTAGGAGACTTCTCTGCTCTCTAGACCTCTCCCAACAGAGACGGAGGCTCCCTTTTCCCCAAAGAAATCACCGGGGGCTCTGTTGAGCTGAACAACTCTGAAGTTATTTAAGATTTTGTTTGCAGGCGATTAACTGGCTGACAGAGAGGCTGGGTGGGGTCTGCGGAGGGGAGACGGGAAGGCTCCGTGGGGAGCCGGCCTTGCCCAATGGGACTTGCACACACCTGCAAGCCCAGGATCCTCCTGGAGCCTCGGGCACTCTCACACATGGGTCGTGCTTATGCCTGGACATCACTCAGCCCCTTCTCTTGACAGACACACCCTGGTTCCTGGGGAATTCTGCTTGCAGAGGCCTCGGAGGTATCCTGAGAAGGCTCAGAGAAATAGGATGGAGGATGCAACCTTATAGCCAAGGCAGTGAGGAGACATGGTGCTTTCATGGTGCAATGCGAGGCACGTGGACACTTGGCCTCCTGGTGTCTTCCCTGTGAGTCTGCCTTGGTGGCTGACACAGCACCGTTAGTTCTTAATCGCGGGGTAGGCATGGCCTGGCTCTTGCACCATGCTTCCTCCTGCGGCAGCTCCATCCTCTAAAATGTCTTTTCTATTTGTGCCACCAAAACCCCTCCTTATAAGGCTTATGCAGGCCCCCAGCCCCTGCAGCCAGCCCTTTGGCCCATGGGGGATTGCTCTTTGCTCTGAACGGGCTGGGCCAGGGTCTGAAGGCAGGCCTCACACCTCCCGGCATCCCTTTCTTTACACCCTGGTTCCTCCAGCCATTCCTCATAGAACCTGTTTTCTGGACAGTCCCTCCCTCCCCCTCCCCCCTCCCCTCTCATTGTGTCGTTTTCACTAACAGTTGAAGGTAGTCATCATACAGGGTTGTCTAGGGGTCCCAAGGGATTGGGCTTCCCTGTGTGGGAGGAATTTCCTCAGGTGGGGGCATGTTCCCACCCCCCATGCTGGTTTGGATCTCAGCACACAGGTGCTCAGCCTCGGGACCAGGTCACCCATCCCACCAACTCTGCCCATTCTGAGACAGGCCCCAGTCTCTTCCCTCGGGCGGGCATACAGTTCCTGTCTTTACCCAGGAAAGGGGTTCTGCCCTGGGGCATGGAGACCCAGAGGCCTCTGCGAAGGGGGGTGGAAGTGTGTATATCTTACCACTGAGACAAATGTGTCTCATCCCTGTGTTTCAAAATGCAGAGTGAGCCTTTCTCTTTATAGCCACCATTTACTTCATTTAGGAAACCAAGTGGAGACCTTAACACTGGCTTTGGTGGGGCAGGGCTAGGGTGGGTGCGGTCCTAGGCTTGCTTCCAGCTTTAGGAGCCTGTAGCTGTGTCCTTCCCTATTCAAGGAGGCAAGAGGCCCTCTCTACCTGCTGAGGGAAGAGGACTGTGGGCTGTGGGCCCTGGGGTGAGAGCATGAGTGAGGAGGGCCTGCTCCTGCCAAACACCGGTTGGCCCCTGTCTTTCTGGAGCCCCCAAACCTCCCTGCCCTTCCCCTTCACGCATCATTTCCATCGCTTTAGGCCAGGCATGGGGTCGGGGGAAGCTGCTGTGGCCCTCCTCCAGCCGGGAGTTGGAAAAATCCATCACGCACCTAACATATATTTTAAAATAACTTACACGATAACACCCCCCACCCCGCTCCCATTTTTGCGTCTCAGATCTGATTATCTGCAGCGCTCTCTCTCTTTTTTTAATAAAAAATTGCTATAAATCTTTTTGTCACAGAAGATATAAGATGCGCGTTTGCCAGAGAGACTGCCTTGCTGAGTTGTTTTGTAGGTGGTTTGGTGCCCTGCTCTGTTTTTGTTTTTTTCCTTTTAAACTCCCCTACAGCTCGAGTTGAATATCAAAGAAGATGAGTTAGGGAGAGCTGTCCCTGATTGGCATTAAAGGAAGGAAAGAAGTTAGCAGGTCGGACAATTCCCATCTCATCCCATGCCTTGTCTCCCTCCTCCACCACACCCCAGTCCAGGTTTGCTCAGAGGGACCAAGGAGAGGGCGATGCCCCAGCTTAAGACCACACGATGGCTCCTTGCAATCACCCACACTTATTATTATTAAAAGGAATGGCTTGCCTCCCACATTCGTCCCTATTCTTCTAGCCTAGGCTGGCCATCCTGTGCAATGGACCTATTGGGAATGGGATGGGAAAGGGAAGGGGATGGACAGGATGCTGGACATTGGGGAACATGGTCAGAGAGACCACCAAGAATCTGCCTGTTAAAGGAGCTGCAGATAGACAGCTGGAAGGTGGCAGTTCGCTGAGAAACTGTCCCAAAACACCCGACCCATTTGTCACCAGGGCCACAAAGCATGTTGAACGGAGAAAATATTCCCTCAGATGCTCTCTTGGGAGTCAGGGTTAAAGAACAGGAAAACCCAGTCTTGTCTCCCGTGGCACATGTGAGCACAAGACCCTCCGGGCTTTATATTCAGCAGGTGCTCAGCCTGTGGATCTCAGGGAGCACCGGCTGGGGAGAGGAAGTGTAAGGTGTGTCTGGAGTAGGGAAGGAGGAGATGGGGCGATCCAGGCAGTGGAGGTGGGTATGGCTGGGAGGTGGTAAAAAAGAACACTCTGAACAAAATGGAAATTTGGCAGAGCCGCTGCTGGCCTGCTTATCAGGTCATCGTCTGTGCAAAGCGGAATGGCAGGCCTCATGATGGTTACACTTGAAAGAGAGTGTGGTCTGGGGAAAGAACAGGAATCTTACGCTGGGATATACAGGGATGATGCTGCTGTCTCCTCAGTTGCCATGGGGATTAGAAGCCCCAGTGTACAGTGTAAAGCTGGGCACATGGGCACTCTCCGCAGTTGTCCCCGCCCCCAGCACTCGTCCGGGTCCTGCCAGGCAGGCCGCCTCTGCAACCCGGCAGACTTTGCCAGAAGAGCATTAAGTGGGCAGGACACAGCGCTGTCCGGCCATGCACGCTCTCACGATCCCGTGGGCTGCAGCCGGTGGGGATGTCTTTTATTTGTATCTAATAAAGCCCAGGAGTACGACAGTCTTTGACTCACAGTGAATGCACAAGTGTGGATACCAGGTCAATGTGTGTGCGTGTGTGCGCGTCTGTCTACACACATTCGCACACCTTTATTGGGATTTTCAGCTCTGCTCGTGTTATTAATCTGATTCAAAACCTGCAGCCCAGTTTAATATCTGAAGTGGAATGGCAAGTCTTTATCCGTCTCTCCCTCCTCCTGCCCCTTACCTTCTGTCTGCTCTCCAGGACAACACCGGGCATATGCCATATTAGATTCCATTTTGGTCCTGTTCTGATAAGCAGGAGATTAAATAATGAATGAGATTCCCATTAGCTCAATTTTTTGGGGGCATATTTCAGGCAACCTTTTCCCTTTTTAATCAAATCTGCTCTGTACCGCAGAATATTTTTACATTGATTTGAAAGCAAGGATTTTTTTTTTTTAAAGGCCTGCTTATACCGACATCCCCATGTGTACTGAAACTGGCCTGCAGAGTCTAGGTGAGGGGAAGGGGACTGGGTGCAGCTGGAGGGCAGGAAGTGGAGTTTGGGAAAGACCCTGATCTCTGGCACACTGGCTCCATCTACCTTCTTTCATCCCCATCTCACTCCCGTTCTCCTTCCAGGACCTTCTGCTCCTAGACAAATGGCCTCAGGAAGAATCACAGCTCCTTTGTTTTTATTAATAAGCTGGCATGTGCTGAAATGTCATCTCAGGCATGGTAAGAGTTATGTGTGAGATGCCTACCCTCTGGGAAGCCTCCTTGGTTAAGCTGAAGCCACTGCCTTTGTCTCAAGAAGACGCCAAGCCACATGTCAACCCTTCGGGGGGATCATTCAAGGGATGTCCCCAGCAGCCAGCTTTCCTAGGAACGCAGGCACAGAGGAATATCACACCTCAACATGCCCTGCCCATGCTGGCTGCTTCTCATCTGTCCTAAGCACATGTTTTTAAGGGAAAAATGAAGAGGTGCTTCTTCCAAGGAGGCTCGATATGAGAGGAGGAGGCTTGGAGACTCCACCCAGGTTTGGCAAATCAGAAGGCATCAACACACTTTAGGATTCTTCCTGTTTTCTAGACATGGCGGCAGAGTTTGGAAGACCCAAGCTCCAGGCTCATCGGCCCTGACCCTTCCCAGAATTCCTGGGCCTTCCCTTTACTGAGTCCCAACTATGCAGGAGCAGTGTGATGGGTGATATGCTGCTAGCATTCCCAATGATACCTCAAGCTGGTCTCAGCAGTTTTCCCACGGATGGATCAGCACACGCAGCTTACTTGTCCACCGGCCATAGCTAGTAAGTGCGACGGTCTGGATTCAGGCCCAGGGTAAGCCCCGTACACACTCTTCCCACAATGCTGGCCTTGCTGAAGGTATCCCATACTCCAATCTACCTACTACAGGATCCCCATTGCATCCTGCTCTCTGGCCTGTGTGGCTGTCTCTGTCCCCACCACAACCATCCCAGCCCCAGCAAGCTCTGGGCCCAGCTGGGCTCAGTAGAGGCCTTAACCTCTCTTGGGTGCAGTACACTGACTGAGGGGGTCAGGGGATGTGTTCAGAAGCCACAGTAGCCACATCCTAGTCCTGCCTGGGCCCCTCTAATCAGTAGGCAGGAGAGCTCTGTCCCATTCACCGTGGGACCCTTGCACCCAGGGCTCAGTACACTTACAGCTGATGTAAATGAAGGCTCAGGGGGGCCTGGTGGGGACCTGGCCTGCTGAATCTCCTCAGATACCCGAGGGGCAGTCATGCAGAAGGAGCCTAGAGCCTGACCTACATATCCTATGTACTGGGGGATGCAGCTCCCCCTAAAGATGTGATTTCCCATGTGAACAAACACTTTGCCACCAGCTTTTAGAGAGGACTGGCCCAAAGGTGCTTCTTGCCCCCGTGACTGAGTGGTTCTAGAAGCTGGAGTTAGTGACAGTTCGTAGGGTGGGACGGGGGGTGTCCCCTCGAGATGTGATGCCCTGATCCTCACTGAGGGCCAGTGGGATCCCGGAGGGGACTCAGAGCATTAGAGCCAGTCAATCTTGGGGGCACCACAGTCCCCTTGGGGACGTTTCTGGAGTGGGGCTGCTGGTCCCTGCACGGGAGGCTGCCTGCACTGTGGGACACTCAAGCTGTCAGCAAGGCCTTCGCCAAGCCATATTTGCCTGCTCATCCCCCCATACCATGGCCCTCTCGAGGAGTTCCTATGGGGCCAGGCAGACCTAGCCCTGGCCCTGCCACTGAGGCTCAGAAAGCCAAGAGTGGGGGCTACCTCCTCGAAGGACCAGATGTGGAGGCTATGGGCTGATAGTGTGGACAGCGATCCCTCCCAGCCCTCTGACCATCAGCCAGTGGGACAGCTCACTAGCCAGGGACAGAGAAACCAGAGTGGGGAGCTGACAGCTGTGATGGGAGGGGGGCAGGAGTCACAGACACTGGGGCTCTTCACCTGAGACCTACCAGCTTTCTGGCTTCATCCTGCACAGACCTAACCTCTGGGCAACCAAGACAAAACCTGCTTTGCCAAGTGACCCTTCAGGGTCACACAAGTCACCGGGCAGAGTGAGCTGCTCAGGCCCAGCCTGAAAGTCCTTCTAAGGTTTTGGTTGGCTGCTAGTACTGGGGACAAGAGTGGGGGAGGCAGAAGTAGACACCAGGCTGTTTTCAGGTGTTGATGGAAAGAGAGGCTCTTCTCCCTGTCGTGAAGACATGCATGAGGTCCTTGGGCTAGTGTGACAAGTAAAGGACAGAAGGAGATAAGTGGTGTCCCCACCCCTGCTTCCCTGGCAGCCCAGGCTTACACAGTCCCTGCCTCACGTTCCAGGGCCAATTAATTTACTCTCTCCCCTGCCTCCCTCCTTCTACTCCTGAAGACAGGGAAAGGAGAACGTGCCCTTTTGAGCTGATGCCTTGGCTAAATTATTTGAGAGACAAGACTTTAAATGCATGTTTAAAGGGCCAGAGGCCTGAGACTCCATTCCTAGGGGTGAGAAGGTCTTGCCTGTGGCAGGTGCTCAGCTCTCCCTGTACCTCGAGGACCTCAGGCGGGAGTCCCGAGGTTGGGGGCTGTGCTCGCGCGTGTGTTTGCGTTGGTGGGCACGGGCTCTGCATGCTGGCCCATGCACCATTTTGGCACGTATGTACACGCTGGGGAGGGAGGGACATGGTGAGCGAAGGCTCCATCTATGCTCAGCAATTGCTCGGTGTGTGCTCACGTGTAGGCAGGACTTTGTGAATTAGGAATGCGTGAGCTAGCGGCTGTGCTCCCTCACAGGAGTAGAAAGGAGAACAGCATGCACGTGGGCCAAGGGGCCGTGTGCTTGGCCTCAGCCAAGGGTTTGGGCAGCAGTTGGCCCCTTGGCCTGATAGAAGCTGACCTGCTCCCTTGTTTTTGGAATTCTGCTTTTGTGAGCCCCAGACAGGAGGGGCTGCTCTCCCAGAGACAGAAGCCAAACTGCCTGAATTTTAGTGAAAATGTCCTGATATTTGTTCTGAGTTCAGAATTCTGGAGGCAAGAGAAAGAATATCCCCAAATCTAGGAACTATGTGCTTATATGCATGTGTGTGTGTGTGTGTGTGTGTGTGTGTGTGTGTGTGTGTGTGTGTGTGTGTGTGTGCGCGTGTGTGTGTGTGTGTGTGTGTGTGTGTCTGTGAGTTTGGTAGAACCTGAGCCACATTAGCCAATAGTTCCTGGTTGTGTGTGTGTGCGTGTGTGTGCATGTGTGTGTGTGTGTGCATGCATATGTGTGCATGTGTGCGTGTGTGTTGAAAGGAGGAGAAAAGAGCCAAATTCAGTCAAATCATCTGAAGGAGACAGGCCACGGCCTAACTGTCCATGAGCCTCCTCCAGGAGGCACGGCTGCCCCTTCCTTCTTTCCTTAATGCAGCTGCCCAAACCACAGTGCCCACTAGGGAAGTGAGTGGTGTTTAGGGCATGGAAGGTGCCCACATTCCAACAGCATCCACCCAGTCCAGTCAAACGAAGGTCTCTGAAACAACGGAGAGCAACTACCACTGAGGAAGCTTTCTCCCTAGGGTCAGAGGAAAGTACCAGACCGAGCGGCTTATCAAGAGGGGCAGCCCGGCTGGGGCTGCATGGGAGTGGCATAGCTGCCCGTGTGCCTAGGTCACAGGCCTCAGGAGCTAGTCTGGCTGCAGTGACTGTGCCTCACTCCCAGCCAAGAGCTCTGCCCGTGGCTTCCCCTCTCAGCCTCAGTCTCTTCACGTTCCAGCAGCCAGGCGTGAGGAGAGAACGCTTCCTCCTTGTCCACCTGCTCCCTGAAGCAAGTCCTGCCCACTCAGCACCCCTTTCTTTGCTGTGTGCTAGTTTTTTTTAATTCACTCACTCGCTCCTTCCCTCCCTTTCTCCCTCCCTCCCTCATTCATTCCTGTGTTACTGAGTCACCATCTGCACTGCTGTCAGCCAGGTGCTGGGGGAAGAAATAGGGCAAAACCACATAGAACCTCTGAGTCTGCTTTCTAAACTGTAATTCAGTCCCATACAAATTTACTAAACATTCACTGAGCAGCTCCTGTGGGTTAGGTGCTAAGGGTCCATTGCTGGATAATCAAATAGGAGACCTTCTATCACAGAACTTCTGTCCTGGGGGGACCATAATGATATGGTTATAAAGCAGAGTGTTAGGTGCTGTCTGGGGGTCCACAGGGTATGGTTGGAACATATGGAAAGTCCCCAGGCTGGAGTTTTCTGAGACACACATCCTAGCCTAATCAAAGTGGAAACTTCTAGGGGGCAGGGACAGCCCCTTTCTTCTTGTCATTACCTCCACAGCTCTTCATCCAGGTCGGTTTGGGTTTTCATAGAATATGGAGAGATGGATGGCATGCATGGATTAGTGCATGGATTCATGGATGTTGGTAGGTGGATGCCTGGATGGACAAAAGGACGTGTGCATGGATGGATGTGACTTTTTCTGTCACACTCTGATCTCTTAGCTTTGGATGCCTGGATTGGTCAGGCTGGTCAGAACTCAGTGCTGAGTAGGAGCAGGGACACTAACTGCCTGCCCATGACGCATATCGGGCCATGGGGGCTGGGCAAAGGAGGTTCCCCGCCCAGCCCAGGCTCTGCACACACATCATTGGCTTGCTCCTCAATCATGCCTTTTCCAGCTAGCTGCTCCTGTCACAGCACATCTTGTTAGCCCTGGAGGCTCAATGAAATGGAAATTCATGTTTAAATTTAAAAACAACATATTGACCCTGGGAGCTGGCGATGTCTACATTTTTAATAACTTATTCAGAATGAAGGCTTGGACGAGCATGTGTTTCTTTGTGACTGTGTCACACATGTGTGGACATGCGTGTTTTATGGGGTGCATTTCCACATTTGTTTATGTGGATGTCTGAAACTGTTTTCATGTGTGTCAGTGAACAGCTGGGGGTGGGGTGGGGGTGTCCACATTGGCTCCGGAGCACTGTGGGTTTCACTTTGCGGTGAAGGCTATGTCAGAATATGCTGTGGGTGTGCTGGACGGTTTTGCTGGATTACTATGTGTTCTTGTAGCGGGACTGGAGATAGGTGGACACAGTGGGGGAAAGCAGGCAATCCTTGCTGCCACTCCTTCATGTCCCTCTACTCCTATGACATCTGACCCAGGGGTCCCCTAGTCTTCAAGCCCTCTTTAGTCTGGGCCCTCAATCCAGATGATCCCATAGGCCAGTTGTTGGAAAAATCCCAGTCAGTTGAGGTTGGCCGGGTCCTTGGAGAGCCCTCTACTTCCTTCCGTGTCTTGGCAGAATCAGCATCAGCCCTTTGAGTCAAGTACTTCCTTCCCACTCAAATCTCACAGTTTTACAGAGCCCCATTCCTCCTCTCTGAGGGGCCTATTATTCCTCCCTCATATAGTCCCCTGGTATGAAGGAAGAACATCAGTCTGGTGGTCTGGAGCCCTAGGATCTGGTCTTGTAAACCAGTCAAGCTAAGTGTCTAAGCCCTCTCTATTTCAGGTCTCCTTTGTAGGGTTTTGGGCCGTAGTACTAGTAAGGCCTCCAGAAGGCCCATCTGAAGGTTCTGTCAGCTGTCATATTATGATTTCCACTCTAGCCCAATCTGATCACTATAATCTTTCTCAAGTACACTCGGTGTCTAGTCATTGACACTTCCTCTTCTG
The DNA here is from genome assembly GCA_004023965.1 of Spilogale gracilis. Taxonomy (NCBI): domain Eukaryota; kingdom Metazoa; phylum Chordata; class Mammalia; order Carnivora; family Mephitidae; genus Spilogale; species Spilogale gracilis. Next base: position 41,137 of record PITA01000998.1, read on the forward strand.
CTTTCCAACCCAATGCAGCAGAGATTAATAACAAGACCAGGCATATGGCAGGGATTCAGCAAACACTTGCCCATTGACTGAAAACCATATGGTGCCAGTTTCAAGTTCCTTATTCTTTTATCCATCCATCCATCCATCTATCCATTATCCATCTATATGCCTATTCATCTGCCCACCCTTGTATCTACTCACCTATCCCCTACCCACACATCCAACCAATCCATCATTCCTTCCATTCATCCATCCATCCATCCATCCATCCATCCATTCATCCACCTATCAGTGGATCCATTCCACAAACATTTCGTTTCCTCTTACTATACTCGAAGATACAGAAGACAGCTTCCATTCTTGAGGTGCTTAAGCTTACTTGGGAAGATGGTGTATAGTGAAAGACATTGTAAGAAAGGGCCAGAAAGTTCTGGGGGAGGGCTTGAAGGAAGAGAGAACATACCTGAGATGGAGGATCCAGAAAGGCTTCCTGACGGAGGGATAGCTTAACTGAGCCCAGAGGGCTGGCGGGATCAGATGGAGAAAGAAGAAGACAAAGAGGGGTACTCCTGGCAGTGGGCACTTGGAAGGCATGCTTAGAGAAGAATGAACCACCTGACTTGTCCAGCATGCAGTAAGCAAGTATAGTATAGTGGAGAAAATGCAGCCCAGCTATCTGTCAGTGGCCTAGAGCACTTTCCCATCACCTTGCAATTGTCCCATTATCCCTAAGACCAAAGCAGAGAGGCACTATCACTTCTCTTTCAGAGATGGGGAAACTTGGTCCAGGATGGTAGAGTGTTTGGCCCAAAGTCACACAGCAAGTATGTGGCAAAGTAGAGACCACGACCTGAGTCTCTGGCCTTCTTGACCTGGGATCTTCTTCCCTATAATGGGAAGAGCCCATCCTGAAAAAATTTTAAATCTTATTTCTTAACTTCAAGAGAAGTGGGAAAGGGTCTGCAAGCACTTTGTTTCTATTACCTATTGAAATTTGACATAATGCCTTGGCAGTTCCCCCTTAATATTCTGCTGTATATGGAGCCTGACGATTTCCACCATTGAATGTGACAGGTTGGGAAGATTAAAAAGAGGAGCTAAACTAGCAGCAGTTGGAGATGAGGAAAAGTAGCACATTTATGAATAATTTCAGCTGAATCCTCACAACACGACACTCCCTGGACAGAACACATTCATTATCTTATTCACCACGACTACTGCAATATTAGTGATTTGTTACCGAATCAATTATTAATTCATACAGGAGAACGAGGCTCTGTCACTTAACTCTTCTCTGAACGTTGGGCCCACGGTGGGGCAGGGAGGGGAAGGAGCCAGATTTAACCTTCATTCCCTTGTTTGGTCTCTTGTGGAACGTGAAAGGATAACTAAGGATGGTGGCAAGTGGGTGAGTGAGAGGGCTAGTGAGGGGGAGTGTGTCATGTTCCTCAGAGTCCTGGCTTGAAACTAGATACCCCATATACCACAGCAATGCAGAGCTCAGTGGTCTGTTGGGGCCAACTGATGCCATCCATCCATCTATCCATCCATTCATCCATTCATCCATCCATTCAATTTATTGCCTGCCATTTGAAGTATCTGACTCAAATAATTTGCTCTTGCCTGCATTCCTCCCGGCTTTGATCATCCGTGCAAATCCTCCCAACTGTCAAGTGATCCACCTCCCGGACTCCTGCTACTTCTCCAGCCCTCCAGCCCCTCTCCTGGAATACCTTAGCCCTGGCTTGAAGTGGATCCACACTTGACTGGACCCAGTTTTCATGTGAGTGCCTTGTGTCCTGAGCCTAGGATTTCTCAAAATATCTTGGTACTCACTTCATATCACGCGGTCTCCTCTTTAAAAAGGAAGATGCTGGAATGCCAGTGTAGACACACTGAAGCACTACTCTGAGGCTTGGGCCTTAGAATAAACCCTGTAAAAGAGAAATAGGGGCTCTTTGGGTGCATGGCTGAGTCAGCCTGGGAGGTTCCTCTGTCTTCTCATGCATCAAGCTCAGGGCTGGGCCTTCAGGCAACTGAGGGGCTATGAGACTCCAGTCTGTCCAGGCCATGTTAACAGGCTGTGACCTTCCTCACCCTCTTTTTCTCATTCTGCACATTCCGTTTTGCATCTACTTTGCCTTAAGAAGGTGGAAAGACAAAGTTCTGAAGTCGGGTAGGTTCAGAAACAAGGCAGGTAGAAATGCTAGGGGTGGCATTGTCCTCCCTTGGGAACAAAGAGGGAAGGAGGAGGGAGGGAATGAGAAGGAGGCTGTGGGAGGAGGATAGGAATGATGAGAAGGGATGGAAAGAGAATGGAAGAGGGAAGAAAGGAAAGGAGACAGCAAAGGGGAAGAAAGAGTGAAAAATGAGGAAGGAAGGAAAGAAGGAAGGCAGAACTAGAAAATGAAGAAGCCTCTTCCTGTCACATGAGACTGCCCATAAACCTCAGTGATCTCACACTCTGCGGCTTTCTCCACGGCATTGGTGGACCAAGAACGTGCCCACGGGGCCGAGGGCAGCAGGTGGGGCAGGCTGGAGCTGTGTCTGGGTGAGGTTCACTGGACTGCAGGCACTGAGTGTCGAGGAGGGGCTGGCTGCTGCCTTCAATGGCTCTCCTTGTGGCCACGCCTTTCCCTTCAAGTGGTCCAGAGGCAGCACTGCATGTCCCCCTGTGTTTCCACTCCTCCTGCCTATTTCTCTGACTTAACCTGTAGGTAAATCTCCTTTTCTCCAGGTTCGGGGTCCCTCCCCATATCCTTCCAAGGCCTTGCCCAGCAAGACACAGCAGGCCCAGGTGGGCCTGCCCTTGGTCGGGTGTTGCCAACTTCTTTTTGTAGCCTGGGGAGTGGGACAAGGGGCTAGAGTGGAGGAGTCCAACAGTTATCTATCAGACATTCCCTTTTTGTTTTTTTTAAGATTTTATTTATTTATTTGAGAGAGAGGAAAAGCGCACGCACACAAGAGGTAAGGAGCAGCAGAGGTAGAGGCAGAGGAAGACTCCCTGCAGAGCAGGGAGCTCAATGAGTGGTTCAATCCTAGGACCCTGAGATCATGACCCAACCGAAGGCAGATGCTGAATTGAAGGAGCCACCCAGACGCCCCTGTCAAGGCGCATCTTGCAACATTTGAGGAGTGGTCAGAGCCCCCTGGTTTGAGCCCGCCAGCACAGACAAGAGAGAGAGAAAGCCAGCAGGACGGGGTTCGAGCCCAGTGTGGCCCTAATCCTGGCCGCTTCCTAACCCTGTCAGCCCCAGCTCTGTTCTGCATCCTGTCACACCCTCTGGGCCTCCCAGTCTCCCTGCAAATACCAAAGAGTCAAGATGAACCGAAGGCGGAGTAAGAGATGTCACCTGCTCATAGAGAGTTCTGCGGTTGGGGGTCTACCTGCAGGATGATCTGAAGGATGTTGTGCGGGCTTATTTAGCTCCTGAGCTTCTGAACCCTTGCTCTTATTCCTCAGTTCAAAGGTTGGCACCTGCCCACACCCTCAGGGTACCTCATCTCCTGGAAATGCCACCAATTAGGGACATTATGGAAATTCACTTGTCCTTTAAGGCAAAAGTGGTCTGACTGAAGCCTCCAACTGTGCCCCTCCCAGCCTTTCTTTCGGTCCCTCCCCACCGAGCAAATGTGGTGTGACTGGGGAAGGCCAGCAGTCCCAGCGCCCATCTCTGCTGCTGGTAATTACAGCTGGACAAATAAACAAAAGGGAGAACAGCATCAGAAAATCTAACTACTATGTGGCGCAGGGGTTTCAACCTTGGTCAAGTGGTCAAGTATGGGCAGATCGGATTCATGCAGCATCAAAAACTCTGAGTGGCCGTCGGGACCGTTGACTCTGGGAGGCTCTGCTCTCTTTTCCTCAGGACCCCTTGCTGCCCCTCACCAAGCCCCCAAGCCTCCACCCACTTCACTTTCCCAGACTTGGACTCTCTATGAACTCTCTGTCCTAATCTCTTTGAGCCCTAGAATTGTAAGGTAAAAGAAATTTGGGAGACCGTCTAGCCCAACATTGGAAAGAACAGTGAAGAAGGAACCAGAAAGCCCGGCTTCGGCTGCATTCCTCCCACCATGTGACCTGAGTTTAACCTCCTTGGCCTCGCTCTTGAACATTTTCTTCATTTCCAAAATTGAACGTGGGATAATAACGTACAGTGTGCTTGTCTCCTAGGGTTGCCGTGAGGACAATAAAAAAAAAATCGCAAAGCACTCCTTAAACAGAAAGACCACTGAATAGTCTTTTTAGAGGAGAGATTAATGCCCAGAGAGATTCTGTAACTTGCCAAAGGCACACAGCTTCTGAAATCATTCAGTGGGCACCCACGGGCAGGGAGTGTGTGGGTTCCTTGATACCAGGCTTTCTGAACACAGGGTAGGTGCCCTTGGCACTTGCCTCAGGAAGACCTGGTTGACAGTTCATGCTCCTTCAGCACCTGGCACGGAGCTGGTACCTAGAGCACAGGCAAGATGGAAGGGACGGGACGCAGCCGCTGCTCAGCAATCCTGCAGGGGGCTGTGGGATGCAGGGCCCTACAGTCCGCAAGCGCAGGCTCTACTTGATTTTTGTGTCCTCAGCCGCTAGTGCAGGGCCTGGTTCCATCACTCTGATGGAACATACAGGCTAATTGCTAATCAATATTGGTTTTACTTTTCCATGTTTGATTATATGGGTTTACAAATGAATTGCACTTTTAAGTGATGAAACTGCATTTCTTTAAAATGATTCCAGAAGTATCTTCATGGTTACAACTAAGAAAGATATAGTGGGGAGAGGGTGGGTCCCTCTGGAATATTCCACTCAGGGAACCATAGGCAGTCTGTGGATCAGAAGAGATGGAGGAGAAGACACCCGGATTCAGGTCTAGAACAAGGGTGACCCTAGAGAAACCTCTGTCTCTGGGGGAGGGTGGGAAAGGGGCCTGCCTCAGAGTTCAGTTGGAGCTGAAATGGGTGGAATGCCTGGAAACTGGCTGGATCCTCACCTCTATCCCATCCTTCCTGGAGAAGCAGTCAGGGAGACAGAAAGCTTGGAGCCCCCACTGGGAAGAGGCCCAAGATGCTGCCTCAGGGTGTGATCAGGGTATGATCAGGGTGGAGAAAGGAGGAAGGGGGGCCTTGTCCTGGAATGCTTCTTTCTACTCACTTTTGTCAGGAAATCAGCCTGGCTGCCCTCTCCCAAGCAGGGTGGAGAGGGCTATCCTCAGGAAAACCTTCAGGTACCAACAGGAGAGGACCCAGGGAAAGCCAGGGACCTACTCTACACGAGGATGATCCCTCCCGGATTTTCTAAGGACAAAGAAAGAAACAGCCCTGTTGAGCCCCCGGCCCATCTTCTTCTTCCTTGAGAGCCCCTTGGACCCAGGCAGCCAGCTGACAGCTAGGACCGTGGGGAGGGGCCAGCCCTGTGGCGGCACTGGGTCCTCGGGAGTGCAAAATGTCCAGGCCACTCCGAGCTTCTGGGGCTGCCTGTCACGCTCACAGGAGTCAGGAGTCATCTGCGACCCAGGAGCAAATCCAGAGCCCAGCTTGAGGCACGCTGCTGGGAGGTGTGGGGTAGGAGGAGGCTGGGAGACTTTCAAGCCCTACCTTTGCCTGAGAGAGGCCTGCCATGCAGTGAGGGGACACTGGGCCTCAGAGCAGAAGGAGTCCCAGGGCCCAGCTCATGGCCAGCTCCTGACTGCGGGCAGCAGCGGTGAGAGGCAGAGTGGCCTCACGGTGAGGTGCAGCCTCGGCCCCAGACCAGTGCGGGTGGAAATCAGGGCTCGCCCTCACTAGCCACGTGGCTCTGAGCAGCTACTTCACTTCTTGGCACCTTGGTTTCCTTATCTGGTGGAAGGGCTGATAGCACTTACCTCACAGGGCTGCTCTGGGGAGTGAATGGAATAGTGAGAGGGAGCGCTGAGAATGGCAAATGCGGGGGGAGGGGGGTTGGTGCTGGCTGTGAACGGGAATCCTCAAGGAAGGCTTTGTGTAGGAGGTGGGACTCGAACCAGCGGTGAGACAAGGAATTGCAGGACACTGTGTGAGCAAAGTGCACAGGTGGGGCAAGTACTGGGGGTCCCCTCCTGCCCCTGAAGACACTTTCAGGGCAGGGCAGGGCAGGGGCAGGGTAATGGTGCAGGGACCCGTGCTTGCTCCCTGAGCATGGAGGCTGGGGCCTACCTAGTGGTTGAGCAGAGGCTTTGTGAATCACTGAAAGAGAACCGTCTGAGCACGAGCTGTAAGTCAGGAACAGGGAGAGGGAGGTTTCAGTGTCGCCAGCTCCTGGGGCCAGCCTCCCGGCCTTAACCATCTGGAAGCCTGGGAGGGACAAAATAACCTTGCCTCTCCCTAGTTAAGAGCCTGATGGCATGTCTTATTGCTCTATTCTGGTCCAACTCAAGTGAGGATGGGCTTGAACCTGGGACACTCAGAGGCTCCTTAGCCAAGGTTCCCCCTCCCATGATTCACTACATTTGATCCAAGAATAGGTAGGATCTGCTGAATCCACCTTCCTAGCCCTCTCAGGGGACAGGCCTACCCACACTCTGCCAAGAGACCCAAAGCCCATGATTAGGGTGGCAGGGATCTACCTGCACCCCCAGTTGTCGCTGTGGAAGCTAAGGGTCCGAGGATTGAATGGGAAGTGCTGCCAGCAGGGTTGTAACCAGACTACAGGTCTCCCGGCTCCCAGACCAAATCTCCCCTGCTTAGTCCGCCTTTTCCACTTCCCTGGGCTCTGGCTGGCCCAGCTGCGGGGGCCATGGGGCCTCCACCACCTTCTCAAATACACGGGGCCCCTCACCAGTTCCACGAACCCCACAAAGCTTTCTTCTTTAACTGCACACAGTTCTGCAGGTGGAGGAGGAAGAAACAAGCCTTGGAATCCATCCCAACCCTCCTGCTCTGATTAACGGCCGCCCCCTGCTCTCGATTGTGTCATGTGTGTGAGTCATGTCTCCCCAGCCAGACAGTGACCTGGCCGCCTGCCGCCATGGCCATGTGCTCCCTCCTCCAGAGTCCCCGTGGCCTGAGCGCACAGTGGGGACTCAGCGAGTGATAAATGCATTGGAGACTCGGGCATGAGGGTGATTGGGCTTGACCTTTGTTCTCCCCACAGAACACAGGCTCCCGGAGCCAATTAACGGTCAAGCAATCCCAGGACGGTCCCTCGCAGCCTACGAAATGTGAGCTGTAAAACATCTGACGTGAATGTGAGCCCTCCTCAGTCAGGGCGGGTTAGCGTGGCCTGATTCTTTCCGCGGCATGCCATCCTCACACCTCCCTCCGGTCACCCACGCCAGCGTCTTTTTAGAAAGTGGCAGAGTGTGAGCAAACAAGGAGAAAAGATATTCCTGGATCCTTGCCCTCAAGAACTCTCATTTTCAAAAGCCCATTCCTCGTGTCTAACTGCATCCCTTCTCTCTGTAAGAGATGCCACTTGGGGGGGTGGGGCCAGGGCCTGGGCAACAAATCATTACCTGCCCCCCTCCCCTGCCCCAGACAGGTGAAGAAACTGGGTCTGGGGACAGGTGATTTCCCCAAGATGACAGAAGGAGTCAGGGTCCAAGCACGAACCCAACAGAGGGCCCCCTGGACACTTTCAGCTGGAGCAGGGTAGGGGTGGGGGCGGAGCCTGCCTCACTTGTTGGGAAGGCCCATTCAGAAAAAGCTGTCTTTCCCCTCCTCAGACCTCCCTCTGGCTAAAGGTCTGAACTCCCCCCATCCGTGCTCCATGCTCAGGAGGCCAGCGCACCACGCTTCAAACACTCCTCTCTTGCTCCTCAACTTGGCCCTCACTCCTGCACCCTCTCCAGGAATGTGTGTGGACCTTCTATAGGGCAGGCTCTTAATTCTGACCCTCCTGTCTCTTAAAGGCTGTGCCCTTCTGTGGACCTCCTATCTCGTCAGGGGACCCAACTGTCAGGTGTGAATGTGGGACTCGCAAGGACAGACTTATTCCCACTATCTGGGTTTCCTGTCCTGCCCAGCTTGGGACTGAGCCCCTGCAAGTGCTCATTCCTGACCACCTGCCTCACTTGTGGAGTTATCACGTGGGTGAAGCTCCTCAGGTTCCCCGGGAAAAGCTGTGTTCATGTCTAAGAACGTCTCTGCTTGGAAGCAAAGACAAGGTCCTTCCAGGATTCTAACCTGTTCCCTGCAATCCCAGCCAGGATGGTCAAGGGGGTCCCAGAGAGCAGCTGCTTTGGGAAGCCCTCCTCCTGTCCAGCTTGTCAACTGACTTTACATTATTGCCACCTGGCTCTATTGACCCATCCTAAATTAGAACACCTGGGACCTAGAAAATTCAGAAGCACATGATTTCTTTAAAAAAAAATTAGGGAAAGAAAAAGTGCATTGCCTTTCCACCGAGTTGTTCATTATTACCTAATGAGAGCAGGCACTGTGCCCATGGGGGAGAAACTTCATGGAAATTCAAGAAAGAAAAAAGTGGGTTGCCTGTGAGAGTTCTGGGGCAGGAACCAGCCCCCCCCCCCACCGGCTAGAATATCTGTGTGTGCAGAAGCTACAGCTGCTAGGCAATAGTCCCGGGGCCACCACCCTTCCCAGCTGGAAACACCTTGAAAGATGGGCATCTCATGCCTGCTGGAGGAACTTTTGGCCATATATGGGTTCTCTGTTAGGTGCTGGAGGTAGGGCCTCCATTCCCCAGAGAAGACACCCAGAGGGAGGAGCTGGGTTCTCTACCACGTCTGTTGGGGACAATGGCACAGCCCTGGCTGTGGGGACTGGGTCCTGGGCTTGTACTCTCTTACCTCGGCTTCCTTCTACTCCTGAACTTGGCTCCATGACTCCCTCACGGTGAGAACCATGATGTGTGTTGTCAGACGGTGGCCAGAACGCTAGTTCCTGTGTCCCCAGAAATGGGGGAGTGAACAGAAAACTGGGGACCTGCCCTCTGCTGTGGACACTGCAGGTGACTGAGGGAGAAGTTGGGTTCCTTCTCTGGCCTCAGTTTCCCCTTATGTAAATGAATATTGGTGGCCTAGGTGCCTGCTTTTCCTGGCCCCAGGTCCGATCCTGAGGTTTGCTGGCAGATGGGGGCCTGGACAGGCCCAGGGCCACATAAGGCCTTACTGGTAGCCACGGGGGGCTGAGCTATGGGAGAGCCACTGGAGGAGGCCACAAATGGCCCACAGCGTGGATAAGAAACCTGCAGGAAATTGAGAGATGGTTGCCTGTCCTGAGTGATCCAAGAAAGGGTGGGCTGGATGGTTTCCAGGACACCCGTCTCCTTTCTCCATCAGAAGAGCCACTGGACCCCTCAGCTCTGCTTGCTGAGGAAGGAGGCTCACGAGTGTGGAGGCCTGGGAGCATGGCGGCCTGACTGGGGGTCCTGTCGCCTTAGAAGTCTCATTAGGACACATGGAAAACAATTTGCCAGGCCATGTTGCTTCACTGCCACGTGTGGTTTGCTGCACATTAAATTCATTATTTTAACAGGTCAGTGCCTCTGACAGATACTCATTTGTGGGAGATGAGCACGGCTGCTTCTTTAATCCCCGTGGATTACTCGGCTCTCCGGAAAAGCGATACCAGCAACTTGCAGAGACTTTAATCCCAATCACTCCAGACTGTTTACAAGGAGAAAAACAAACCTGCCGAGGTCCCGTGTCTCAGCCCTCTCCCAGTCCTGCCTGCTCAGCGGGGCCTAGGTGCGGCCTCGGCAGGTGTTGGCAGCAGCGGGGACAGGGACGGGGAGGTGGGACACTTCCACGGTGCCAGCAGCCTAGAGCACAGGGCAGCAGAGGTCTGGGGAAGCTCTTTGTTCCGGTGATGCGTGGGAAGCTGCTCTCACCTCCTCTGACTCAAACTGGCTGGGCAGGGTCTCTGCCTGGAGTGGGCGGTGGAGGTTCTGGGGTGGCATTCTGAACGCACCCACTGTTCTTCTTTAAAGGTCTCAGTCTATGGAGCATCCGACTCGATTGTGGCTCAGGTAGTGATCTCAGGGTTGTGGGATCGAGTCCTGTGTCAGGTTCTAGGCTCAGCTTGGAGTCTGCTTGAGATTCTCTCTCTCCCTCTGCCTCTCCCCTGGCCCGCTCTCTCCCTCTCTAAATAAATAAATAAATGAATAAACAATTAAGCAATAAATAAATAAATGAATGAATAAACGTCTCAGTAGCCCAGGTGGGAAACAGCACAAGGGCCATGCTTCTGAGACACAGGGGGTCCTTCCTGAGGGGCTCCCATGGAGCCCCTCAACTCCTCAAAGCCAGCTCTGCCACCTCGGGCTGCCTGGGAAGCTGCTCTGTGGGCATGAGACCTGATGGATCTGTTGATGTCCTTAGCCAGGTGCCTCACATGGTCAGCTTCCTTTCTGGAAGACAGTCAACCCAGGTCTGACTCCCAACACCGTCTCTGTGGCCTCTGGGACCCTTACAGTCCTGGCCTCTCTCCCACTGAAGCCTTCTTCTGACCTTGAGTATCCTCTTGCTGGTGGCTCACTCCTGGCATAGACATCACTCTCTTTGACGGCTTCCCTTCTTCTCAAGGCCCTGGGTCACTAGCTTCAGAGATTCAGCTGCCTTCCTTGGGAATTTCCTCAGCCCTGGACCCTCTTGGGATCAGCCCTCAGACCTCTCAGCATTATTGTTCCCTGGGCACTTATGGGAGAGCAAAGAGGCGAGGTCCCAGTCCTTCAGAGTCCTTGGGATGACTATGATGGGTCACCTGCTAGGACCTACCCACACCTGCTAGGAATGCTTTGCTTTCCTCCTGGTCTCCCAACCTATGTACAGGCACACTGTGCTAGCCCTGGCTTCTACTGCAGAATGTGTCTGGGGTGTGTGTATGTCTGTGTGTGCCACATGTGCTCATGCACACCCATGTCTGTGTGTGTCTGTGGAATGTGCAGCTTCACCTTCCTAAGAGTACGCTGGTCCATGTTCTGGGGGCAGTGGCTACCTGTCCAGTGAATAAGTAATTAATTGGTGGGTGATAAAGCAATTAGCCCTAGAGCTTTCGAAAATAATGAATAAGGGTCCAGCAGATGTCAATATTTGAAAATACTAATTTAAAGCCTATTAGCTGAAACAAATTTTAATTAAACAGGGAATAATCAGGGTGATGAGAGGGAAATAAAGCTTTGGCCAGTGGCTCAGTCCTCTCGAATGCAGAGTGAGGGGAAGGAGAGGGCTGGCTTGCATCTGGAGCCTGGGCCAGTGTCACCTGGGTGATGAGTCAAGGGTGATGAGTCAAGTCACATTCCTGATCTGGGTCTCAGTGTCCTCCATCTGTAAAATGACAGGGAGTCCCAGGGTTGTTCTCAAGCAGACTTCTGACTGTCAGGAAGGAGGCTCTGGGGGAAGCAGCTAGCAGAGAGGATTTTCTCCAAGTGTACCCACTAGGGTGTGTCTGTTTCCAAGGACAACGAGGAGGTGTCACCCCATAGGGGCTGGAAGAGTGCTCACACACCCAGTGGTGCAGCTGATGGGACATGTAAGCCTTGGGAAGAACTCATTACTTTAGTTTTCCTACATGGGATCATCTAATTCCCTAAAATCTCAACTTTGTATAGATTTTAAATCGGCACCCACAGGAAGAAGATCTGGTGTGCGGTGGGCTAGGTGGGACAGAAGACTCTTAAAGAAGGTTCTACCTGTGTTTCAGGCAGTGGCCACATTGCAGGAGGCAGTGTGCCTGATCCTGCCAGCCAAGCCTTTACCCCTGGGGCTCTGTGATGGCCGAGGCCATGCCTCACTTATTTCTGTCCCCTCGCATCATGTTTGACACGCAGAGGGCACGCAGCAGGCTCGCTGAGCTCAATGGGGTCTTTCGAGGGTGTGGACGGCCAGGGCCCAGAGTAGAGGCTCTCAGCAACTGTGTCTTTGAGAGGCACGGACGCCCATGGGACTGGGTGAGGCACCACCCATCAGGAACCAGATTTGGTGACAGTCATGATAAGGAGTGTCCCTGTCTCACCTGCGCATGCTCCCTTCCTAACAGGGGCTGTCACTGCCCTCCGCTGGGTGTTGCTGGAACGGTTACTCTCCGTCTCACCCTGGGACACATGTCTCCTGGCAACATGTCCTTCAGGAAGAAAATGGATGTTCACATTTACATTTTCCACCCTCCACTCTCCATTGGACCTCCTCTTGGAAGAAGGGCCTCCCCCCACGGGTACAGGTAGTCACAGAGGGTAGTGGGAAGGCCTGGAAGGTGTGCGCGCCTGTGTACGCTCTAGGTCTGTGCGCATTAGGGTGCCCCTCTTCGCATGTGCCTGCGTGTGTCTACGTGTGTGCTTGTGTGCAGGTGTGCGCACATGCCTGCCTGTGTCTCTGTGCCAGGGTCGCAGATTTTCCCAGTAGGCCGTGCCACCCCGTGTCCTGTGCAGCACTGCCCTCTTCCCAGGGCCCCAGCTCTGCAGGCAGAGGCGAGAACTTCAGCTCACACCACCGCCTCTTGGGTTATTTATTTAGAACACGCCATGTTTCACAAATGATTGGAGGTAGAGATCTGTTAGTCTGGGGCTCCCCTCTCACCCTGAGTGGCACGGGCTGTCCTCTACGCGTTACCTCGGGAACCCAGAACAACAGCATCCTCTTTGCATTGATCTTTGTTGAAGCCATCACACTTGGTTTCATGCAAATCTAGGTCTGCAACCTGTGACAGGCACCCACCTGTCATTCCTGCTCCCCACTTTGCTTCAGGCATCCCTGCCCAGCCTGCTCAATCTCCAGACTCTGGACCCAAACGTCCAGGCCAAGTGGCTCCTGCCACAAACACCGGCTTTTTCTCAGGCCCCTCTTCCTTCGGCAACACTCCCCAAGGACTGTGAGCCCCTCCCCTCCTAACCACGCCTTATGGGGGGGGGGATTTGAGCTCTGCACCCAGACTCCAGCCTCATAGGCCTCAGCTCCCACTTGCTTTGTAGGCAGGGAATTACAGGGCCTCCTGCCGGGTCCCCTGCCCCCCACCTTTGCTGCTGAGGAGGGGCTGGGAGCCCCAACCACTCAGTCAATGCTGCTGGAATTGAAAGTTGCATAATAACCTGGGGCCCCTTGGAAACTTTTCATCTCAACACGAAGCCTGATTAAATAGCAACAAAAATAAATTATGTATACACAGGGTTGTAAAAGCACCCAGAGACCAGACTTGGGGTATGTGCCTCATATAAATGCAAATACTGTAATAGCATTGCAGTGGGCCCCCTGCCCCCCCCCCCCAGACCTGGAGCAGGAGGGTCGCAGGCTAGGAGGACGGTGTGTAGCACAGCTGACAACAACCTCAATCCCATTGGGGTTTTAAAGAAAACCTAAAGCCAGGCAGGAAACCCAACCCAGCCCAGGAGGACAGACCTGGGACTGGGGTTGAAGGCCTAGTTTGCAAACAAAAGACTGCGGAAGTGATTCCTGCATCTCATGCCCCTGGGCAGGTGGGGGAGGATCCTGGGGGAGGGGAGGTCGGTGCACTGAGCAGGGAGTCAGGGGGTCTGTTTCCCTGTCTTCACAGCACTCCAAGTTGCTACTACACTTTGCCTCCTGGCCCCAGCCCCTCCTAGTAGACAAGGGGGTGGGGTGTCCAGCATCCCCAGTGACCCCCTCCCAGGGCTGGGCCAGAATGCACTCCCTACAAATCCCCCCTCCCCTAGGGGAAGTGCTTATCTTCTCTTTCCCCCCTGGGGAACACAGAGTGCTCCTATTAGCCATTCTCATGGGGACCAAAGGTGGGCTCAGAAGGTTTTTATAGCTGCAGGTGTCTCTGGGTAGGTGCCCCAAGCTCCCTCCTTAACCAGCTTCCTCCCTCAGCCCTGGCTCTGGTGACCCTTCCCTGGGCCTGGCCACTGGGTCCAGGGATGAAGAAAAGGAGCAAAGGACTCTAGGTCTCATGTCGGTTGCCATCCAGGTGAGCTAAGTGCCCTGAATGGGCCACGGGGCCCCTCCACTCTGCCCTGCCCTGAGACAGCACTCTCCCTTGGCCATGCCTCCACCATCACAGCTCAGCATCTAGCTCACTCCCCTGCATTCAGCAGGTGCCCAGTTAGAACAGCCCAGTTGATTGGTTACAGTCCTAACCTGAGGATGAGCGCTTCTTTCCCCAGTGTGCTCTGCTTCTGTGATGCAGCCTTCCTCTCTCCCTTAAGTCATGCGAAACTTCAGTAAACGAGTCACCATAATAAGATTAAAGTATTAGACTTCACTGGCAGATGAGTTCAGCACTTCGTACTTTTGAAAGTGCCATCTTATTACTTCTCCTGTTATCCTCCCAACACATGTGCAAGGCTGTCTGGGCAGAAACCATCCAGTCCAATCTACAGATGGGAAAACTGAGCTCCCAGGACGCAGCCTGTCCACGCTCACATGATTAGGCCTCCTGAGTCCTAAGCATCTGTTCTGTGCAAAAGCTGTAAAAGCACAAAATAGGTCTTCCTGCCTTGAACACTTAATTTTCCACTGACTGCAATGAACAAGGGGGCCTGAAGGATGCCTATCCATTGCTGTCTCTGGCCGGGGCTGGGAGACCAGGAGGCTTAGCCTTGGGTCTCGGCTCATCCAGTCTTCTCCTTGGGTCCACACCTGCGAGGTCCCTGACATCTGGGTCACAGCAGCTGACCAGCACCCACCTCATCTGTGCAGCTGGTCTCAGATGGGGGCTAAGGTGAGGGTCACCTGCCAGCGTGGAGACGCAGGCTCCAGAGCTTATCCTGACCCGCCCTGTCCCAGGAGACCGCCCCCCAATCCTCTGCACACCTGACCTGAGCCCAGGACACAGAGCTGGGAAGTGCGCTGGGAAAGAGGGCATTTGTTCTCCTAGCATTTATTTGAAAAGACCAAATTACAGAAAGAAGAGAACAACAAATAGGAGAAATCATGACCAGGCTATCCTGTCCTCCAACATGATAAACCACAGCTGCAAACCAGGGTCGTCGAAGGCTGTGTGTGCAGGGAGCAGGCAAAGCAAACCCTACAGGCAGGGATCGGGAAGACCGGTACCGGCTACGTGAGCAGGTGTACAACCGAAAGCCCCAGAACAATATATACAACATGGTCTCACCCCCTGGGTTTGGTAAAAATGTCTGTCCAAAGTACGTTGTGACCAAGTGTCAAACCTGAGAATGAGGGGACACTTACTGTTTCAGGGGTAATGGTTTTATTCAAGGCAGGGACCCAGACATCTCCTGTATTGTCCCCAAGAACAGCCCCAGGATGCAGGCCTCCATGGAGAGACTGGCTCCGCCCCAGAGACACGGCCGGCATCTCCCCCGTCCTGCTGTACACCTTCTTCAATATTTCCCTCTTGTAGGAAGAGACCTTCTGCCTCTAATGCTTTTCTTACTATGGTCTCTCAGTACCTTTCCACTCCTTATAGTCTACGCTCTTTTGATTTGCTCCTGGTTAGAAGCGAACTTGCTGCTAACTACTGCTATGTTTCTCTCGAAGAAAGGGCTCCTGTCCCAATCCATGGTGAGCACAACACGGGAATTCTGTTGCCACCACACGTCCCTCCAATGCGGTATAGTCAGTTAACAGGCTGATGAACCGGACACGCTGTCGTCTGAGTGACAGAGTGTGTTTGGGACATGCCCCGTGGGGGGCCGCCCCTTTACCCTTCCATGTTCGGTGCCTCCCGTGCTGGTTGCTCCTTCAGTCCATGTACTCCCAGGAACTTAAGAGCCAGAAGGGGTTGGGGAGACCCTGTGGGCCCACCCCTTCTTTCTGCAGGTGGAGATGCATGGGGCCCGCCTGGGGAAGGAGGTGTCCCAAGCCACACAGAATGAGAGGTGGCATGGGGACCAGACCCAGCCGCGGCGCTCTGTAACCCACACAATGTTGCAGCTCATGCAGCGGCATTGTTCTCCGCCGTCCGGCCCCCAGCAAGACTGAAGGCTGCAGGACACAAGGATCACAGCTTCTGCTGTCTGTGCCCCTATCCTGCCCAGTGGCGCATCGAGCACATGGTAGGTCACCTAGCACCACGAACATCAGAACCGTTTCTGTGTGAATCTTTTTTTTTTTGGAAACTATCTCTAAATGCCATGTAATAGCCACAACTATCTTTGTCTTGGACCATCTCGTAAGCCCTGGCCAACAACCCAATGGGCCTCCTGGCAAGTGGGGAGATCCCTGTTGGAAGGTGCGTGCCTACAAAGACCAGGCGACCACTTATGAGAAATGCCAGGGAGAGGTTTCCTAGAGTGGGCACAAAGATGGGCCACCTGGTTCTGAAGTGTCATTCTCTCTCTGAGGTCTCAGGATTCTGTCTTTCTGAGGGGGAAGGGAGAGAGAAGGAGCCTGGGCCCCACGTGTCTGGAACCAGCATCTGGCTGGGCTTGTTGAAATCAGTCTTTGAGACTGGCCCACCCCCCAGGATGGGAAAGGCCGGCGACAGGCAGAGTCTGGAAGGTTTTCAGTAGGGAAATCCTTGTTGAGCACTCGCAACATATAAGGTACTATTTAGCGTGCTCGGCCCCATAGATTAGATAGAGAAATCTGACTTCACTGAGTGTCTGACTTCACTGAGCTTAGAGTTTGGTTGGGGAGAAGAGGAGACGCGCATACACTTCGAAACATAAACCATAAAAAGTGAATTAATAATACAAGCGTTGGGGTGCCTGGGTGGCTCAGTTGGTTAAGCGACTGCTTTCGGCTCAGGTCATGATCCTGGAGACCGGGATCGGGCCCCACGTCGGGCTTCCGGCTCCGCGGGAGGCCTGCTTCTCCCTCTCTCACTCTCCCTGCTTGTGTTCCCTCTCTAGCTGTGTTTCTCTCTGTCAAATAAATAAATAAAATCTTAAAAAAAAATAATACAAGCATTAACTAATAGTTCCGAATAAAAAGAGAAGCCATGTATCAACAGCATACAAGATTAGCTTACCCAATGGCGGGCATAGACAACAAAGCTTTGTGTTACTCTGAGAAGGAGGAAGCACACACTTCCGGGGGCAGCACTCAAGGAAAGTTCTGGAGGCTGGACTCTGGCATTGGCCATCTATTAACTGCAGTTGTGACCACTGGACTTTGACTTCCAAAGACCATCCAGTAGAGCCCACCAATGGTCGGAAGCCCAGGGTCACTCCTGCTACTCCCCGGGGGAGGGGCACTGTCACCCAACATCTTCTTAGTAGGGTCTTCCGTGGCTCCTGTGGCCAAGGGCAGAAGCTGACAAAACAGAGGGCTTTGCTCTCCCTGTCCTTCTCACCTCTGGAAGTGGGGCGACTCCCTCATGACCCCCCCCACACTGTGCTTGCAGAGCAGACCCAGGGCATGCTGGTGCCTCTCCTCTCCAGGGGCTGCACAAGCAGCCCCAAAAGCCAGGGCTTCTGGGGCCCGCATCATGCTGGCCCGTGCAGCCACTGTTCTGCTGGTGGCAAGAGGCCGCAGTGGCAATCGGCAACACCCACGCCACCATCCATCTCAGCAGAGGGCGTGGGGCAGACTCCGGGCCCTGTACTGAATTCCCCAAGTCTCCCAATGCCTGGTTGGGGATGCAGCTAGGCCACGCTGGAACACTGTCCCCAGCCCTGAGCCCCAACTTCTCTTCCCAGCTGAAGCCCTGAGCAGGGAAAGCGGATGCCTTGTTCCTTTGTGACCTCTTGTCTTCCCTGGGGAAGCATGGCAGCTTGGTGGCAGTGCCAACGGAACCCCAGATCTTCGGGTCACTTCCTCCAAAACCCTGGGGTGGGAGGAATGACAAGTGCATAGGTTGTGGCAAGGGTCCCTGCCTTCTCCCCCAGGGGGTCCTGTGTCTCCTGGCAGCTGCCAGGGCTTGTCTTGGTCCCTCTTTGGGGGATGGGAGGGTTGGGCTCTCACTACCCCCCATATTTTAGGACTTGGACTCTCAGTATCCTGGCTGCCTTGTTAGTTGAGCTTAGCTAAGGGGGAACTTTTCCAGCTGAACTTTTCCCAAGAGAAGAACAGGAGCATCTAGAAGCCACGGGATTGCATAGCTCACAGGAGACCCATGATAGCCTGCCCGGGGGGCCAAGGGTGAGCTGGAGGCAGCACTAGCGACTTCACATCTTTGTTGCTGTAGCTCCTGAGGGGTGTGTGTGTGTGTGTGTGTGTGTGTGTGTGTGTGTGTGTGTGGTGGGGGTGGAGGCCAGGGGCTTCTGGCTTACAAAATGCATCTGCTGCATCACGGCCTCACGCTTGTGGTTCTGGCCTGTGTCTGGGTGAGGACGCCACGTCCCCACCCTCCTCCTTTCAGAGCCGGTGGCATCTCTCCTGTCTCCTGTGGGATTTCAGTTCCCTTGGCCACTAAGTTTCTCTTTCTTTTCTTTTCTCCAATCCTCCGTTTTCTTTGCAGAGTTGTCTGAGACAACTGACAGGTTTTGAACCTAACAAATGATCAAGCTCTTCTCAGCTCAGGATCTCAGCAACACCCACTTGCCTGGCTTCTTGGAGATGATTCATCCCTCAGGTGCCTCCCGCTACCCCCACCTCGGCACCACCTACCACCCAGCCCCACACCCAGCCCCCCCCACCCCCGCCGCTCCCAGCAGGGGAGGCCACGCCGTTGGGTCAGCCTCAATTGACACCCTGGCCCTCAGCTCTCAAGCCCAGCCTGGTATCTTCCAGAGGGGCAGAACCCATGAGGACCCCACTGTCCCAGGCAGAGGCCCACCTCAACTCCAAGAGAGCCTGCGGGGAGGGGAAGAGAAGACCTAGTGGGTATGTTCTGGGAAGGATAGGGAGCCGTGTCTCGCCAGAGTCACAGAATGGAGGGGCTGTGGGTGGCTTAGGGGTGCTCTGGGACCCCCAGCTTATAGCTCCCCTGCCTCTCCCTCACCGCTCCCCTGGGCCGGGGAGGGCAGGCAGGGTGAGCTGGAGGCAGCACGAGTGACTTCACATCTTTGTTGCTGTAGCTCCTGAGCTGAAAATAGTCCTCCCTCTGGGGCGGGCTCAGGGTGTGAAAAGCTCGGCTCCCAGGGAGTGGCAGGAACCAGCCAGAGGACCTGGGGCTTGCTGGCTTTGCTGAAGAACAGCACTAGCTCCCCAACCCTGCTCACGGATGAGCTAAGTCTGCGTAAGCGGGGTAACCGCAGACTCACCCCGCACGGCTCCCACTTCAGACGCCCCATCTGTGCCTCATGTTTCCTGAGGGCTTCCTTCCCCGGGGGCGCTGCGCTACCAGCTGCTAGTCCTCCAGTCGGCTTGGACACGGGTGGCAGCCCCCTCCTGTCACGGATGTGGAAGCGGAGGCCCAGAGAAGTTAATTAAGCTGCCTAAGGTCACGGAGCAATGAAGCCACGGAGGTGGGGCTGTGTGCCTGGCGGAGCTGCCCAACTGCAGCCTTCCAGGGAGCATTCTGTGGGCCCGTTTGGATCTATGGGGACCCTGCGGCCTGGCACATCCCCAGCAAAGACTTCAGGGTGCCCTGAGTCTTGGATTCCCAGCTCCTCCCCAGCTAGGTGGCCTCCTGCTTCAGGCTCAGGCCAGTGATGCAAGAATCCTGGAGGGATGGTCAGAAATGGAGCCTCCCTCCCAGAGGACGGAGGACGTGGGAGGGAGGGAGTTTCGGGGCTACACAGAAGTGGAGGCGCTTCTCTTCTCTGTCGGCATCCAAGCTCTTGCATCAGTTTGATCAAGGGTAACTTCATCTATTCCCAGCACAGTCCCCAGTCTTCCTTTCCACCCTAAAGTACACCAGATAATTAAGTCTCTCTCAGGTCTCCTCAGTATAATGCAGATTAATATATTATTTAAATCTGAATAGAATATTAGCTCATTGTCTTAATAGTTCTGATAAATGCTTGCGGGGGCACAGGATGGAAACCCATTCACCCCCTCTCCCGCCTGCAAGCAGTGGGTGGGTAGGTGCGAGATGGGGCTGGAGGCAGAGTGGAGACCCCCCGGGGCCCCTGGGCTCTGACCCTCTCACCACAGGCCCTGCCTCCCACCAAGAAAGAAAGAAGGAGAAGGCAGGTGGGAAGCAGGAAAGGGAGCCGTTTCCCAACCTGGAGGCTTTCGGTGCCAGAGCGCCGGGGCCAGTTTCTGAGGGGCCACCAACCAGCGATCTGGGAGCTTAAAAGCTCCCAGAAAAGCCTCTCAGCACCTTAGTCTGCCCCCCTCAGAAATGATTCTGGGGTAGGACCATCTTCACTAGGTCATCTGGAGGGCACTTTTAGTGGGGTTGGATGTGGGGCAGGCCCCAGGGAAACAAGGGGCCATGCAAACTGTCCTGGCTTTGCCAACACCCCACTTCCCCACCCCAGCCCCATCCTTTGTCCCAGGGAGGCCTACCTCCTTCCCCCATAAACAATCCTGGAGGAAGCCCCCTCAGGCTGTCTCCAGGCCCATCCTTGCTACTTCCATCTCCCCTAGAGAGAGCGTCCTGGCCTCCACAGCCATTGACAGAAATAACGAGAATCTTAATATCCAGAGTAGCAGTCAGGGACAGGAGGGAAGCTGTGGGCCTTCCGGCTAAGCATCTCTGCTGTGGCTGCAGGTTGTGTCCTCCCAAATTCACATGTTGAAGCCCTAACCCCCAGTGTGATGGTATTTGGAGGTGGGCCTCTGGGAGGTGGTCAGGTTTAGAGGGGGCTCCATGATGGGACTAGTGCCCTTATGAGAAGAGGAAGAGCCCAGAGCTCCCTCTCTCCACCACGTGAAGACACAGTGAGAAGGCGACCCTCTGCAATCCAGGGAGGGGACTCAGCAGGACCTTGACTTGGAGGCACATTGATCTTGGACGGCTCAGTCTCCAGAACCTTGAGAAAGAAATGTCTTTTGTTTAAGCCATCCAGTCAACAGTATTTCGTGATGGCGGCCCGTGTTAAGAAGCCTCACTCTACAGGTGTGGAGACTGAGGCCCAAGGGAGCAGGGTGTGTTGTGAGGGAAGACACAATATGATTGGTGTTCCAGGGGCCAGTGCTATCTGCTGAGGTACAGAGGATACATTGTGAGGGCACTTGGCACATGGGAAGGCACCCAGAAAGGGTTGTCGTGTGGTCCTGGGCCCAGGGCACTGCTGGACCACGAGTCCTCTCTTCATCAAGACATTAGGCACAGCTCAAGAAGCTATCCTGAGGAAACAGAGGCCTAGGGGATTTGCTGGTTGGTGGCCAGCCTAGGGGATCAGGGCTGGGGGAGGGGAGGGGCCGCCCTACCTCCCCCACCTGTGCCCCCCACATGTCTCATGCTTCCCTTGCTGTATGCCAACTTGAGGACAGCTGGTGTAGGGTCATGTGTACCCTGCTGGCCCCCCAGGTCTGGAGTCGAGTGGGAACCCTTAGCACAGAAGGTACTGAATCCCACCAGAAAAAAATATATGGGACACATCGTGTGGCTGCGTTTCCTTCACACCATCCCGTTATACAGCTGGCAATTAATTTCCCCTATAAATGAAACACCTTTCATATCACTTTATCTGGAGAGCTTGAATTGACAGCACCGGGTGTAATTTATACATACTTTTTACCCATCTGTTAGCATTCAGGCTTCAGGCTGCTAGTGTTTTTTCCCTTCAATTCTCTCCCCAAATTGGAAGGATTAGGTTAGGATTAGGTGAGTGTTTTAACCAGATATTCACAAAGGTGGATGGCGGTGTTTCCAGACGGCCAATGCCCAGGGGAGGCCCTTGTACAACGGTGGCCAGGTGGGGCTCAGTGATCTGGGAAATTGCCTCCACCTGAGAGCCCAGCAGCCCCTGCGGTCCAGATGCTAGAGCTGCAGAGGGCCGCAGGGACTCTCCAGGCCTGCCCTTCATTTTACAGATGAGAACACTGAGGCTTAGGGAAGCAGAGGGGCTTGTGCAACGTTGAGAGTGGCAGGAGGCAGCACCAGAGTGGGACGTGGGTCTGGCTGCAGGAACCCAGAGGGAGGGGAGCTCCATTCCACCCTGAGAGGGGCAGAGGAGTATGGACGGGACCTACAAGTACCTGGCTGGCCAGGGCCCAGTCCCTCTTGGCCTCCTGGTATCCACGGAAGTGGATTTTCATAAATTGAAAGTGGGACCAAGTCAGGTCACTTTTTGGAGGCCTTTTC
Organism: Spilogale gracilis; assembly: GCA_004023965.1. NCBI lineage: Eukaryota > Metazoa > Chordata > Mammalia > Carnivora > Mephitidae > Spilogale > Spilogale gracilis. Next base: position 63,058 of record PITA01000998.1, read on the forward strand.
CTGTTTGTGCACGCATCTGTTTGCACATGTGTGTCATGCATACAAAACCTGGGAGCCCATGAGGGCTGTGCCACTCCCCTCTGAACGTCCAAAGTCCCGTTAGACTGGCCCATTGGCCTTATTTTCTCTGGCATCCTGTGTCATGCTCTTCCAAGGAGTTCTTTCTTCCTGACTATCCCAAGGGCCCTGGGGGCTAGATCCACGCTCCCTGGGGACCTCCATGCCTGGCCTGGACCATCTTCAGAGGCTTCTCTAGGAAGCTCTCCCCTCCATGCTCCCCCCCTCCTTCAGATTTTTGGAGTTCCTACCTGGGGTACAAATGAAGCTCTTTAGGCTGGTATGGGTTCATTTTAGCCAGGCAGAACCATATCATCTCCGGCCTAGGCTGGGGAGCTAGGAGGTGGGGTGGGGAGAAAGCATGTCTTTGCACCTTGTCTGAAAAGTCTCTGTCCAAGACCTCTGAATCTTGAGCACATTGACCCCTCTCATCCATACCTTCACTCCAGCCACTGGGTATTAAATGCTTGCTACGGGGACAGCCCTGCCTTCGGCTCTGGGGACATAGGGATGAAAGCTACAGGGCCTTGCCTCTGGAGCTCACATGCAGACCTCTGGCCCCGGGACTGGCCCACCTTGGCCTCTCAAGGCCACCACAAGGTGTGGATGCCCACTGCCTCCTTCATCAGCTCCTTTTCGCCTAGACTCAGTCCTGAAGTCATTAGCAGTGTGACTGTGTCTGGTTAGAACCAGTAAGATAGTTCTGTCTTGATACAGGGGCCTGAGGAGATTTGGCCATTAAATGTTACATTAGACCCAAGGTGTCCTGTACACGCTCCCGGTGGAGTTTTTCAAGCAGCCTTGACTAGGGGGCCTTGGTAGGGGGGGAACGTGCTGGAACTAACAACCAGGTGGAGAGGAGGGTTGCTGGGCTGCACGCTCCCCCTGGAGCTCTGAGGACATCCTAGAGAACAGCGGACGAAGGGCAGGCATGTCCTTGCCTCTCGTTCAGCCCCAGCAGGCCCTGCTGGCCGTGGCTGGGTGCACGGTTCGTCGCCAGCTCAGTGGGGCAGCAACCAAGCTCCCCTTGACATCCCAGGGCAGCCCTGATTCATTCGTCCTACTGTCTGACGAGCACTTCCTCCTTGTTGGGCCAGATGTCCTGTGTTTTAGCTCCAAAAATGTAGGCACGGGAGTGACGGGAGAGACGGGAGAGACAGAGGAGAAGCCGTTTTGCATTCCATGGAGGAGGTGAGACCCGTGGGGGATAATTAGTGAATGGCACAGATTCAGTTGAAAATACAACTAACTGCATCCTGTGGGGGCAGGTGCTTACTCCTTTGAGCAGGCAGGACAGGACAGAGGGCTACTGGCCGATATCATCCAGTCTTGCCATCAGCCTCACTACCCACCACCCTGCTCACCTCCCTCGCACCATCTAAACACCCATCTACCAGGCTCCCTGTCCACCCAGCTAGCCACCCACCTGCGCATCCTCCAGGGACCTGGGCAAACTGTGGCGACCCTTGGACCTTGGCTTCCCTGTTGCAAGTAGAGATAAGAATTTGAAGGATCTGACCGTCCCGGAGACGGTTGGTCAGTTGAGGTGAGGAATATGAATCTCAGATGGCGGGTATCCTTACCGCACTGCTGACTTGAGGCTTCCTGACTTGAGATGTCTCTGATTCCCCCCTCCCTCAGCCCAGTGACTCTGCACATCCACTGAAGGAGGGAAAGCTTGGGATTTGTTTTGAACCATCTCCCCCGCAGCCACGAAGGGCAGGGCGGGGCAGATCCTGGAGGAAGCGCCAGCCACCCAGCCCCCTCCCTGTTCTCCCCATGGTTTCAGACACTGTGCACTGAGTTAGCTCCTCCCTGCCGCCTGGCGGGGTGAGGAGCACACCTGGGCAGGGGGCAGGGGAGGGAGCCTGTGGGGGCTGGTTGCAGGGAGACTGCGGACAGATGCCAGATGTTTGTTTTCTCCAACGGTGGGGTCTCAGAACCAGAAAGAACAAACTGGAAGAGAAGAGATAGCTAATTGTTTGTAAGGGAAAATATTATTTACAGTAATTGGGCAATTAGGAAGGAGAGGGTCGAGTGGGTCTGGGTGGTTTGGCTGGGGCAGCCCAGTCCACGCCAGTCTGGGTGATGGGGCAGACAGGGGGCCATTATCTTGAGCCAGGCCATCTGCTCATGGTCACCCTCTATCTCACAAGGTCACCCCTTTTTTGTACATGAAACAGAAGGTAATATCTATTTACCCAGAATGGCAGGCAGATCACCTCCCACCCACCATGTGGCACAGGGAGTCTTCTCTTCTTTAAGGCTCAATTCAGTCCTCCTCCCTCAGGAAGCCCTCCTGACTTACAACTCACAGGAATCTGCCCTTTTCTAAACCTACCTGGATCTCCAGGTCTGAACTGCAGAGACCCCTGACCGCACGATGCCCTCTGTTGGAGCTTCTCCTTCACAAGGCTCCCAGTGGTGCCTGGAGCAGGACCAGACTTGGGAAGGGAGAACGAATTACACAGGGCCTTTGGGAAAGTGCATGGAGGAGGAGGTGGGAGGGATCAAAAGCAGCAGTAGTTCAGTTGAAGGAACAACTTTTTAAAACGAATAACATGGGCTCAGTGGAGCCGCAAGCCTGAGGTTCCTCCATCGTTTTCTGGCTGACTGGCTGGCTCTTGCCATAAAGAAATGAAGGTGGCTCTTGAGAATCCCACACTCAACATGCACCAAACTCTTAGATCTCAGATTGATTCTGGCTAGTCATTTGAGAAAACTTGAAAACTGCAGATCTCGGAGAAAAAAAATCATCTTCCTTGAAGTAGAAAATGGTCCATTTGCACCTTAATGGCTAGGTGGGCCAAGAGTCCCTCTAGGAAGAGAGAAGGGATGGCGGGTGTCCTGTCTCAGGAGGGGTGGAAGCGGGAAGGCTAGGGTCATGGTCATCACCATGCCACGACAGTGCTGAGCAGGGCTTGACACAAAACCTCCCGGCAAGCCGTGAAAGGCTCCGCGGTGACTCTGGGGAGAAGGAAACCAGACACAGGCTGCTTTCTGGAGACAGGGCGCGCTTCCAAATACCAGGAAACAGATCGTGCTGTGCTCCTCCTCTGGACATTTGTTAAGAAGAGGCTGGGCAGCCAGTAGCACAGACTGCTGGAGGGTGGTACCAGCGCCAGGCACAGCCATGGAGGCAACGTGGAATGTCAGACTTCTCCCAGGAGCACCCAGGCAGGGCTCCACAATCTACCCCTTCTGCTCTGCTGAGCTCTCCCCAACTCCCTACACAGTGCCTGCTGCCTGCCACACTGCCCTCTATCCCCTGCCTCGCTGGGCTAGCTCATGCGTCTCTGTCCCATCTTGCCTGTGCTCCCAAATGCTCCTGGACCCGTGACCCCCACAAAGTGCTCTCACCCTCTCATGCACTTGGGTTACTGGCCAGCAGCTCCTGTCTGCCCAAACGCAAGCTCCTAGCAGGGGAGAGCTCTGGTTCTCTGCGACGTTTCGCACCATGTGCTGGCCTGGCAGGCTTTCGAGGCCCGGTCTCCTGCGGATTTAGCGCCACACGGTACAGCCTTGCAGGAGGCCAGGCCTGACCCGTCTCTGCCTAGTGGCTTCCTGGGATTGTCTTCCTCTCCTTCCTTTGCTTACAAAAGTGGAGGCCCACCACAAAATGCCCAGCAAGATGTCAATTCAACAAATATTCGGAGTGCATATTCTGAGTGCAGAGTCCTAAAATAGATGCTAAAATTTAGAGGTTTATGTAACTGAATATAGGCCCAACGACACACAGTCACATGTATCTGTGAGACTGTCCTTGCGATCGGTAAGGCCTGGCCTTGAACCTTGGTGCTGCCGGCTTCTGTGGTATGGCTTGGGAACAGCTAGTTAACGTGCCCTGCCTCAGTGTTCTCATCTGCAAAATGGATAGCTGTGCCAATTAAACGAGTTTGCATAGGTAAAGCACTCAGACCAGAACCTACTATATTATTATTTCCTGAGTTTCTTCGTGGGAGCCTGGGCAAGACACCTGGCCCCTGGCCCGTGGGGTCTGCCCTGCGCGGCATGCCCTCACAGCCACACAGACTCCCTGCTGGGCAGAAGGGCCTCGGGCACAGAGGATTTCAGAGCCAAGGACAGGTCAGGGGGTGCTGTGGGCAGCTGCTCAGGAGCTGCCGCTGGAGGCTCTGAGGGTGGCAACTACGGGAGGAGGCCGCGGGCATCATCTGCGAGCCCTTTGAGGGGGCTGGAGTCCATTTCCGCCGAAGTCACTTATGAATATGAAATTATTCACTCCAGGCTCCAAAGAGTCCCACTGCCCTGCCCTACTCAAAAGCCAAGGTTACAGCCATAATAAACAGAGCTGCCCTTCTCCAGAAGAAACGCACTCTCCTCCCCTTCCACCACAAGCAGGTGCGCGCGCGCGCGCGCGCGCACACACACACACACACACACACACACACACACACACACACACTTTGGTCTCTTCCCTTTGGAGGAGTCGGGGGAGTGCGGAAGCACAGGCGGTGCACAGATAGGAGCATTTTCCACACTCCTGGCTTGGGGACAGGGTGCTTCTCTGTACCGTCCGTGTCCACAAACACAGCCCCCGAACCAGAAGTCTCAGGGGGACCTCCTGATGAGGCCCCACCTCATTCTGCCTCCTCTTACTTCTCTCCCCACCGAGGTTCCCAGAGACACCAGGTACCTGGAGTTTGACTCTCCACGGAAAAAAGGCAACTTCCCAGGAGAGGGCGCTGTTGGAACATCCTGGGAGTGGGCTGTGAGCTCCTGGCCTTCCGGTGGGCCAGCAGCTTGCTGGGCTTCAGGTGCAGAGGCACATTGGGAAGGGGGAGGGGCTGCGAAATTCTAACTTTGGGTCCATTTGCCAAAATGTAGGAGGCCTGAGGGTGGGATGGGGACGCCCCAGCACCCCCTCTTCTGGCTGCTTGAGAGCGCCCTCTGAGGCAGGGTGACTAAGATCCGATGATGGAGCCACCCCCACTGAGACAGAGGCCTTCGAGGGGCCTGTTTGAGCCCCAGCTCACTGTCCTGCCCCAGCTCACATGACTGGGGGGCTTGCTTTCTCTGTCCCTACGCTGGGAACAGAACTAGAACCAAGAAGGTTTTGTCAGTGCTGTGGGAGCTGAGTGGGGTGGGGGGGTTGGAGCCTGCTAGGGAGGGGTCTGGGGTCTGGAAGGCCCAGGGCTGGCATCCCAATGTGTGCTTGTAACTCAGGGTTGTCACCTCATGGGGCGGTGCTACCGTGTCTGGCTGAGTAACAAGGACACATCGGTTCAAATGATTAAGCAGAAGAGGGAGCTGTGGGCAGGGAGAGAGGCCCACGCACACAAACCTGCAGATGGGGTGACAGACCCAGGGAGACAGAGCCAGAGTGGGGTGGAGGGACACAGAGACGCGGAAGGGGACAGATGCTTGGACAAGAACTTGGAAAGCAGTGAACTGGGGAAAAAAGGGAGGGACAAGACTGATTCATTTCATTTCTCCACCAGAGTTTCCCCTGAGAGGCTGAAAGAGAAGAAGGCAGGCAAGGCGGAGAGGCAGACAGTGAGCAGGGATGCCTGGGAGTTCTCCCTGGTCCATGGGCCTCCAGCTCTCACCGCCATCACCACCCCCCTCATTCTTATGATCCATGCCCTGGGTGTCTACGCTGTGCCAGGCACCACAGACATGTCAGCTTCTATTCTAACAACCCTCCAAGGCTGACCTTTCCATCTCCACTTTATAGAAATGGCAAGGGAGGTTGGGGATGGACAGAACCAGGATTCTGACCTTGGACTTTGGAGCACCATCTACCCCTCACACCTGCCACTGCTCCAGTGAAGGTTCTGAGTGTGGAAGTTGGCATCAATGGGAAGAGACCAAACTGGGTTGTAAAGTTCTGTCCAGGTGGGCTGGGAATGGTGTGTGTGTGTGTGTGTGTGTGTGTGTGTGTGTGTGTGTGTGTAGGGGGCTGGGACCGTATAAACACAACAGCTTGCCAACATTTCTGAACCCTCCCTGCCCACATGCAGGCACTGAAGAGATTTGGAGAGCAGGAACCTGCTATTGGAGGCCCAGGGACTCCCCAGGCCAGTGACAGGTCAATGGCACCCTTTTTGCGCACAGCGCCAGCCTTGCGGGACTGGGCCGGGCCTGGGTGTCTCTTGTAGCCCTCCAGGGTCCTAAACCCAGGCACACCTCCCTGGGAGGCCAATGGCCAAAGAGCCCAACAGAACTGAGAACAGAGGAGCTCTTACTACTCCGAACCGCACCCCTGGGCTCCCTTGCTCCAGTGAGAGCAGGAAGTCCTGGGCTGCTGATCCCATAGGGACAGGCCTGAGTCCCAGCAGGGCCACTTGGAAGCTATGTACCCTCGGTTAAAGTTTCTAACCTCTTTATGACAGCTTCAGCACCCATAAAATGGCCCTGGCCTTCAGCATGGACAGTCAAATGGGAATCCGTATAAAGCACCCAGCCCACTTCTCGGCACACAGCAAGTGCTCGATAAATATTCACGGACATGTCTTTAATCGTTAGTGCAATTACTTACTCTCCTTTGGCTGCTCACCCTTCTTTACCTCCCCACCTCTCTCCCGCTCTTTACTCCTACTCCCTCTCCCCCACCTGCCAACTCTGTTTTCAAAGGGTCTACCAAGTGTCACACCTCCGCTAGGCTGACAGCTGCTCTTGGGAGGGCCACGGTGTTGCTGGGGTAAGTTACTTCGGCTCTACTGGACATTTACTTAGCACACAACCCTGTGGTTAGCACAAGACACACCGGCCTTTCTTTTCCCCTCAAAGACCTTCTGCCAAAGAGGAGAACGATGGCAAGTACACAAGTGACTTTACTCACTCACCCATCTGTCCACATTTAAAGATACTGCACTGCTTATCCACAATATGTGATCGATTGCAGAAGTGAGGAAGTACCGTAAATCCCGCCAAGGGATTTGAAGGAAGAAAGGATTCCATCTCACGAAGGTAGGGTCCTATCACTGCAAGGCTGATGAAATGACAGGGGGTGGGGGCGTGCTAGGGGCAGTGGCAAGAGGCTCTAGAGCCTGGGAGCCAATCATCGGACTCCCGGACCCTGAGCTCACAGGACCCTGAGTGTCATGGAAAGGTTTCACTCTCATGGTTGAGGCTTTGGGGACGGTCTCAGGTGTGTTTTTTTCACTGCATCCTCTTGACAGCCCTGGGAAGTAGCCAAGTTGGGGCAGAGTGTCCCTGGAGGTCACTACAGGCATTACACAGGCTGGACGGTGACTTGCCCACAGTTCCCTGGCCTTGATCTTCAGAATTGGGATCAGAATCTCAGCCTTGCTTGCACCTGGGATTCTTCTTGCAGTGGGGTGGCTACTTTTGTTTTTCTCTCTATGTGGATTCATCCCGCAGCTCCAGGAGTTCCTGAGCTGCCCTGGGCCACCCAGTGTGTCCTCAGTGCCCAGAAGGCACTGACAGATCTTCTTGGCTCAGCAGCTTTGTCCTGCTGGCCCTGGGGACGTACCTTCACCCTCTAGCCCTCTGCACCTTGACCTTCTTTTCTGATTTGCACCTGCCCTAGTGTTCAGGTTTGGGTTGATGTCTCTGAGACTTTATTGACTGTATGTCTTCTGAGGGGACATTCATCATTTATTCAGCCCCTTGTCCTATCACTGGGCACTCTACGAGAGCTGAGTACCCTGATGGTCAGCACCCCCGGGAGCGAGTCCCGCTTACCTCCATGCATCAGCACCTCCACAACCCCTTGGGGGCTCTCTGGGGCTCCCTAGGGCCCCCATATCCGTTTTGCTGACTGGAATGCCAGAGCCACCCTGGTCTTAGCACATGCTAGTATTTGGTGCTGCCCATGTAAAGTGAGCCGGGACTGCGAGGGGGTCGAAAAATCAATGGGGCAGAATGCGCTGCGGTCAGCACGGGTAGCTTCAGTATTTCTATGGTGCTGCCATGTATCTGCTTCCTGTCTGAATCCAGTGGGAGTGAGTCTTCCATCACCAGAGGCCCTGAGGCCCACTGTGGCAATGGGGGCCTGAGGCCGGGGCTGGTCTCAAGGGCTGTTTCTCCTCTGGGAGGTCATGGCATAGGGTGAGGCTCCAACCCATCTTCCCACCAGAAGCCTCTCCGACCACACAGCTCCCAACCACAGCAGAACAGCCGGGCTAGCCTGTCTGCCATGGACGGCCCCACGTCGTCTCCTCCAAAGCCAAGCGGGGCCCCCTCTCTCCCCAGCTCTGCCCTCAGCGCCTGAGCAGGCACAGGTCCAATGACGAGGCATCTGTTGGCTGGCTGGGGGTGGGGAGTGGCAGCCACTGCCACCCCGTCTTCTCTCCTGCGTGGGCCCTAGGAGCAGGCACTGGCCCCCAACCGTTCTCTGACATCTGGGAGGCTGGCGGGAACTGCCGTGAGCCGCTCTGACCGCCTTCAAGGACACCTCCAGGAATAGATGCGGCCACCCCGCCGCCTGCGTGGGCCTGGCAGCCTCAGAGCGCCCTTTCTCCAGACTCTGCACACTTCCCAGGGAGCGCTCATCCCTGACTGCCCCATTCCTGGGAGTGAAAGCTCAGTGTGGTGCCTGTTCCTGGCTCTTCAGATGTGTCCAGCCACTGGCCCACGACACAGCTCAGCAGATGCTAACCCCACCCACCTCTTGGCCAGCAAGCGACAGCCACTGGCCAGTCAACCAGATAGGAGCCAACTGACTACTTGATGCCAGCAGATGCAACCTACAAGCCCCCACAGAGGGTCTGTCCAAAAAGAAACCCTTAGTGATAGAGTTGCCTGCCTTTGATTGGTAGTAAGGAACAATGTCAGGAAGATCAAGTGACTCGCTTAGAGTCACAGTTTGCCAGTAACAAGAACCAGGCTACCGACCCACAGCACCTGACCCGGCCAGGAGCTGTGGTGTCCACTAGAGAGAGATGGCTTTGGAAGTGGAGGAGGGGGGCTTGGCAAAGAGGGTACCTGAACCTTTTTGGCCAGCTGGCATTCAGATCCTGGGAGAAGAAGAAGGATGTCATCCCAAGACATGGGGAAGAATGGGTTACCTCTGAGTGCCAATGAGTGGACTAGTGTGGCCTGGATAGTGGATTCGAGGCTGAGAAAGGGAGAGGACAGGATGTGACTGCATGGAACCAAGGGGGAAGGATATTAAGGCACTAGGAAATCAATCAACTCTGCTGTGAGGCTGGCTGCATGACTCCAGGTAGGGCGGAGAAACTCTGTCCCCCATTCCTGTATTCTTATAGGATTCACTGTGTGGCCCCTTGGTTCTGGGTCATAGGTCCTATTCTAGGATCTAGGGGTGGAGCAGCAAACAAGATCTCTGCCCTCATGAAGCACACAGTCTAGTAGAGGGAGATTATCAACAAAACATGCAAGTCAAGATGTGATAGGTTGGGTGGTGATAGAAAGAGTGAAGAAGACTAAGGGGGAGAGGATGCTGGCCCTGGAGTCAGGGAACAGCTCTTTATATAGAATGGCTAGGGAAAGCCTCTCTGAGAAGGTAACATTTGAAAAGGATCCTGAACGAAATGAGGGAATGAACCAAATGAGCATGTGGAAGAAGAGTCTTCTAGGCAGGCAGATAGCAAGTACAAAGGCCCTGAGGCAGATGTGTGTTGAGCCAGCTGGAGGAAGAGCCATCTATGACCTGTGGAACACAGTATGCCACAAGAGTTTCTCAGCTCACCTCCTAAGACCAAGCTGCTCAAATAGCTCATTCTGCCTGCATGGCCCCATTCCTGGGTCTCAGGTGGACCAAGTGAAATTTCTTCCTTCAGTGAGACAAGACAGCCCACATACCTTTGCTGCAAGGTGACACAAAGATGGAATTTGGAATCTGTGGCCCAGCCAGGAAAGGGTAGCCTGATTTCTTAGCCTCAAGGTGCATCCTTAATTTAATGTGTGGCTCTTTTCTTGGCCTACTACCCGCTGCCCTCCATTCCTCCTTCCACATGCAGGCCCTCAGCAGGACCTGCTCTAGGTGGTGAGAACTGGGGTACAGGGGGCTGAAGTCCCTGCGTGGGAGGGGAGCCCTCGGGGGCACCAGGGCTTCTGGGAGGAGGGAAGAGAGCCTTAGGAGAGCCTAAGGAGTATAGGCTCTTGGTGTGGCCAGAGCATGGCAAGAAAAGCAAAGCCTCAGAGGCCACAGTGAGCTTGCGCATGCACCTGCACGTGTGTGCGTGTGTGTGCATGCATACGTGTGTGTGTGTGTGTGTGTGTGTGTGTGAGTGCCCATGTGTGTCTGAAAGGTGGGAAAGAGGAGAAGGGTGGTGAGGTTCTGGCCTGTGTCTGTTAGGCTCTCTCTGTAAGGACTTGGGTTTGCGCTGTCTTTTTTCCCTGTTTGTGTGTGTGTCTGTTTTTCTGTATGAGTCTGTTAGTCTCTGGGTGTCTGTGGGAACGTCTCTGTCTCCATGTGGCTCTCGGTCTCTCAGTTTCCCCTCTGTGCGGCTCTCTCTGTTTCGCTCCGGTGCTGCTTCTGGTCTCCCTCCCCCTCTCCTCCCTGCTCCCTCTCCTCTCTCTCTGAACAGGAAGAGGCCTGCAAAGGACTGCCATTCCTCCCCCCCCTCCCGCCTCCCCCATCCCATTCCCTCCCCAGGTTTTTTCTCTTCTCCTTATTCAAGGCAGATAAAGTGCGCACAGCTGCTCCCAGCTGAAACGGGCCTTAATTGCACCCCCGTTGCCATGGCGATCCCTGATGATCTCCGTGGCTGGAATGTTGCCCTCCCGATCCCCCTGCTGGGGCCTCCAGGCTGCACAGCCTTGCTGGCCCTGGAGCTGACCCGGGCCAGCACCCTGGCAAGGCAGCAGGGAGGAGGCGGCCTCACTCCGCCCCCACCCCGTGCCATTCCAGGGCCCAGCACCAGCATGCCCACTCCAGGGCAGGGGCAGAGCACTGTCCTGGCACCAGCCTGGGCCCTGGTCGGGGGGGTGGGCAGGAGGAGGTCTGGGCTCTCTCCCCTCACCGGTGGACCAGCCACGGAGGCACCTACCAGGCTGTGGGAGTCCTCTCAGCGCAAAGCAGCCCACTTGGTGCCGTTCCTGTGGGGCCCTGGGCACAGAGTTGTAGGCACTGTACAGGGAAGGGATGCCCCCAAGTCCCCTCAAAGGTACCAAGGTGCTACAGAGGGGCAGTCAGCAGGATGGGGCTCCCCGCACCCCTGTAGAAGACAGCAGGGGCAGGAGGGAGGGACCGTGGCAACCTGATAGGTACCTCAGGAGGAGAGGGACATGGAGGAAATCCTAGTGGGACTCAGGTAGGGCACCATGGTCCAGGGATGTGAGCCAGAGGCAGGGAGGTGGGGAGTGTGTACATGTATGCCCCGAGGGTTGCGGGGCTGTCGGGCCACAACCCTGCCTTACACCGCCTTCCCAGGACGCTCCCCTGGAAGCCACCCTGGGCCACATTCAAGTGTGTGTTCACAGCTCAGGGCTTCTGACTGGGGTCCCGGGGAGGGCAGCTGTACTTGGTGCCCATTCAGCACAGCCTGAGGGGCCATCCTGCCTGAAGTGGGAAGATTCAGAGCAGGTCAAGACCGTTGGCTCTGTTCCCCTACCACCACCCGCTCTTCCCCCTGGGCCACGCAACCCCAGGCCCTCTATCTCCTGGGGCCCAGATGGAGAGAGTTTTTCAGAGCGTGGCTCTGATGGGCCTCTGCAGACCACCTCCCCCTCCCCGCCGCCCAGCAAAGCAGGCCTAGAGGCATTGGGGGTGTCCCGGCACTTTCTGTGTTACCCATCTTCCTCAGCAGCTCTGCCCCCTTCTTGCCAGGCAGGCAGGCGGGCAAGGCTCCGCCCTCAGGCCTGTGCCAGAGCCCAGGACCCTGCCTGGCTTCCACCCGCCCCTTGTCAGGGCTAGCCTGGCCAGGGCAAGATCTCCCAGGACAGAGCATGTCTGATGGCCCTGCTCACCACCGGCAATGGTGGCAGCTGAACACAGCCCCTGAGCCATGCTTGGTCATACAGTAACAGTAAGACCAGCAGTGGGAGGACTAGTAGCTACTTCTCACCACGCAGCCTGTCCGGTGCACCGTGGTGCTGCCCCCTCACGACCCTGGAGGTCAGGACCATCAACTCCACACGGATGGGGAAACGGGTGCCACCTGCCCAACCAAGGCCACTCCCTCTTGGTGGGACCCCGAGGTGGATGCAGTGCCCTGTGTCTGCCCGGCACAGGCCCTGGGGAACAGGTCACTGGTGGGCCGGTGCCCCCCAGCACCTCCCGCCTGTGGGGCTAAAACGTCACGCTTGCATCATACAGGGAGGATTTCTGCATGAGGTTCTGGGTCAGAGGTGCCCCTGCTTTTGAGACACCGAAGCCACTATTTATCCCAAGTCCATGGGATACTGCTCAGGGAAGCATCACTCTCTCTCTTTCTCTCAGACTTGACATTAGTAGCTTTTCCATGAATATTTGCTCCATAAGTAAAGGAGCAAAAGAACAGCATTTCTTGTCTTGACATACAAGCTTGCCCTGATTTCTCCCTTTCTTTAACCCTGAAAGGAAAATAGAATTCCTCCTTTCTCCTTCGCATAGCTGAGACCCCAACAAAGCCCCAAGCCCAGCACCTGCCGCCTCCCATCCCACCCTAGCGCCCGTAGCCAGCACGAATCTGAAACAGGGTCGGTATGTCGCTCCTCTGTGCCCACCTCCAGCAGCCTGCATAATTGTGTTGCCTTCCAGGTGATTCTGGGCCCCCCAGAGGAGGCCTGACTCCCAGCACCCCCCCAATACTCCCTGCCAGTTTCCTGAACACACTTCCTACACCTGGTGCTTGACCAGAAGCTTCCTCTACCTGGACTGCCCTTCTTCCTCTTCTCTGCCTATAGACATATTTCTTTCAGGGTCCGACTTACTTGCCGCTACTTCCTACAGCACTCATTTTACTAAACCGACCATGTGTGTCGTGTGCTACCGCTATTGGCTGAATGAAACAAGGGGCAGTTTAGAGAAAACAGGCTGTTTGTCTGAGATATTCCCTGACCCCTCAGTCCAACGAAGATATCCCTTGACATTCTCTAACCACCCTGGGGGCCACCGGGAGGGTGTTCCAAGGGGAGATGATGTCCCCACTGATGACCGACTGTGGGACATTCTCTGGAGAACTGGTCTCCTCCAGGACCCTTCGCTCCGGCTGGAGGGTGCTATGGGAGTTCAGACAAGCAGCTGATGCTTGAACTGGGAAAGACTGGGAAGGACAGAGGTCATTTCAGGTGGAGTGACTCTCCGGGGCAATGGCTGAGTGCACTGGGAAACCACAGTGAGCAGGCTGGCTGGCCAGGGCACCGGGCTGAGGGCAGGATGTGGATGGGACGTGGAAGGCCTACAAGCCAAGCCAAGGTCACTGGATGGACAGCAGCCTGGGAACAAGAGTTTCTAGCTACCTTTTCTCCCGATAAATATGGTAAAATAGAGAAGCTTCTTTTCCTAGAAGGAATTATGAGCTCCTCAGAGGCAGTGGCTCATTTTATCTCCACTTCTATCCCCTCTTCCATCCCAGCCTTCCAGCCCTGTGCCATCTGTCCAACCTAAGTCCTGTCACTGAGCTTGACCTTGGGCCTTGCCTGGAGTTAGATGGGGAGACTCAGAAGGCAGTTTCTTCTAGCTTTTATCACCCCACCCCCAGGCTTCCTCTCCATTTGTGTCTTTCTGGCCAAAAACCTATTCCCTTGCTGCCAGGCAGGCCTAATCATGTGAAGAAAGGGGAAGGTGTAATTCAGGCCCCCCCAAACTTCTCTCCCCCCAAACCAGAAACGTCTTTGCAAAGATTTGTCCACTGGGAAGCAGAAAAGCAGATCTCACCCCTGTGCATTCTCCCCAGCGAGAAGTAGCTTCTCACTTCCCTGCAAGGTGCCGGGGGGTATCAGGGGTCTTCCTTCCTGAACTGGGCTCCTTTACAGAGGAGCCCTGGGGACCCAGGGGCTCACCCCATTCAAATGGTCCCAATGAGACCACTGGACTCTGCAGCAGCCCCGTGGCTAGTTGGAGGGCGAGCAGCAGCCCTTTGCCGGCCTCCTTCCTACCCCCTTACCACCTGCCTCAGAAACCCTGGCCCCTCACGTGCTCTCCTTGCTTCCCCCAGTTCTTCCTGCTTTGTGTATCTTCTGACCTTGTGTCACAGAAGCTCTTTGAAGGCAGGAACGTGGCTTAATCTTCCCTTATTGCACCCACAGCTCTGCTCAGGCCCCAGCAAAATGCAAGGTGTTCAGCAAAACCACATCGATCCAAGACACGGCTGCATTGTGGACACCGGTCAGTGTGGAAATGCCCATCAGGTGTCAAGAAAAAGAAACAGACTCAGCCTGCAAAGGGGACTTCGCTTTTAACACGATGCTTTGTTTAATTAACTGTCTCCGTTGGAGGCTTTTAACATGCTAAAAGATAGATTTTTTTTTAAATCACATGATTAACCTTGGGAATGAAGGAGTCTATTAAACACATTGGCTCCACTTTACCATGTTCAGGAAACACCCTCTGGATGTGCTAAGGCCTCTATTGAGGGGAGTGGCATCAGTTAACAACAAGCCATCAATTTCTTGTTCGCTCTGGCCACACGAGGAGGACACCAGCACCCATCTCTGGAGTTGGTCCCTGTGCAGTCAGCGTCCCCCCCCCCGCCGGTGAGAGTGTCGTCAGGGCTGCCCAAGGTTTGCATAGCTAAGTGGTACTTTGGGGGGGGGGATCTACATTCGTACATATTCCCTCCCTCTCCATTCAAAATCTCTGGACTTTTTAATATGAGAGACTTTTATTTCCGTATAACAGCGACAGCTTTCATTCAGTTTGATGGATTTAGCGCATTTAGAGGCAGGAGGTAAGCATGGGAGGGCAGTGGGTTCCTCAGGCCTATCTGCTCCCACCTTCCGAAGGATGAAGCCAACTAGGTACAGAGCATCTTCTGTCTGGGCAAGAACTAATCCTCCCTTCCTTTGTCTTAAGACTTAGGATTTAATTTGTTCTGAGGGTGCTTGTGAGTGAGAATCCCTTCTCCCTGTAAAATCTCTCTACCTATTTTTCTCCCTCCCCTCCTCCTCTTCCATGTCCTCCTCCTCAGTTCAAACATACATCTGCTCACCCTGCACTCCCAGCAGCTCCTCATCCCCAGAGAACGGGGCCTGGAGGAGCTGCTCTCCTGGCAGGAAGGAACTCAGCTGGGGCTCCCCAAGAGCCAAGAACCTGTCCCTTTCAATAGCAGGAACTGGGGAACCAGAGCAGGTGGTCTGAGCCCATGGGCTTCTACCCCCAACCCCCGGAAGCCAGGCTGGACTGAGGAGGGGGGTGAGGCTCTGTCTCTCTCTGTGCAGGCCCTGTCCTGTCCCATACAGCCCGCACTCTGACGGCATGCCGTCCCTAAGAGACCCTCTCAAAGGGCTCAGGGCCACTCCTTGATGAACTTGACTCCCTTACGTACAAGGCTGTGTCTTGCCCAGGGGGCTTCTGCTGCCATCTTCGGATGGGTTTCTCTTGGGTAAAAGGCAGGCTCGGTCCCCTCAGCCTCTATTTATAGCTGGGGAAACTGAGACCTGGGAGATCAAGTGACATACACCCACCAATAGCAGATGCAGGACTGTGTGCCCTTGTGTATCGTCAGTGTGGGGGCTCCTCCCTGGTGAACCAAAGCCAGGCCCACGGGAGGCAGGGGCCACAGGCATTCTCTTGGCTGCCGGTTACTTCCACAGGTGAGAGGCATGTCCTCAGACTGAGTCTTGGGAAGGCGTCTCTGCTTGGTGCTTCATCCCACTTCTCTGGCCCCTTCCTCACACCTGGAGGCAACAGTATTCCATCTTCAGAGGCCTGCAGCATGAGCCTGGCCCACAGGCCTCCCTTTTCCAGGCCCTTCCCTGAAGCATCCCTCCTAGGACGGGGACAGCTCTGCTGAGGGAACTTCTGAGACCTGCCTCCAACCTCAAGGTGCAGTCTGAGTGGGAGGGGGCTGGTTCTATTGTGGCGTGCTTGCAGATGTCAGGCTGTTTCTTGGGGAATAAGAGGGGTTCCAAGTGTCTTTGCTTCTCTTTGCCAGTTAAGGAGATGTTTCCATGTGACTTTTGTCAGGTCCGTGGTCTGCTTGGTTCTGTCTCTGTGGCTGCTGGTGGCCCCCAAGTGTAAGCTGGGCCATCGTTGAACACACCAGGCCTTTCTCCTTCTCTACAGGGGTCTCCCCTTCAGAAAGCTCTCTCTGGGACACTCAGGTCAGCTCTCTCTGGGACTCTGAGACTCTGAAACCCAGGGCTGAGCATTCCATAGACCTCAGGGAGTGTGCAGAGCTTGGAGAGGAGAGGGAGAAGAGGCTTCCATCAGCCCACCTCCCAGGCAGCTGCTAAGCAAATCCAGGGAGTTAATAGGAGCTACACAAAGCCCTTGATTTGCTCCAGAGATCAAGGGTCAGCCTGAATAACTCATTAATTAACCAAGCAAGGCTTGCTGTTATTGACAAGGCCTGGAAGCTCAGCCTGGGAGCAGACCTCACATCCTGCAGCCAGAAGACCATCCCCAGCTCCCACTCCCCCTCCTCTCTCTTGCTCAGTGCCCACTGACCCGAGAGATGCCTGGAAGGCCATTCCATCTTCTGATCTCAGCTTTCCAGGAGCCTCTGGCCTGGCAGGATTGTGCACCTTGACCCTGCTTTCAAGCCTGACCTACAAGTTGTGTTCTTGCTTCTGTCCCTGCCCACTCCTGCCCCAGCCTTCACTGGCATAACATCCGATGCTCTCAGGATCCAGGCGTGAGCTGGCTCCCACACACCTTCAGACACTGCTCTTGGATGTCTGTCACCAGGGAGAGGACATGATGAGCTGATTCACACCGAGGTGGCAGGCTGAGGGTGTTGGGAGAGTGGGTGGGTGGGTGGTGATTTCATTTTAACAAGGGTCAGGCTTTGACTCAAAGGGTGTAAGCTCTAACGGTGGGATTTCAGGCATCAGAGGTCTGCTAGGCGGCAGCATTAGGTTGGCCAAGAGTCCTTCCCAGGGATGGCTGAGGCTGTGGAGTGAGGGAGGGCACCCCCTGTGGTGGCTGAGGTGGCTCTGCCCCAGGTATCTTTGCTTCCATCAGGGTCCAGCTTCTTCCCCATGAGTGTGAATGTCTAAGCGCCTGTTTTGGCTACCTCCACATCAGCCCGGGCACCGCCTCCCACCCAGGGGAATTCAAAGGGCACCCTAGAACTCCCACCCCCGGGCAGTTTTCTTTGCCCTAAACAGGATGTACCACTAGAGGACACTCCATGGAGGAGGCTGGCCATCCCAGCAGGTGTTGCTGAAGAAGGGACCTTATCATCACCCGTGGACCTACATGGAAGAAGTGCTCCCGATGAGGTACGGACAGAGCTCTTCCAGCATGGATAGAGCTTTCTGCAGCCTCCTATTTTCAGAGATCAAGGCATAGGAGATCTTGATGCAGTCCGCCACACCTCTGTCATTATTTCCAGAGCTCATCCCTGCCCACTGACATTTGCAGAGCCTAGTGTTGTCTGCAGATTCAGCCGTTTCCGGAAAGGCTCATCACTGGCTTTAGAGCCTGTTGCTGTTTCATACAGTCCATTGTTCGCAGAACTAAGCATTGCACACAGAGCTTATCACTCTCTGCAAAGCTGGCTGCCACGTGTCAAGTTTCTTAGGGTTTGCTGAGCCTGGTATTTCTTGCAAATTCATCAAAGTTCGTAGAACCCATAGCAGTTCGTGGAGCCTCTTGTTTGCAGAGCCAGTCCTTGCTTGCAGAGTCCTTCACTGGTTTTAGATCCAGGTACTATTTGTAGGATCTATCCTCTTTAGCAGATGCTGGTTTTGTAGGCTGCACTCATCAGTATCCACAAAGGTACTGCTATCTGTAGGGTTTGGCTCTGCTTGTAGAAACTTCATTGCTTGCAAAGCTTCACTTGCTTGGAAAACTTGGGGCTATTTGCAAGTCTGACCTTGCTTGTGGGGTTCATCACCAATGTTAGGTCCTGGGGAATTTTCTGATTCTAGTTCTTATGTCTGGATTATGTGCCTTCTGGTGAATTTTTAAGGGCGTGTACCCATACAATGAGGTTTTGAAGTGTTTTCTTGTACTTACAGATTTGCAAAGCTCTGCAAGATGGCTGCTGAATTCAGGATCCACATCCTTCCCTCTGGTCCCCGTGTTTCCCCATTAGACTGTTTAGTCTCTAAAGCCATGATCCTCTGAGTCTTTCCTTCTTGGCACCAACGGTCTAAATAACCACCTCCCTGACTATCATTGCTCAGGCCTCTGGAACTTCTAGTCAGATTACCTGGGTTCTCTTTACCTTTGGCTCACTGAGATCTTATGTCCTTCAATCTACTCCTGTCCTTAGCATGGAAACCTAGCATTTCCATATCTGCACATATTTACAGAATTCATGGATAAGATGTCCTGGTAGGAATGAGAACTAGATAGGAGTGGGGCATTTGTGTCACATGTGAGCCCTCTTCTGTGCCCGGGCAGGGTGAGGAGGTATATAACCTTGACCTCAGAGTCTTGGAAGACCCATGATTCTTTTCATCAAGTCTGCCCTGTGGGTCTCTGTGCACCAGGACTGGTGGGGGTCTTGATACTGGTTGCGCAAGGCTGTCCTTAGCTATAGCTGGCACACCCAATTAGCCTGATCACCGTTGAGCACATTTGGTCTTTAACACCACAACAACTTGGGAACCCTGTGCTGGGCTGAGTGGGGTTTTTGTTTTAGTTTTTGTTCGGTTTTGTGGGGACACAGTCTTTTAAATATACATATTCTTGGAAAACAGGCTTTAAATGGCATGATTCCAGGTACTTCTTACCAAATCTAGTGGTTCAAATTTTAAATGGACAGGCAGTATTGGCTAAGAGGGATAGAGTAGAGGGAATCAACCCAGAAGTCATGGACATTTCCTCAGGAATTTTCCTATCACTACCGCCCAGGGCTTGCCATCTTGGAATATGATTGGGTCCATGTAGAGATCATAACACCAAGAATTTCTGCACTCTGGAAGTCTATGATATGAAAAGTCAAGGCAAGAGGTGATCCCTCACTTCAAACAACTCCCTGGATACATTTAAAATGGAATAGCTACTCTCTATGGCCCAGCCAGGAATCCAGCTCTTATACTGAGTGAAGGGCTCCTGAATCACCCTTGTTTCTTTCCCAGGAACCTCTGGGGAGGTCCCCGCTGAGGACCTGGTCTGATACAGTGACTAACCGTGATGAGGTCTGGACCTCTCGACTTTCTCTGCTTTAGTGCCTTGGGATGGCCTGAGGTTCAGCTTCTAGAGGGAGTCATGAAGCCACCTTGAGGCAAACTCTACCCCTTCCTTACGACCATGTTCTGTCCTTTGTTCTTAGAAGAAATTGAGCTCTAGATATGTCTCACTGCTGGCTTTGTCCACAGGGCCCGAGGCAAGCACTGCCGCTAGGGAGATAATTCAGAGTGCTAATGGCGTACAGATGCATGCTAATTCATGTGCACACACACAAATTAAGTCGCAATTATCACAGGAACTATTTGCTAATGCTGGTTACCATTTGAACCATTACTCAGCATTGGTTACCACAGACAGCTGGTCAATATGGCTCAGCATGAGGCCTGCCTCTTTGACAGCCTTGGAAAGCAGTGGAACCTTGAGTGAAAGTCAAGTAACACTTGTGTGTGTGGCTTCAATGTGGGAGGCGGGTCTCCCAAGGTTGGCTGTGGGAATGGAACAGGCCTGCTGGAAGAGGACACTTGGATCCCATCAGGGAAGGAAAAGCCAGCAACAGATGCCTTCTCTGCCTGGAAGACGGAGAATGGAATGGGCAAGGAGTGGGCATTCCATTCACCAGCGCCTCCCTCCACCCCGGGCTGTCTCTGTGTGCTGCGGCTGTGAGACTCAGGGGAGGAGATGTAGGTTGATAAGTGGCTTGAAAGACAAGAGCCCCACCACAGAAGCAGCTAGTTCCCTCCCAAGCATGGAGGCTGGTTCACCGTTGTGTCCAGTCAGAGTTGGTCCAGGGGGGCTGCCTAGAAGAAGCAGTACTTTCTGCCCATTGTCGCAGATGAGGGCGGGTTTGGTGTAGGTGGGAGGAAGAGTGGCATCTCAGCAGGTAGAACTGCTCCCCCAAGCCACGGGGTGGCCGGTCAGCGTGGCCACTGAGTCACAGGAGTAGCCCCTCCTCAGGACGGCGTCTCAACAGCCTCACAGAAGAAGGCTGTTGTGTCTTTTGCAGGAAAGGAGAAAGAGGCCCACAGCAGTTCAGAGATGAGCTCAGAGGTCTGACTGGGCGGGAATTAGAACCTGGCTATGTCTGACTGTGGGTGATTACATTCGGGACAAGGCAGGATTGGGGGCAACAGAGAGGGGCAGTCACAATGGTAGCGCTGAAAGGGCTCCTGGGGGCACCGAATTCATTCCACGTAAGAGGAAAGTGTGGCCAGGGCCAGGAAGGGATGCATGTCTGGTCCCCAGCGAGCAGGCAACGGAGCAGGGCAAGCGATGTGCTGTGTGCCCCCCATAAGCGCTCGATTCCCTGGAGCCCCTGCCCCACAGCTCAGCAGAGGTGGGAAGGGGGCTTCGCACTGCACCTCCATCCCAGCGTGTTATCTCTGCCATTGTCTGGAGGTCTCAGGCGGGGGGGAAAAAGGAGAAGTATTAGTGGGTCACCGATCTCCCAGGGGCATCCAATGGCCCTCCAGAAGGTGGTTTGTCCCACTGCTCCCTGGGGGAAAAGCTAGGGTTCCCACTGCTGGCCCCGGCGCTGCATCTCCCCACCCCACCCTCCTCTGTGCTCTCCTGAGGCTGTCCTGTCTGGCTGACCCTTCTCAACGGGCCCTGCAGGCATCATCGGACTTCCCTGCTAATCCCCAACCCCCCCCTCCACCCCATGGACTTGCCCCGAGGTTTCCAAACTGCCAGGCACGGGCTCCTAGCCACCAGAGATGGCAGTTGATGGTGAAGCTGTCAGCGTCCATGCGCTCACACTGTGGCAGGTGCTGATATCCACGCTTCCATGTTGAGGTAGGAGTTGGGACTCCCACGTTTGCTGCGAGGCAAGACAGGATTGCTGGGAGGTGCTCCCTGAGCCATTGAGGAAAAGGGAAAAAGGCAGTGCTCAAGAATAGATGGTGCACTGTGACTTCCCTCTGACAGCCTGGGTGCGCCGTGCGAAAGAACCGAGTCCTTGGCGTGAGTTCTGGCACAGCACGTCATGGAGCCGACAACTGGAGAAGACCCAGCGCTTGTCCTCAGGGACTTCCTCTTGGGGAGTGCCATACGCAGAATACACCAAAGTTCCCAGAGAACATCCTCGATGAGTACAGGGTCCCTGGGAGACTCGGCGGTTGTGACAGGACCATTCACGTAACTGGCAGGTGCTAATTGAAAACTCAAAGGCCCTTGTTCAAAAATGAAGACTTTCAAGATGGGGGTGGCAGAGCATTCAACCAAGTGCTGGGGCCTTCTGAACGTGGGGCTTTGCGTGACTGAGCCGGCACAGAACCCCGGGCCAGCCTGGCTCTCCAGCAGGTCAGGAAGGGAGCTGTCCTTCCTCGGAGCCCTGCCTGCTCTTTTCCTCCTTGACCCTCAAACTGCAGCCCTCTAGGACCCAAGTGGGACCACTCACTGGGGCTTGAGATCCTTTCTGGGAGGGAACTTCTCAGGGTGATGACCTCTCTCATTTCCCAGCCCCACTTCCAGACCCAGCTTTCTCAGGGCCCACCCAGACATGCAGGCGGGTCCCTGCTCCTGCCCCACACAGCGCCCAGGCCCACTGAGCGCTCCTGGCAACCTAGCACATTTTTACCTTTGTGGGCAGTTTTCCACTCTGCCCCCACCCCAACTGAGTGTGACATTTTACAGTCAGATGGCTCCTCCCTCCCACAGGGCCATCCAGGGGCGCTAATGAGGTCTCCCCTGGTTTATGGTAATGACACCTCCTGTCCTCTCCTTCACGTGGAGTGCATCACACCTGGGCACCCCCAGATCCCCAGGCCCCTCCTCTTGACCCCGAACTCAGGTTGCCCTCCCTGCTAGGCCCCCGGCCCCATGGCATATTTACAGAAACGCCACTCAGCACAACAACCC
Organism: Spilogale gracilis; assembly: GCA_004023965.1. Taxonomy (NCBI): domain Eukaryota; kingdom Metazoa; phylum Chordata; class Mammalia; order Carnivora; family Mephitidae; genus Spilogale; species Spilogale gracilis. Next base: position 85,091 of record PITA01000998.1, read on the forward strand.
AAATCAAATGAGCGTTAACGGGAAAGCTGCTAGCTTCCAAATTAGTGGTGCATAATTAGTTTCGTGCATAAACCTCTCGAAAGCACCTTCGCGCAGGCTGGTGAGAGAGACAATTAGTTTCTGCGAGGATGAAGAGGAAGAGCAGGGAAGTCATGGGGGAAAGCAGGGAGGAGGTGGTGGGAGCGCTCAGTGAAATGCAGGCTGCATTTGTACAGCAAACACCATGACCTGCCTTGGTGCAAAGCCTCTCTGGGCCCCTCCCACCGCCCCGTGGCCACCCCTCTTGGCCCAGACCTCCCAGAGCTGTTCTGGTTACAGGATACACTCAGAATGACCCTTCGAGGCCCCCGTCTGGGTCTGAGGGAGAGACACGTTCCCTTGGGGGGGAGTTTTGTCCATGTCTGCCCCACAACTCCGGACTCTGCCCGGAGAGGGCAGGGGCTCTCGCTGGCCTACTGTTCTGAGTGTGGAGGTGTGGAGGTGAGCCCGGGCTGGCTAAGAATCATGGCCCGTTGTGAACTGCAGAGCTCCTGGCTCTTCTGGATCCCAGCAGCCCCTGGAGGGGAGGCATCTCACAGACAGGGTGCACCAAGCCCCCTCTGCAGCTGGCTCTGGCTGAGCAACCATCTCCAGACTTGGAAACCCAGCCTGCTCAGCCCAACCCACATGCACGACCTGCCCAGAGGGCGACCCTTCCGATACACTTCTGGGTTAACTGTCTTCTTGGCACACATTCCCAGTGGGTACAGAGGTCCCCAGGCACTCTCCTTGGACCTTCCCAAGTCCTTCAGGATACAAGCAAGTCCCCCAGGACTTCTCCAGCCACTCGCTCTCGGCCCTGCTGGGCACTCTTCCACCTCTGACCCCTCTTGGCACAGTGCACTTCCCTCAGTGGATTCATAGCCATTTCCTATCCTCAGCCACGGCTAGACCTTCACCTTCTCTTTCTGCCTTTCCCATCGCTGCCTCCCCAGGCCCCCTGAGAAGCTGGTGATGGGTAGGAGTCTCTCACTGACTCATCCGTGAAGCAAGAAGGCGGCCTGGGGGTGGCTCGGGCATGAAGATGAGCGGGGAGGGGTGGGCTCGGAGGTGGGCTTGGAGGTGGGCTGCTACCCTCTTCTCTCATCCTCTGAGTTTCACCTTCGAAGGACAAATAGCCCCAACCTCATGTCCTTGGAAGATTCTCCACCTCCTGCCCCCATCCTGACCAGATTGTGAAAGAGCAAGGGGCACAGGGAAGGACAACGGGGTTCGAGGCATGGCTGCCTCTCCCTGCAGTCCTGGGCTGATATTCAACCTCCATGGGCCTCACCTAGTTTCCTCACTGACCAGTTAGACATAGTAAGACCTGCTGTCCCTTCCTCTGGGTTTTGTGACGATCCATGCCAGCAGTAAGTGAAAGGTTTTCTGTCAATGCACGCATGCTTTCCACTCAGGTGTTATGACTGAGGACACTAATGCTCATGTGGGTCATGGACCCAGCCAAGAGCTAGGGATGGCCAGGGTCTCTCAGCCTGGGGTTCTGCTGGGTCTCAAGGCCCAGCTGCAGGGAGATGCTGATGTCTGCCCGAGGAGAGCACCTTACATGGAAGCATGCAGTCTTTATTGCTTATTATATATTATTTATTTAGTCTTAATTTATAATTGCATGATTGCCAGCGGATCTTAGTGCCATCGGGACAGAAATGTGCTGCCCAGTCCTCAATAAAGAATGCTTTTCCTGCCATAAATAAACAGAATATCCAATCAAGTACCCATCAAACTGCCTGGCCTGGCACAAACGGAACGCCACTAATGAGACACAACACGCATTAGCTTAATGCTCTACCAGGGAAAGCGAGCTGGCCTCTGAGGGCCAGGCTGGGCCATTGTCAGGGACCAGAATGGGCGGGCCTCCATACGGGCACTGGGGAAGGGCTCCGACTGCAGGCGCCCCGGTACCAGCCAGGAGCCCCCGAGGAACCGGTGCTCATCTCAGTGGGGTCACTGCCACTGACCTCCTTGATTTATGACAGCAGGGATTGACTGTGGACCTCTGTGTGCCCAGTCCTGGGCTGGGCACCGTAAGTGCCTGCTGGGGAGTCTCATGTCTGTTTTGGGAGATAAGATCCATGAGTACAATGTGGGTTAGATTACTCGGGGAAATAACATGGCCCTTTTGGCAAGGGCCATGGGAGGTTGTTGATGTGGGTGGGGTAGGCAGGGAAGGCTGCTTGTAGAGGAAAGGGGTGAGATCTTCCTTTAACAATATGCAACAAATGGGGGAAGTGCATTCAGATGAGAGCCACAAAATGGGCACGGGCATGGAAGGAAGGATGAGCACAGTGTGCTGGCAGCAGAGATGGGCATCCAGGGGCCATGAAAGACACAGATGCTGGGAAGGGCAGGAAGATGCCAAACATCCAAGGCTGCGGTAGGAATGTGGGCTTTGTTTGGTATCACCAGGGCATCACGAAGGTCCTGGAATTCTGGAAAGATCAGTGCGCCAGAGTGGAGACCACCATAGGTCAAGTTATACCAGGTTCCTTCCCTAGCCATCTCTGCAGTACCCCCTTCCCAGTCCAGCTGGGAGTAGGCTCCAGGAGGGGCCCTCACAGCTCCCTCTTGCTCTCTGTCTGTTCTTTATCACTGTCAGCTGCTTCGAGCCAAGACTGAGACGGCCGCCCTCCCCAGCAGAGCTGAGCTCCCCAAAGATAAGATGAATGTCTGCAGGCTGCAGAGCTGAGATGTTCTGGAGGAAGTGGAAGAGGAGGAAGAAGGAATAAACACCCGTCACATTAATAAGAGTTTGGAAGAAGCAAGGGGCTGAATCCAGGAGTCTCCAGATGGTGTTTAGTGAAATGACAGTTTGATGCTTAAGAGGAAAAATGGAACCATCGTATGCTGGGAGCATCGATCTTCATGGGGAGCGGTGGAGGAAAGACGTGTGGGCACGTGGAGCCTGGTGCGAGGCTTGACCAGAGCCCATTCCAGGTCTTAGCAATGAGGGTGAGATCTTTCCAAAAGTCCACAGAGGGATTCCACCAAGTGGCTCTGGTCCTGAGGATCCAAGGACACAGCCACTCACTTTCCAGTGTTTTCATGCACCCTTGAGAACTTAGCAGACCATTCCTGGACCCCCAGGAATGGGTAGGACCCAGCTCCTGGCTTCCAAGAACACACTGTCATGGGGAGGGACTGGCCAAAAGATCAGATCTAAACTCTGGAAACGGAGTAGGCATGGGGACTTCTGAGAATACAGGAGGGAGCCTCTTATCCAGCCTCATCCAGACTGGGGAAGGCTTCCTGGAAGAGGTGATGTCTAGGTGGAATTTGGAGCACTGACCAAGGGCTTGCTCAGCAAAGAGCCTGGGGTTCAAGAGAAAGCCAGGCAAAGGCAAGCACAGAGCAAATCATGAAGTGGGAAGCTGTAAGGAGAGAGGGGAGGTCTTGGGAGTATGGTGGGGAGGGGGGTGGTGGCAGGTCCTGGATCCTGGGGTCAGGCTGAGTGGCAGAAGGGAGCTGGGCTGGGCTTAGAGTCTGGGAAGGGTGGAAGAGGGCTGGGATGTCACCTGGCAGTGGTGGAGAGCCAGAGAGAATTGCCTACCAGGACTGTGGATGCTTGAACGGTCCCCTTCCCCGCATGCCCCTGTCCACAGCGGGTGTCCTCAGCAGAGGTCAGAAAGCTTCTCCCAGCTCTGCTCTCCTGCTGTTGTGCCTCAAATTCCACCCTTGGAGCCCTCTTCATTTGGATTAACTAGAGCACGCTTTTAGCATCCACCTCTGATGGTGCAGGCACGTTCTCTCCTTTCCCTGGGGGCGGCAGGAGCAGCGAGGCCCCCCAGGCAGTTAGAGGCCATCTCCCGATTGGGATCTGGAGAAGCTCTGCTGGGGGAACTTCGGGCAGAGCCAGGTGAAGGTGCGCAGCAGCTCTGCTGGGCGGCACTGGGGAGCCATGGCTCCGGGACCATCCGTCTGGCCTGGCCGCTGCAGGCAGGCGGCGTGGGGGGGGGGGGGGGGGGCAGAAGGGCTGATGCTGGTGGGCAAGGGAGGGGACAGGGGAGACGGGAGAGGGAGGGGAGAGTGGGACGCAAGGAGAGTCAAGGAGGAGTTCCAGGCTTCTGAATCCATTCTGGGTCGATTTCCCCCAAGTCACACAGCTGCCAGGGTTCAGACAGATGCTGTGATTAGCATTTTAATGCATTTCAGAGGACCTTGTCCAAACTGCTCTGAAAATCAGAAATCAAGAGTTTATCTTCAGCTGTCTCTGTAGAGCTACATTCTCTTCCAGTGCCAGAAGAGCCCGAGGAAGAGTGTGTGCACGCGTATGTCTGTGTGCCCATGCGAGAGCATGTGCCTGGATGCCGGTGTGCGCACCTTCGTCTGGTGTGTGCACACAAATAGGCCATGAACTTGGTGTGTGTGTGTGTGTATCCACATCCATGTGCACACATACATTTTGCACATGTCTGCTTAATCCACGTGTGCCTTTGCAAGTGCGACTTCATTCAGGATCATTCATGTGGAAGAGGGAGAGCTTGATGCTGGCTGAAAACAGGTCAGGACTGAGTGACTTGGGCTGTCAGGGCGTCTGGGCCTCAGGTCATGGGAAATGTATTTCCAATGTGGCCTGATCCCAAAACCATGTTTTCAGACAGTACAGGCTAGCAGTATTTTTAAGCAGTGTGGAACTTCTGCCGTTTGAGTCCCACCTCCTTGGGCAGTGCTAGTAACCCCGGGCTAGCCTTGAGAGGTTTCTGGAGCCCCAGATGGAGGATGGGCCACTCCTACTAGGTCAGCAGAGGGTGGGGTTGGGATTGGGGGAGCCCAGAGCCCATCAGGACACATCCTGTGTGGTGAGTTCCCTTCACCCCCTCTTCGTGCTTCCCAAGGTTCTCCTCCTGCTGCCTCAATCTGGCTATACTTCCCATCTGTCAGGGCTGTCCTGCATCTGGCTGGATGTCACCAGCCTTTCAGCTAGTTTTGGAGGAAGGCACTCTTTCTCCTTCCCTTGTCATCCTCCCTGGATACAACCCCCCCTCCCCCTTTGACTTGTATCTCTCAACCCAAACACAGGACTATCTTCCCAGCCCAGGGTAAGGCATCTGTTCACCTCTGAAGACCATTATCAGCTTTTAGGGACCTAGGTGATAGGGCCCTGACCCCTCTGTCTGAAGTCAGCTAAAACTCCAGATCTTCAATCCCAGCCAGATCAGCTCCCCGCTGTGTCACAAGGCAGGGCTGTCCACTTTTAGTCTCTGAGGGTCCCTCAGAGTTGCTCTGAACTCAACTGGGATGGCACAGACAGTAATGAGGTTGGGGGGTGCATAAGTTGGGGAGGGGGCAGGGAAGCAGCAGACAGTTCCTTGTGAATTTGTTTAATGTAAATACATCCTCTATTTATCTTTAGCTGTTAATAAATTCATGCATTATTAGAAAATCCCTCATACCACCAGACCCGCTGCGTTAGATCAGCTTGTTTTAAGAGATTTCCTGTTGGCAGGATTCAAAGCCCACACCTGCAGCCGGCCCAGGCACAAGGATTTAACTGAACGCCACAGATGATTAGATCAGTTAACCTCACAAATTAAAACAAGCACATCGTATTATCTCAGTTTATCCTAAAAGAAAATATTAAGTTCCCTCAGATAAATCGTTTAATAAGAATAGAGGAAGATGGCACATACTGTCTTCCTAAAATCTGTGGGCAGAAGCCAGAGAGGAGCGGCTGCCAGAGGGTCAGTTTGCCTCCCCCGACTGATGGGTGACAGGCTGGGCTCTTGGCCCATGATCTCACAGGGCCTCAAGGAGCCCTCAAGCAGTGTGTGAGCTGAAGCACATGAAATAACGCAAAGCACTATGAGGTCTGAGAGGCATGAGGGGCATCCGTGGGACCTAGCCTCCTCGGTCACCTCGTAATGCAACACAACCCCCAAGTGTTAGAGAATGGGGGTTTGCTCTGTCCGGGGAGGCTTTCAAGAAAGACTAAGAACCAGCCCAAGTTCCTTCCATCTTCGAGATGTGCACTATTTAAGGAAATGGTTGCCCTCTTTGAAAATGTTGAACTCTCCAAGTCGGATGAGAAAGAGAAGTTGGTCTTTGCAAAATCTGTGGGGCCAAAAATGTTGATCAGCAAATAAATAGTGCAGACAACATGCTGCAGGAATATGTCATGTACCTAAGAGAGTGACAGTGTTTGCAAGTGGCTTACTGGTGCTCACCATCACATGCTTTGTATCCGTTCATTAAAGCAGGCTTGGCAGGACATTCACTTGGAAGCACTGCTGGGTTGTCTACTCAAAGTAATAAAACTGCACCGAGCACACCCCATAATATGGATGCTAATGGAAATGGGTGTCCTCCCCAGCTCTTCTGAAGTTGGGCGGATTTACCAGATTTCTCAGCCCTGGGGCCTTTGGAGAAGAAGCCTGGGGTGCAAGTAAGAAAGGGCCCAGATGGGGCATCTCAGCAGTGTGCCCCATGTCCATGAGCCCTCACAGGCTATGAGCCCTCTCTGGGCTTCCGTGTCTCCTTTGCAGAATGGGAGCACAGAGCAGCCGATGCTCTAATTTCTGAGCTTCTCTGGCCCTCAGGAGGAAAACAGGGTGGCATGGACAAAACTCCCTTGGCCCAAGAGCAGGAACAAGCTTTCCTGGCAGTGCTGGACACAGGGCAGGGATGCCCAGTGTTCCAGGGACTGGAGGAGCACTGAAATCACCCGGGGAGCACTGGCGACATACGGATTCCCAGGCTGCTCCCTGACTTCACGCCTGCACATGTGCGTGCATGCGTGTGTGCATGTGCGCATGTATGTATATATAAGGTGGTGAACCTCTTCCTTTGCTCACTAACTATCTCAGAACCTTCGAGGAGCAGTTAGGTGGTTTAGGAACCTCTCCAGAACTCTCCTTCAGGTGAGAACCATCCTCCAAGCAGTGGTGGGGGTGGGGGCAAAATGCCATGTTCCCCTTGCTGGCCTTCGTGTCCTAGAGCCACGTTTTCCCAATGCCCTCCTCTGGCAGGCCTTCCAGCAGGAGAGAGTGGCCTCCTGCCAGCTCATGCCCCAGGTGAGTTGGCTTGGCCCCCTGAGGCTGCTCGGCAAAGGGAGACTCTAGAAGGTTCTCCACTCTCTCGGGCTCTATTCCTGCTGCCGCTGTTCCACTTTCTGCCTCTCACTGGGCAGGCACAGGTCTTCCCCCTCCAGACCATGCTGCCTATCACAGTGAAGCCGTCACTCTCCTGCTCAGGAAACTTTAATAAGAGCTCCCAGGCACCAAAAGAAAAGAGACCAAGTTTTTCAGGGGGACATTCCAAGCCTTCTCTACTGGGGCCCCAAACTCCTCTGCCTTTCGGCACTCCCTCTTTCTGGGTGCCCTGAGCTCCCACGGTACAGTCTTGGCACAACCTCACTCTCTCCCTTCCTGTGTTGTGCACGCTCTGGCCTCAACGGAATGCTGTCTCCAGCCCAGCTCCAGAAGCCCCGCTCCGGCCCACCCTCCCAAGGCCGAGGGCTCCATGCCCAGCGTGGACTCAAGGAAGGCACTCGGGAAACAAGCCCTGGGGCTTTGGAGGGCTCCCAGACTCCTCAGAGCTCTAAATTTCAGTACAAACTCACAATCCATTGTCCTCTAATTGCTTGGCATGTAGCTCTTTTCTCCTGTGCGGGAGGGAAAGTCCCAGGGGCAGCGGGGTCCTTGGCCTCTCCTCGCTTCCACCTGCCAAGAAGCACCTAGCACGGGGCCACATTCCTGGTGGGTGCTCAGCAAAGACGAATTGAATTAAAAACCTTCTCTCAGGCCCTGAGCAGTCCCAGCTGTCGGATGCCAGCTGTCAGGGCTGCTGGGAGAGGCCAAATGCATATTCATTTCAGATCCCTGGGTCGCCCTGCCTTGAAGAGCCTCCTGGACTGTGAGAAACCACATGGGTGCCAGGACATGAATCTGCTTCTACTCTTACTAGTTAGGATGTTAAGTCTTCTGGGCTCCCCCTGTCCAGCTTCCAGGGGGGCTGTCCTCTCTTGGGGTGGGACTCTGTGAATGGGGAGTGGTGAGGGAACGTACGGAGGTCTCCTGCGCAAAGCGTGTAAATTGTGAGGACAGACTTCACCCACACCTCTACCAGGGTGTGGCCCGGAGTCCCTCTCTACAAGCACAGCCAGGCCTTGGCAGGGAGAGGAGTAGCAACCTGCAGGGATGTTCTGCCACTCTTGCACTTGGCTTCTGTTCACTGGGGCTTGTTGGTCTCCCTGTGTGGCCAGTCTGCTGCTAAGCTATGCAGCTGGGGTCCCTGCTACTATGTATCAGGGGTCCAGCAGACCAGGGCAAGACAGGGGTGGGGACAGATCAGAGGGGACTGAGCAGGGACACATCCCTCTGCAAGGATAGCCACAGGTGTGCAGAGACTGTCACACATTTTCCTATGTGGACACAGGGCGCCAAGGGCTTTGCAAGCCGACCTCATACCATGCAGAAACAGCCCCAGGATAAAGGCCCTACTGGCATCTCAGGTTTGAGATGAAGCACAGAGGAGTGAAATGAATTGCCCAAGGCCACACAGTTCAGCGTGGTGGAGCTGGGTTAGCTGAAATCGGGGCAAGAGCCTGTCCAGCGCCATGGTGGGCTCTAAATCCTGAGGGCCTTCAGAGAAGGGAGAGATTGGGAGGGCAGGGTCACCATAAGGACGTCCTCCTGGCTAGAGGCTGGGGCACACAGGCAGGACATCGGGGTTTGGCCCGGGGCTTCAGACTGGGACAGGAGCTATGAGGCCTTGTATGACAGAGAAACAAGTAAAACAGGGAGACAATTGTGGGATCTTGGCTCTGCTAGGAGTGATTTGATCTGACGTAGGAATTGCCTGCACTGCTCTCGCCCCCCAGGCCCCTCAGACTCTGCTTGAATACTTCTGTAGCCAAAGGCTCACTACCTTTTGGGACAGTTCCTGCCACTGGGGGTTGGGAGGGCTTGATGGGCCTTCCTCAAACTGCTGGCAGAGACCACAGGGAAAGCACAGGGCAGCCCTGGGGCCATCGCTGACCTTTTCTTTCCCAGCTCAGTCCTGCGGAGTGGAAGCTAATCATGAGGGTAAATTCTCATTTCTCAGGCAGCCTTTGCCTGTGAGCCCACAGCCTCGCTCCATATCCCACTACAACAGGCCAGAGTGTGTGCTTCAGTTTTTGAAAAATAAAGTTGTCACCATTGTTGCTGGCCCTGAAAACCCAGTGTGGCGGGGACAAAGCAGTTTGTGTGTTGGTGGGGAGGGTTGGTCCTAGAAAACCTGTGATGGGGGACAGCTGTGTGTAAGCACAGTGGCCTTTGATTCTTTAATATTTAAGCCAAATCCAGAGGCACAGAAAGATACAAGATCAAGGAAGACACAGATGATAAAAATAAGGGGCCGAAACCTTCCTCCCCCACTACGAATTCCATGGAATTAGAAACCATGTCAGTAGTTGAATAAACGTGCTGAGTTAGCAGTGCCATGTTGAAGAAACATCTCTGGAACACGCTGCAAAACTCCTCTTTCTGACTCAGCTCCTCATACAAGCAAACCCTGCATGTGTGGGGGGGGTGGGGCTGCTACGCTGGCCCAGCTTGCTTTTCTGTACCAAACACCCATCTCTATGAGGGCCTAATAGGTAGGAGCTAGCTAGGTGCTAGCTCCTACCTATTATCCATCTCCTCTTCTCCTTCGTGAACCAAAGTGCAGGGCTTTTTCCATGGCAGATATGAAATCCCCTTTCTCAGCCTGCCTTGCAGCTAAGGTGACCACAGGACATAGTTCTGGCCAATGAGACATACATTGAAGTCTGCTGGGGAAGGGCCTCTGGGAAATCTTTTGCATTTTTGATAAAAGGGACAGACACAGCTGGACTTACTCTGCTTCACTGTGGATGTGATGCATGGAGCTGCGGCAGCCATTTTATAACCACGAGGGAGGAGACACTGACATCATTATGTTGCCAAACCTCAGACTCTGGGATACACAAAAAACCCAAGTTCCATTTGTTGAAGCCACTGAAGTCAAATGTATTTCTCACTGACAGGGTAGTCATTGCAACTGAGTTTCAAAGAGATTAAGTGGTTTCCTAAGGGCATACCATAAGGATCCAGGCAGAGCTGAAGCTGGAATCTGATCATGCTTTCCACATAAAAGCAATGCTTTCCAATATAAAGGCAGATCTCCCATGTGGTGACACCTAAAGGGACACCGCCCTGCCTCATGTGGACCCCTGGGGCTCTAGCACTGATGCCAGAATCTCCTGTGGGAACAGCCTGATCTTGGTCTTAGGTGACAGGGACTGAGGAAGACAACACTGTTCCTGCCCATTGTGAAGCTCTGGTTTTCCACACAGTTGGTACCATGGGATTCAGTGAAGGGTGCGTGGGCCTTGGAGCCAGGCCTCTCTCTGACCACAGGGCCGCAAGGAAGCTCCTTTACCTCAGTGTTCTCTTCCATAAGATAGTGCTAGCAAGGCTTATTTGAGAGCACCTGTGTGATGCTATCTTGGCAAGTAAGTGGGATCATCCTTGCAATGTGTCTGGCACATGGTGAGCACTCAGTGAATGGCTGTTGCCATCATGGCTGGAGAGATAGGCTTCTGTCATCTTCCCTCCTATTCAAGAGTATGGGGTCAGGAGGCAGAGTGGATCGACAGCAAACGCAGGCAGTGCCCTGCCCATAGCCCCTTGCTCTCCTCATTGCAGTGACCTTGGGCCTCACTTCCAACTTCCAGCTCCTGCACCTGCTGTCTGAGGGCTTTCTTGGACCATGGCACCCTCTCTGCCCACCCATGTGGCCAGCCAGAGAGAGCTTGGGAATTCATGCTCCCGGCACACATTCTCAACCAAAGATTGGTGGGAATTGGTATATAAATATCCCAGTTTCCTCACCCCTTGGGTGGGTGACCTGGGGAGTGTGATCCACTTTGGGGTGGGAGGCCCCAGTGGGACTAAGTACCACTCCTGGTGGAAGCTCGTCTGTCTGATAACATGCCCTTTGTTGATTTCTTTCCCTCTTGTCATATTTCCTCACTTTCTGTCCATGTTTCTGGGGGTCACTACCTAAAGAAACCACTTGCACTCAAATGCTTGTCTAAGAGTCTGCTACTGGGAGCTTTCAAAATAAGGCATTATCTTTCAGAGCCTGAAGTTAGGTCAGTGGCCATCAAATTGTTGTGCACATGAATCTTCTAGAGCTTTGTTAAAATGCAGTGGGGTACAGTCTGAGTGACAGGACTCAGTCTGGGGTGAGGCCCAAGACTGCATTTCTAACAAGCACGTTAACATTGCTGGCCTGCAGGTCCCACATACACATTTCAGCCGGAGTTTAGACTCCAGTGCTCTTGACCCTGCTCAGACGCAGGGGAGACCAATGTGGCTTAGAGCTTAGAAGTGGGGGTGGGTGCTTAATGCTAAGTCTTGAAGCCTGGGGAGGACTATGGGGGTTGAGCAGCAGAAGGCAGGCTTTTCTAAGGGGGAGGGAAACTGGGGATTGCTGCGTCCTGAAGCCGTGCCCAGAATGAGCAGGATGTCAGGGTGACTCATCTGCCTGTGACTAGGGCCTGCAGGCTGTCCGGGCTGGAGGTTCTGAAAAGCAGCAGTACAAGGAAGACCTTCTCATCCCTAACTTGGAAGGAAAATCCAGACTCCTGGCTCCCCAAAGACTTCCCTCCTTACTACATTTCTGATTCCTGTCCCTTTCACATACATGGATTCTATCTCCACTCCATGGAGCCCTTACTGGTCATTCCAGATCATAGTTATCTTACTCTTCTCCTCCTCCCCCCCCCCTCCTCCTCCTCCTCCTTCTTCTTCTTCTTTTTTAAGATTTTACTTGAGAGAGAGAGAGCACAAGCAGGAGGAGGGGAAGAGGGAGAAGGAAAAGCACATTCTCTGCTGAGCACGGAGTCCCACGCAGGGCTCCATCCCAGGACCTTGAGCTCATGACCTCAGCTAAAGGCAGATGCCTAACTGACTGAGCCACCCAGGTGCCCCATCTTGCTCTTCTCCTTTTTTTTTTTTTTAAGATTTTATTTATTTGACAGAGAGAAACACAGCCAGAGAGGGAACACAAGCAGGGGGAGTGAGAGAGGGAGAAGCAGGCCTCCCCCCGAGCAGGGAGCCCGATGTGGGACTTGATCCCGGGTCTCCAGGATCATGACCTGAGCCGAAGGCAGTCGCCTAACCAACTGAGCCACCCAGGCGCCCCATCTTGCTCTTCTGAAATATCATAGGACATATGGTCCAAACTACATATTCGGTCATTTTATATTTTTATTGTCCTGTGACTATTTCACATACGAATTAGGAGTCACCAGATTTCACTGTAACAGTGGACCCTGTGCTCATTCACACTGACATCATTGTTTCATCATTCATAATAATACTTGGATTATTTATAGCAATCCGCAGCATATAAAGGTCTTACACATATGATTTTCATTATAGAATTAAGAAAGAGGTCCAGAAAGGTCAAATGGCTTGTCGCAAGTGATCCAGCCAGTTGGTGTCGTCACTGCAGGCTGTTAAGTGCTGTAAGGGAGTGGAGTGGAGCGTTTGGCATCACGTTGCCTCTTCTGGGATGAACAGAGAGTTGGGCACACCCGGCTCACGTGCTCTGCGCCCACTCAGCCACCATGGCAGGAAGCCACTTGCATGCTGCCCCCTGGTGGTCTAGTTGAGAACACTGCAAATGCCTTCGATCAAAACAGTTGCACCATAATAAACTGGGGCTCTGAGAGAACACATTCCTCTGAATTTCAGCCTTTTCTTCTTTACAACAAGTACTTTCATGAATAATTGAAGAATAAGGAGCCCCTCTGCTTTCTGCCATCACCACCTTGGGTTGCCCATCTTTGCTGGGACATGGCAGCCCATCATTTGGTAATGACTCCATATTGGAGTTCAGAGTCACTTGCCAGAAACATGGGACACCTTCCCACCTAGGTCAGTGTGGGCAGTGTAGGGGAGCTGAAGGCCTGGGTGGGAGGACTTTGAGATGTCTCTGTGGGCAGGGGAGTGAAGAGTCTCTGGAGAGAAGCAAGGGAGGAGGACTGAGGCCAAGGTCTAGGATAGAAGAGGAGAGTCAAAAACAGAGGGTGTCTATCTGGCACTTGATGTCTGAATTTCAGGCATTTCTGACTTCCCTCCTGGAACTCTGGTGTTCCCTTCTGCATGATGTACCCACAGCCCCAGCCCTCCTATCTGTGGCACGGTTTGAGAGGCTGCCAGATCTGCTTCCTGGCATGATGGGGATCCTGAAGTGGAGGGTGGGGGGAGCTGGAGAAACCCCACACGTGGGTGGGCTGCGGATGCCTAATTTCTGGTTCCCCCTCTGTCTCAAGGAAACCTGCAACTCCTTTCACTCAGATCACAGATTCCCACTTTTGGAGATGTTTCCTCCCTGCCATGGAAGAGCCATAGGGTTGCCCATTCCTCAGGATTATAGGTTAAATTGTGTTCCTCTCACAAGAAGTTGAAGTCCTAACCCACACCCATTACCCATGAATGTGACCTTATTTGAAATAGGGTCTTTGCAGAAGTAATCGAGTTTAAGATGAGGTCATGAAGTGTGGACACAGACACTCATACAGGGAAGATGATCAGACACCACAGAAGAACACTATCCACAAACCACGAGCCTAAGACTCCCAGAAATGAGGAGAGAGGCCTGGAACAGACTCTCCCTAATAGCCCTCAGTAGGAATCAACCTTACCAATAACTTGATCTTGGACTTCTGGGCCCCAGAACTGTAAGACAGTAAGTTTCTGTTGTGTAAACTCCCCAGAGTAGTACTTTGTTACAGAAGCCCCCAAGTTAAGACACTCAGTAAGAAGGACAGCAGGACCAGGGAACTGGAGGTAGGCAGGGATCTGGCTTGTGACCCCATCACCAGAAGCAGAGGCACACAAAGGTGGCAGGGGCTAGGGGAGAAGACGCATGTGCCAACAGGACCCAAGTTCACCGCATAGAGACAAACGCCAACACCGAGCCCAGAGGACAGACAAGTGGAAATACATCATATCTCTAAAATGAAACGCTTTGATTGTACCAATCACTAGAAGTTGTAAAACCACCCTGAAGAATTAACAGCCTCCGTACATGCTAACTACATCCATCATAAATTCGTCTTTAGTTTCTGTTATCATATCACTGTCTCTGGGGACCCCTGGCTTGTCATCATTTGCCCTTTATAATTTATTCATCTTGTTCTTGCCTGCATCCTTTCTACTTATCATTCATCTTTACAGTTGTACATAAAATTGGATGGATACTTCCATAGCACAGTGGTCAGGAGGGAGATGGGCCTCATCAGGGAAACCCCAGGAAAGCTGGTGCAGGTCCTGCTAGAGTCTGAGTGAGTCAAGGTGGAGATAAGGTGGACAGAGGGAGAAAGAGGGAGGACCTGAGGGAGGGAGGAGGAGAGGGAAGAGCCAGAAGAGGCAAGTAAGGATGATAATGAAGAAGGGGTAGTAAATGAAAGGGGGAAAAAGGAAGAGAAGAATGACTGGACGGGAGAGAAAGGAGGAGGAAACAGGCATAAAGAGAAAAGGGAGAAAGAGAAAGAATGGAAGATAAGACAGGATTCCAGCAAAGGAAAGATGGACAAGAACAGAGGAAGCATCTGGAGCCTGTGGCGGGGGGCAGCTAGAAATCCAATTAGGGCTGTTTTGTTTTTAATTTTCCATTTTAACATCTTTCCTGGTACACTTAAAGAAGGTCACACTGAATTTCCATAGAAATGACTGGTCCTGAGTTGCAGGGACCTGTGTCTGGAGGTGTGATGGCAGTGATGTTGCAGGTCTACTGGGCTGAACTCAAGGCTGGGGGGGCGGTTAGACAGAGAGGAGTGTGTTGGTTTGCTTTGTATTCTTGGGTTGCCAGAGCGAGGGCACAAAAGCCAATCTTTAACTAGTGAATTGGAACTTTAATGTTTACCAAGCAGATACAGCTCCCACTCTCTCTATCCCCCTCCCCCCGCCAGCTCCCTCTCCTCTTCTCTTCCCTGTCTGCTCCTTCGTCTTGCTGCTTCCACAGGCCTCCTGCTAACAGAAGCTAGCTCTTACCCCTTAGCAGCCTTGGTGGGGAGCCCTTTCAGCTGTCAGAGGAGCAAAGTGGTGGCCATTGCTGGCCATGTTACCTGGTTTTCCTAATCGAGTCTCTCCCCAAAGGCCCTATCATTTCTAACTTTGGAAACAGATGGGGTCTTCCTGGAAGACAATTGTCTGCAAAATCCCAAGACATGGGGGCTGGGACTACGTAGCAGGGGTCTATTTTAAGGAATAGAAGTCTTCCAAGGGGTCTCCCATGTACATTCAGGCCCCAGGGAACTCGCCAAGTGGACTGCTCTGGCCCAGCTCACAGCTCCTGACCTGTCATGCATGCCTTGTGTCTAGGCTGATTCTCAGACCAGTGCACTCATCTCATATAGCTGTCTTCCTCCCAGCTCTCTATTCCCAGCCTGCCTATATCCTGAACAAAACCTCTGAGCAACTCCTAAACCCCATAGTCATCTGGGTCCCCCAAAAAGCAACTGGTAGTGCTAAAAAAGAGAGATGGGTATCCTGGGGCTGGTCCTGGTTTGGCCATTTGTTAATTATGTGACTTTGGACAAATTGCTTAATCTAAGCCTGGGTTTCAACAGTGTGGGGGGTAATCCCTATAACTTCCTCTTAGGGTAGTTGTGAAGATAAAATGAAGTAATGGAAGATGGATAGTAATGCGTAAATTAATAAATATTAGTTGTTATTATTGAGCAACTGTTCACAATACCCATTTTATAACCCACTGTCTTGAAGTGTTGATATTTTTGTGCATGTGTGTGGTTTCTGCCTCTAACTTGAAACCTCCAAGAGGGGTAGGGATGAGTTCTTCTAAATATGTGTCTGTGAGGATGCCTAGCACAGTACCCGGGACACACTCAGGAAATGCATGTTGATGCATTGATGATTGAGAAACTGTCCCATGTTGACTGTACCCTACAAATAGGGGAACAAATTTTGGATATGGAAGAGGGTGGGCTGAAGAAGGGCAGGGTGTCAGGAAAGAGAGATCAAGAGTGTAAGGAAGACATAGAGATGGAGAGTTTAGAAAAATGGAACCACTCTGCCTAGATCCTGGCAGAAGATATTGCTTCAAAGGGACCCTGATGAGCTTTTGTGGTTTAGTAATCTCATTTTAACCAAATCATGCCGAATTAAAAAATAATAATCCATTTGTGACACTGGCCAGGAATGATTCCATCAGCCATCCCAGGGACTTTGGTTAGCCAGGTACCCAGGGATACTGACCTTTGGCTTGTAAGAACAGTCATTGTGGAATGGTTTCTGAGCTTCTACTCACCCCAAGAGAAATGTCAGCTCCCTTCTCAGTCCCCAGATGAAGAACCATATTGAGGGGCATCTCTAATTTTGCCTCTGTTGTTTTGTTGTTGTTTTTGGTGATGCTGATATGTGTGTGTGTGTGTGTGTGTGTGTGTGCGCGCGCGCGCATGTGCGCGCACGGGCATGCGCCAACAACAATACTGTTTTCTTTGCTGCGACAGGTGAGCTCTGAAACTTGCTGGGAAACAGAATGGGTTGCCTGCACTATTTTCTCCCCTCTTTTTCTTTTCAGTGAGAAAGTGGAGGGCTGGTTTTAATGAATTGATTTTAATGGATTTTGAAGTCTGGAAAAGTGCCTAAATTGCTGAGGTTACCAGTTTTCTAGGTGCTTTTTTTCAATTGCTTTCTCTGAGTCAGACACAGAATGTGCTCACTAGGGCACCTAATGTCACCCCAAACAAGAAGTGGTCTCTCTCTGACCCCCCCTCAACCAAACAGGTGGCCAGAAGCAGTCTCAGCTGGTGGAAATACCTCTTATTTGGTTGGGTGACAGCATTTTGCTTGGTCCTGTCCTGCATTTGTTAGCGTCATGCTTTCTCTGATCTCTAAAGAGAGGACCAACAATAATAACACCAGTTCTACTTTCTGGTATCTACTTTAAAGCATAATTTTATTTGGTCATTTTGTTTTTCATTTGTTTCCATGTGAGTTTGTGTGGAGAAAATGTGCCCTGGGAAGTTTGAGCTTCAATCCTGTCTTTTCTCTATGTCCCTCCCCCTGTAGGCTGTGCCTTCCCTAAGAATTGTGATGAGGTCTTTGAGGCCACCAGTCTCCCTGTGAGGCCTTTGAGGAAAGAACAAGCATTCCAGGCACTGCAAGGGGACTCCAGGCTATGTTTTCGCCCCACCATAAGCTTCTCTTCCCCCCCCCCCCATCTCCCAACATACATTCATGTTTCTTTTTGTCCTTTCTCCCAAACTTGCCAACTTGTCTTTGTTATTTCAGAAAAATGCCACTGGATCTCCCAGTATGAAGGATTAGCGCAGATTATGGGGAACAGTGTTAATTATCGGTGGAAGGGGGGCTGGCGCGTCGCTCCAATGTGCTCCTGATTTCCCCTGGGCCTTTCTGCCTGGTAATAAGCCTGCTTTAATCTGGCAGGCCCCTTGGTGAAATCAGCACCACGGACAGTGGTATTGATTGCTTCTGAGAAACCATCACAGCTGCTCAACCAAATTACCTTTGATATGTGACCTTTAATGTAATTACTGCAACATCAAAGTATTTCTATAAATTATTAAAGAACTAATACACTCCATCATTTAGCTATTCTATTATATGTAAAATAAACAACCACAAGTTAATGTTAGATCCTGAACAATCCGCACTTGCTAACTGAAATTCTCCTAGTCCCCACTCTCTCCCCCTTCAAAATCCTGAGCCTCTCCCTCCCACCTTCTCTTTCAGTTTCCCCATCTAATTCCCAGCTTTTAGCCATCACAAAACTCCCCAGCAATCTCTCTCAGGCTGATGAAGGGCCTCCCAAAACAATGTGGCATTTTTTATTCCATTTGGGTGGTTCTAAAGTATCTATCACAATCTCCCCCAAAACAAAGTACCATAAACACTTTATTAATCAGCACAAACCTTTCTCAGAAGCCTTTGATTATCTTGCAATATGGCTTTATGCTTCACACATAACATGGGGCGATGTGGAGCATATTTCTGCCATCTTACAGAGGGCACCCAGAAAGTAATTACTATAATATATGTGCGTGTAGCCGCGCCACTAAAAAACCAACTGGGGAATGGCCACCCGTGCCAGAGCTGGGCTCCACACAAAAACCTGTGCCGTGCACGATTTCCATACATTTGCATCCGCGGGTATGTTATTAAGATGACTCAGCCCCGTGCTTTGCAATCACAAGTACCAAAATACAATACAAAGGCTGTCTTAATGGAAGGCAGGCCCTCCCCTCCCCTAAATGGGTAGAGAAGGATCTCTGATGCAAAGGAAACCTGCCCCGACCCAGGGTTGCATTTTCTGTCTACCTGGTTAACCTTTCCCGCTGTGAGGCAGAAATGGAAACGTGTGTTTACATACGGGTTTGCTCGGTAAGAATGTAAACATGCATGTGTAAACACCGGTGAGCACACGTACAGAATACACGTGCTCCCCTGCAGTGGCCATTGTATAAGCTTAACCACGGTATATTTGTAAATTCTCTAAATAATGCCCACAAACACTCACATCTTCCCATTTATCTTTAGATACTCGGTGAGCCCTATATCTACCCCCCTCCATCTCTCTGAACCCACAGGAGAGACCGCGCAGACCCTTGACCCGAGGAACACTTCTTATTTTATGGTGATGAACTAGCCTCGATAATAGCCATGGCTGATATCACACCCAGTTAGGGGGGCCATAAATAATTCTCTTCACCCCCGCACAGAAGCTATAAACCAGGGCTGAGGCGCGATAGTTTATCAAAGACGAGGGCTGGCTCCTTAAATAAACCGCAGTGATCTCACTTGCGGCGCCGAGCCTGGGCGAGGAGGCGCCCCCTCCCGCCCCGGCCCCCACCCCCACCCCAGGAACCGTCAGTGTCCGTCGTCTATCGGCGGACACTAGGGCGGCCGCGCCACCGGGGGCCCAGTGGGGCCGGCGGAGGCAGCTCCGGGCGCCGGGGACCCAGGGCACCCTGCGTCCCTGCCCCTGCCGCGCGCGGATAGTGCGCGGAGCAGGTACCCGACTGGGGGCGTCCGGAGGACCAGGGTAGGAGCCGCGCCCGAGCTCTGCGGCCATGGCCGAGTTCCCACCCCCTACCCCCAAGGCCTGGGATTCCGTCGGGCCTGGACGGCGGAGTGCGGAGGCCACCGGGCGAGTTCGGAGCCCGGCACCCATGCGCCCTCTTCCAGGCCCGGCGCCTCCGGGCTTCCGGGGGCGCCGGGTGCGGCGCTCGAGCTCCCGAGCGGAGGCAGGCGCGCGCCCGGGCGCCGCGATCCCCCCCACCGGCCGCTTAGCAGCCCGGCCTCCCGAAGTCGCCCCCTGTCGGCGCGTCCGTCGCTCGCGCCTCGGCTGGCGCCACTTACCCCGGGCAGAGTCTTCTGCTCGTGCAGCGCGCTCTGGGCCTTCAGCGCTGACTCACGCTCGCAGTAGGTGAGGAAAGCGCAGCCTGGGGAGGGAATCAAGCGCCGAGAAGGGTCAGTGGGGCGCCCCCGGGCCGCCGACGCGCCCTCTCGCCCGCCCTCCCGTCTCTGCTCCCCCTGCTCTGGGTCCCTCTCCCCACCTCTCTCTCTCTTCTGTGCACTCCACTGGAGCTTTCTTGCCTCCCGGTTTTCCTGTCTGTCTGCTTTTTGTCATTCGCGTTGCTTTTCTGTTTTGCTCACTCGCCGAAGACTCCTCACCCTGCATCCCCCCCTCTCCACACCACCACTCCCCCTCTCCCTGCGGGTCCCTTCCAGTCCCTGTGCCCTGGTGCCTTGGCCTTCTCCCTCCCTCTTCCCTCCCTTCCTCACCCCCCCCCACACACACCCCGCTGTTCCTCCAGCCTCAGTACCTCCCAGAAAGGGCAGCTCCCAGCCCTCACCCCCAGCACCTCTAGTCACATTGCACCATGAACCCGTTCTGGTCCCTTAGGAGTGCTGCTGGCTGCTCCAGCAGGGATGATGTAAGGACCCTCTAGACCGGCCCCTGAGGAATAAAGTCTCCATCTGTAAGGAGGATCCCAGGCCTGTCTGTACTAATAAAGTGAATGGGGCTGTCCATGTGTCCCCTGCTACCCCGTGTCCAGTCAGAGGGCTTCTTGGTCTTATCCAGCCCACCAGTGCTCAGCACTGGACTTGAGGCCCACTCTTGCCCTGCCTGTAATTCCCTGGGCGACCCTGGCAAATTTAGTCTCCTGGGCAGCCTCAGTCTCCTCATTTGTGCACTGAGAGGGTGGACCCAGTGGGCTCCAGGGTCACTCCAGTGTAGTTTTCCCCTTAAGTGACTGACTGTGCCTCACCAGGAATCTGGAGTTTACAGAGCAATGTGCCTATCTCAAGGGGTGCCTCTTTCTGTGGGCCCTTCAGGCATGGTGACAAAGCAAAGAGCATGCTTGCTAGTAGAAGAGTCTTTCTGGCAGTTCCTGCAAGCTGCCCAGTGTCAGGGGCCTCTTCCTCTGCCTGCAGGCATGGCTGAGCATGGCTTCCAAGGCCTGTAAGACCCAGGCCATAGGGAAAGTCAAAAAGCCAACTTTGGCCAAGAGAGGGCTTGAGTCTCCTGGGGATCATCACCCCAAGCTTTCCAAAGACACCCTGCTGCCTGACCGCCTCCCTCATTTCCCAGGCTTCATTCCCTCCACTACCCCTCTTCCTTTGTTCTCAGGGTCTTCTCACATGGTATGCCTTCTCACCACATTTTCCCATCTTCCAGTCTCACCCATCTTTCAAAAATCTGATCAAGTTTCCCTGATTTCGAGCAGCCCTTCTTAACTGCTCTAGTCCATCCCAAGCCAACCTCACTTTTGGACCACCCATTCTCAGGCCCTTTGTTAACTACTTCCCAAGTGCCCACTGTGTGCCAGGTTCTATGGTGGCCCTCTTCCTGTGAGGCCTGCAGGCTGCAACCCTTGTCACCAGGCTTTCTCTGGCTTCCTGCTAACTGGCGGAACAGAGTGCTCCCAGCAGCCTGTGCAGTTCCTTTCTCTTCTACCACCTCCACCACCCTCTGCCCGAGGTGGGGCAGCAGGGGGCAAGGACAAACTTTTCTTGTCTTCCAGTATAGAAATCAGTCCTGTCTCCCTTCCCCTTCAGAGAGGAGATGGAAGGGGACAGAAAGGCGGAAGGAAGCAGGGAGAGACACCCCAGAGAGGCAGAAACTCTTAGCAATCTGTGGGTTCAGCACCTCCTGCACCTCCAACTCTTGCCCCAGGCTGGGAGGACCTGTGAGTGCCAAGAAGCCTCACCTCCACTCCATCCCATTCCTCCCCATCCAGACCCCAGATCACCCCGCCTTTCCCCCCTTCTCACTCCTCCCTCCTGGTCCTAGCAGGCAGATGGTTATTGATGGAGACACCAGGGGACTGAAATGAATAGCGGTCAGAGGCCCCCATGACGTCCTCCCTCGTGCTGCTGCCTGCCTCTCTGGGGGCCTCTTTCCTCCTGTCCCTTTCCTGGCCTTGTCCTCTGCTTGTGCCTGTCTGCAACTGGGAGGCAGCCACCGTCTTGCTGCAGGCAGGCAAGCCAGCTAGGGACAAGGTCAGGAGCAGGTGTGGAGAGGGAGGAGAACGAGGAAAGGGAAGAGAAAGGTGGCAGGGAGAGGAGGGAACAGGAAGAAGAACGGAGAAGTAGGAGGAGGTGAGGAAGAAGGGGAGGAAATGACCACACTGTTGTGGTCCTGGATGACGGGTAACAATCCCAGGAAAGATTAGGAATCTGTTGCTTTTTTCCAGCTTCCAGGAATTTCTGCCAGTGTTTTTGAGACCTCACAGCGGCCGTGAGCCAGAATCTCTGAGGAAACCCCCAGACCCCATGTGAATGTCCCTCACATCTCTACGCCTTGACCTCACCTCCTTCAGTTCTTCCTCTTGCCTGTCCCCTTGCCTCCTTCCTATTTCTCAGCTCTGCTAGACACCCTCTGCCTTAGGACTTCAGCACTGATTCACCCCGTTCTCTGCATGCTTGCTCCTTCACCTCAGGTGTCCGCTTGAATGGGACCTAGTGATGCCCTTTCTGACCTCCTTTCACAAAGCACTCCTCCCCCTACACCCACCTCCACGCTGATCCCTTGTCCTGTTTTATTCTTCTCTTTGGCACCCCACTGACCTATTTACATTACATGTCAGTTTCTTGATTGGCGTTGCCCCGCCCTCCGCCCTCCTAGGGAGGTCACGGACTTGCTTCTGTCCCTTTCCTGCTTGGTTCTCAAGGCCCACAACAGGGGCGGGATCTCAATACACTTTTGTCAAGAGCCCTGAATCCTGCGGGGCAATTAGTGCAGAGCTGGGAGGCATGTGTCCTCATCTATAAAAGGGGAGAGCCATCCCCCTCAAAGATTGGGAGGGAGACCTAAAAGCCAGTGAGTACTAACAACCTCTGCAGAGCATGGCCTAAATGGGAACTCACTCTCGTGGGCATGAGGTCAGAAGGCAGTCCCTCCTTCTGTCCCCCTGCCAGTCTGCCAGGAAGGACCAGTCTTACAGAGGCGCCGGTGGGGGAATTTCCCCAGGCCCTTCTCAAGTGCTCTCTTCAGCCAGTCCCAAGCCATGGCTCGGCTCCCTACATCTCAGCCTCTTCTTCTTTTAAATCAGATACAGATAAGCAGTTATTAACCACTGACTCCCGCACGCACGAGGGGACTGTGGAACCCTGGGGAGAATGGCAGCTTGGCAGGGAGGGGGAGGCTTCAGAAGGAGAGTTTGCTATCACAGGGTCCCACAGAGCATGGTGGGCCCGAGGTGGAGGCTCAGGTGGGACCCGGGGTGACCAGGGGAGGAGCGAGTGCCCAAGCCTCACTCACTGGCACTTGGCTGGCCTCTCATGTGTAGGGCAGCGGGGCGGGGTACGCAGAACCCTGCTCAGAAAGGCTAGTTTTGACTTCCTGGTGCTCATTGCTGTTCCTCACTGGAGTTGTGGATTTGGGAAGAGGACTTCAGCTCAGTGGTCATTGAAGCCACGCAGCTCAATCTCTGTGACATGCTGAGCTGTTCCCAGAGACACACCTGTGAGGCCCCTTGGGAATTCGCAGTCTATTCAGGGAATGGGATTCTCTCTTGGAGCATCTGCCTACTGAGCCAACAGGGCCCAGGAGAGGAAGCTAGACCAGGCTGAGCACCTTGGGAAGGTCTGAGAAGGGAGCACCTCTCCCCAGGGACAGGGACGGTGGCCCAGCATTCCTTCCTGGGCCCTGCCCTACAAGAGGGCTCTTGTGCTCACAGAGAGAACAGGAGTCCACTGTGGCTGTTTGGAAAAGAAGAACAATTGAAAGCCACCGAAAGGTCTTTCAGTGCAGAGATGGTTTTGTGTTTCAACTGTGGAGTACTCTACAGCACTTGAAATGATGAAATGGTCCTCAATGTACCAGCAGGGGAAGCCACAAGTCAGGCGCAGAAAGCAAAGTCGTGAAATAACATACGCTGGGTAGACACGGTACCGACGTAGTCCATTAGTTCCATGTCACCCTAATGTGTATTTACACCATGGCACAAAGTCTAGAAGGTGTCACACCAAGCTGAAAACAGGGGGCATATCTCCCATAACATTAGGGTTTTTTTTGTTTGATCAACACAGTTAGACACCAGAATGTACTCATGTATCACTTGCACAATTAATTTTTTTTTAAAGATTTTATTTATTTGACAGAGAAAAACACAGCTGGAGAGGGAACACAAGCAGGGGGAGTGAGAGAGGGAGAAGCAGGCTTCCTGCTGAGCAGGGAGCCCAATGTGGGACACGATCCCGGGTCTTCGGGATCATGACCTGAGCCGAAGGCAGTTGCTCAACCAACTAAGCCACCCAGGCGCCCCTGCACAATTAATTTTAAGGAAAAAAATAGCTTTCCCGAAAGAGGATAGGATGAAAAGGGAGAGCTTGAGAATGAGTGAGCCAGACCCCCAGCCTGTTTTGAGCGGACAGTCAAAGATCATGGGCCATCAGCTTCCTGGAAAATTCTTCATGAGGGAAGTTATCATGGGAAGGTCCAGCTCTGTCCTGGTTTCAAAGCTTCCAGAACTGAAGCAGGTTCCCTCCACCCAGCCAGTGATGCTGAGGCAGGATCTCGGGTGAGGAGTGCGGAAATGATTCTCTCTGGGGCTACGAGCTCGCTGCTCAGCTCTCATTTTTTCTGTTCAACTCTCCTGGAGGGAGGGTCCCCCAGCCCCAGCTCCTCCCCCGAGTCTCCCTTCCCACCTGAATTATGGACCTGAGTAGAACAGAACTGCAGCCCAGCAGAGCAGGGATGGCCTTCGGAAATCATGGGGAGTGGGAGTGGGGACAGAGAAATGTTGTACTTTGAGACACATCCCATGACCCAGCTACCGCAGCTGCAGCTATGGCCCGGCCCGGGATTCTCTGCCCGAGGCAGTCCCCATGCTCACCGTTCAGGCCCACACCCTCTGGCCTCTCTTCTGAGGCTCTCACTTCTACCATGTGCCCTGAACACCAACCTGCACTCACTTGTCCTCATGCTGACATTCAACCTCTTCCCATTCATTCTTCGTATTTACTCGTCCTTCCCATTTGTTCCTTGGCTTGTGTCTCTGAAGGGGCCTCTCGCTCAGGCATCTGAGGGGTGGGAGACCAAGAGAGCCCTGGGGCTGGGAGAAGGGGAGGCACTGGGCTCTGCAGAGAGGGCAGGAAGCCCTGTGGGCAGGGAAGGAAGGGCAGGGAGGCGAAGGGCATGGTCAGGAGAGGCTGAGCAGGAGCCCACAGGGCCTTGGGGAGGCAGGCAGAGCTGGTGGTGTCTGGAGGGCAGTGGGGGGCTGAGGCACAGATTGAGGGTGGCAGACAGCTCCCCCTATAGCCAGGCAGCCTGTAGATGCTGTTGCGAGGGGGTGCCACTGGTTCCCGAGAAGGTGGGCGGGTGCCCTCTCCCACGTGGGGGAAAAACACAGCCCAGCAGAATTAATTGCAAGAGATGGCAGTAATTTACAGAGCCCCCATGTGCGGGGATAAAAGGCCCTTGTCATTGTGAAGTGAAGGAAGTACAATTTCCGGCCCAACTCCAAGCAGGTCTGAAGCCTGGGGTGTAATCATCACGGAAAGGAAGGCTCCCAATGTGCTCCCTCCTCCCACCCAGCCAGGCCTTGGCTTCCCACTAATTGAATTACAGAATTAGCCAGAGGAAGGTGGCCCTAGAATAGGAAGATCTGGACTTTAATAAAACATCAGATCCTTCATGGCCTGCACTTGGCTGGCCTGGAAGGAAGTGAGAGGAAGCAAGGGCCTGGGAACTGGGTAGGGAAGAGAAGCAAGCAGGGAATGCACCAATTAGCCAGAGCAGTGGCTCAAGTTGGGGCTCCCTATGCAGTGCGGTCTCCTTGGGTTGCCTAGGAAGACCCCCTCCCTGCCCCAAATCTTCACCTGTAGACCTGCCTAGTCCCTGAAATCCCATCCTCAGAGCACCACCCTTCAGTGGTTCTTAAGGAGGCTGCACCTGAAAATCACCTGGAGAATCTTAAAAAAAAAAACAACCAACAGATAGAGGCCCTGCCACAGAGCTATTAAGGCAGAATCTCTGGGGGTGGATAGAGAGAGGGAGGGGGAGAGGAAGCATCCGCCAACCTTCCAGAAAAGAGGGCCATGGGTGTTCTGAGGCCAAATCCACCCCCTCTTCCCCACCCCAATCCAGTTCCTGTCCCCCATGGTCTGGCTCAGCAACGGTGACCTCTCTGGTGCTTTTTGGAGCAAATGCCCCCTTCCTCCCTTCTTATGCACATGGGAGACAGCTGCAGAGCTTTTCCTCACGTATATGCTCTTCCTCTGGGAACAGTCTCACCTTCCTCTGATTCCTTCCCCAAGGGTGAGCCTTGTTTGCTCACTTGAGAATGGGCCTTTGGGGCTCGGCAGAGCCTGGTGACTGGCAAGAGAAAGAAACCAGGGGACTTTGAACTGTCTCTGCCTTGTGCCCAGTGCCCAGCCACCGGGTGATCATCTTGCCATCTTCCCAGAGCCTGTTCTGTTTTTTTTGGTCTCCCAGTCTTTTCTACCTGGACCTTCCTCCTTTCTCCCCCTTCCCCAGAGGGCTCCTCCCTGCTGGTCTTGCAACAGCTCCTGTGGTTCTCTCCCCACAGGAGAAGGACAGTGAGCCCATCTATGTATATGACCCTGACTTCCTCTTGCACCTCCACCTCCATGGGGTATGCCCAAGCCCGAGCATCCTTTCTCCTGTGGCCTCTGCCATGCCTCTTTCCTTCGGAGCCCACATGTCCTTCTAGGAGTGACAGAGCCTCCCCTCGTGCATGCGGATTTCCTGACCGCACCAACCCCAGCATCTCTTAAAGCCCTTCTGGATGGCCCCACTCACTTGGCAGTTAGAACACACATATTTGGGCGCGTGGGTGGCTCAGTGGGTTAATGCCTCTGCTTTCGGCTCAGGTCATGATCTCAGGGTCCTGGGATGGAGGTCCACATCGGGCTCTCTGCTCTCTCCCTCATCTCTCTCTCTCTGCCTGCCTCTCTGCCTACTTGTGATCTCTCTCTGTGTCAAATAAATAAATAATAAAAAATATTTGAAAAAAAAAAAAGAACACACATATTTGTCTACCTTGCCTATATGTGTCTTTTGCCCACATGGAAATCTGCTACATAGGGACTGTCAACTACCAGGTCCTCTTCTCCTCCCAGTGACAGACATCATTGAATGCAGCGCTGGTTAAACTTCACTCTGCCCCTGCCTGCGTGCCAGTGAGCTGAAATGCTGGGGAGAGATGGCTGGCTGCAGGGGCAGCAGGCTGTGTGGAGAGGGTCTGGGACGCCTGTCCTTCAGCTCAGGCCCCTGATGGTGGCAGGAGCCATCCATCTTGCTGGAAGGATGCCTGGCACGTGGGGATGACAGAGCCGCCAGCAGGTGGGGGAGTGGATGGTGCCCTCAGCCAACGCGTTAGGGCCGCGGGTCTGCTCCTTCTTCAGGGCCCTCCAGTGCTGAAACTCCAACCTTGGCCCTCATCCTGCTCTGGGGCTCAGCACTGCCCTCCTGCCCCCACTGTCTTAAACAGGAAACTCTGGAAGAGAGTGCGTGGTGGCCTGTTGAGTGCTTCTCAGAGATAACAGTTGCATGACGTGGGAAAGAAGATTTGGCTCAGTTCACCCCTAAGTGTGTCTCTTACTTCTCCCCTTTGTGGCCACAAGGCAGAGATGGACAAAGAGCTAGGGGATAGCGATGTCCCCAGACCAGACCTACACTAGGAGCCCCCGGGGAATGGGACCAGCTTTCTCTTTCTCTGCCTGCAGGGCATAGGGCAGGACCCAGGAAGCTCAGACCCGAGGACCTCATTGCTCTGGACCTCAGAGGATGAAAGGAGTGGTGGGCAGGCCTTTGCCAAGTGTCTCTGCTGTCAATTGCCTTTGTTTACACCCTGGGCACTGGAGAATGACATGTCTGGTGTCGGCGGCAACATCTTTATGGCACTATGAAAAGGTACAAAAACTGCACATGACATATTGATGGCCTCTGCCCTCTCTCAGCAAAGAGCCCTTGGTGGTGGAGCCAGCCCAGGGAAGATATTAGCCTTTCTGAGGCTCAGCCCAGGGGCGAAGGACCCCCTGTTCCGCTGACCTTCTGCTCTGCTGAACAAAGGGCTTTGTTTCCATAGCCCAGGGGCTACCCTGTGCCCCATCTCTGGGCCAAAAGCTCCTGCTCATCCAGTGACAGTGTGCAGAGCTCCCTTTCATTCTTGTCTTCAAGGGGGCCTTCAGCAGACACTGTGCTGTTGCTCCCATGAGCTCAGGTTTCTGGTACCTCGGACGAGGCCACAGGGATATTATCTGGCAGCTGGGCGAGGCTGAGTGCCTTATAGAGACCTGAGGCCCCCTAGGCGTTTTGGGGCTCAATTCCTGTTGTTCCCTCCAGCAGCCCCAGGCAGTATCTGGACCCTGGGGGCCCCCATGGGAGATGTCCTCCCTCCACACCCCTATCCCATGGCTTGCACTTGGGACAAAAGGCTCTCTTCCTGCAAGGACCGAGGTGGAGTCAGCTGGGCTCTCAAGATCTTCCTTGGGCCGCAACCACCTGAGCTCCCTGCACCCCTAGAGTCCCCTCCAATGTCAAAGTCAGGCCATGGGCTCCTCCACAGAGGGTTCTGTGTGAGCCTCCACATTGGAGGTGAAATGCATGTGGGGCATTTGTTACTCACACAGATGCCAGGGTGAGCGCTAAGGCACAGACACTCATGCTCCCTTCTTACTAACCTGGTTGGGGAGTTTAGATCTTCCTGTTTTGAATTTTCTCAGAACTGGGAGCACCTGCGGAGAAGCCAGGCCTGACTCAGTGGGGAGGGAGTGCCACAGGGCAACGGGCTCTCAGGAGCTCCCTTGGCCTGACCCAGCCCATTACTGAACTGTGGGAGCCAGCCCACAGGCTGAGGGCCTCTGAGAAAGCAGGGCCATCTCAGCTGGTCTGGGAGGGAAACCATATTCCTGTGTCCAAGCACTTCTATCCTCTGCGTTCCTGTCTCCACTGCCAACCTGCAGCTGCCTCTCCCTCTTCTCCAATCTTGTTGCCGTGGCCCCGCTGGGCTGGCTGGCCTCAGCCACGCTGCTGATCACTGGCCTGATGCTCTGAGCTCCTCAGTGTAAAGGAATGACGTGATGCAGGACCCAAGGCCCTCAACAGCTCCCAGCGTTTGCCAGGTTGAGTCTGTCGTAGGCCCACAGAGGAAGCTCAGTGGATGCTTGTTGAGTTGCCTAGAATTTCCTTTGTTGGAGCTTTACATAGTGTTTGGACCAGCTAAATTAAGGTGGGGGTCATTTTCCCCAATAGAATCCCCTTCCCCATGCAGGTGGAAATCTGGGGGAATCCCTCCTTGGCATGCTCCTGAAGCCCCCAGCTGCCTCCCCGAAACTGTCCCCACATATCCACAAAGACAGCTCTCTACCCCATGACTGTCCTTGGGCGGTGAGGGAATCAGCCTCTCCTGACTCCTTTCTCTGGTGAAAGGAGAGATCACACCCTCAAGGCAAGGGACTGCAGAGTCCCTCTGTCCCTCTTCTCCATCACACTGAACCAAACTTCTCCCTAGTGCATAGACAGTCACTTCTGGGCTTTGCTCTGGCTCCTCCCCAACCTGAGCTGCCCTCCCTTCTTTCAGGGGGCTGGGAAGTGGGGTTCCTCTATGAGCTCCTACCACCTCTGCAGCCCTCCCAGGCTTCCCAGCACTCCCTGATTCTCCTTCCAATGAATTCTTCCACGTCCAAGTGTCTAAAACATAATTACAAGGGCTGAACAGATTTCTGCTGTTCTCATCTGCAGAAATTGTGTCTCCCTGCTAGACCACAGCTCACGGGTCTAGGCCTGTCCTGTCCATCCTCAAACCAGTCCTGGGATGGGAGTTTCACAATAGCAGCTGAGCTGCTGGGAATCAGAAGGGAGGGCACGCAGGCTCCACTTTGATTGTACTTGGGCACCCAGGACCTGCCAGGTGAGGTGAATTAATCTCACCTCTCTCTCCTGGCTCCTTCCTAACAGCCCCTAATTCACTTAAAGAAAAAAAAAAAAAAGAAGTATACCAACCAAGAAATTCCAACCTCAGCATCCAAGACAGGCTATTTTGAAAAGACCAATAGCCAGGAGTCCCATATTACAGGATCAATGTTTGGAAAATGTGATTTTCATTTTAAAAGCAGAAAAACAATCTCACACAGTCCTGGCAGGCCATGGTCCAGCTCACGGTGGCAGGTGTCTTTCTCTCGTGATCTCAGCCGCTTAAGCCACTCTCCTGGCTGGGCATTGGGCTTCACCCAACATCAATAAGATGAGTTCAATCACAGGCAGTTAGCAATATTTAACCTGAAGGCCGCGGCAAAGGAGTAGTTAGCAAATGTGATGGGGATGCTGGCCTCCATGAGTTAATCCCTCAAGCCCTCTGAGCCCTGGCAGAGGTAGCCATTCACCCTGTAGGAAGGATAGAGGCTTTAGCCAGTCAGTTGGCCCCAGTCCTGGGAAGGGATGTAGTCACTCACCCTTCTTTCATCGCTGACCTTGGGAGTGCCCATAACTGGATGGGCGGAATATCATCTGTAGAGGGAGGGAAAAATCATTCATTCATTCACTCCTTCCACAACTATTTATTGAGGGTCCAGTATCTGCCAGATGATCAAAGACATAAAGGAGACCCTAGGTAAACAAACTTGGGAGGCTAGGTGCTATACGGGCCAGGAACAGACCAGCTGAGCCAAAGTTTGTACGGGGCTCATGCTAACAGCAAACACTGGTGACTGGTCATCTGCCAGGCATGGGTCTAAGTGCTTCCCATGTATTGAATCGTTTAATTCAATAACTCCATGCGATAGTACAATAATCATCCCCATTTTACAGGTAGGGAAACAGGTACTCGAAGACAAAAGACTTGTCCTGGGCCTGTGGTCAAGTCCCTGGTAGAATTGGGCTGCCAGATGTGGCCGGCCTCCTGCAGGGTCTGTGACCTTAACCGTGGGCTCTGTCACTTCCTGGAGGAGGGTGCTAGGCTCAGCTCAGGGCGGGACTCTTCCCACCCTCAACCCCAACGTCCTGCCTTCCTTTCTTTTTCTGGGTCATGGCTGGAATCCCATATTCTCTCTTGTCCATCTATTTAATTTCCATTCTTGACTACTCCAGGATATGCCACTTTTTTCACCCCTAAACAAGGTAACATCAGACCCCACGGTTCTGTCACCTGCCAGACGGTGCCTCTGGAAGCCATTTTAACCCCCACAACCTGGTTGCTTCCGTCCAGGGGGACACCTGGGGAAGGGCTGCAGTCTCTGAGGGAGGCCGGTCCGGCTCTGCCTTGTGCTGAAGCCCCAGATAGTTTGGGTCGTTTACAGAGTCACACTGCAGCTCTTGGGCCTCAAGTTCCCTAGCCAGTGGCACTGACCTGCAGGGGTCACGGGCACTAGCGGGGGAGGGGATTACGACAGCCACCCTCCCCTTGAGCTGTGGTGGCCATGTGGCTCTGACGACGCCCTACAGTGTGAAAAACAGCGTTGGCATCTCTACCATCTGGTGTTGTCGGCCTCCCTCGTGGGGAACCTGCACACTTGACTGTAACCTCCCCACCCCAGCACATACTCCCCAGGACAGGGGGCTAGTCTCTTCTGCTCTGGAGCAGGCCTTGGAGCGCTTACAGTGCTATGAGTGTGTTTTGTTTACCTCGTGCATCTAATATGCTAATGACAAGAGGCAGTAATGAGCTGGCAGGGACCTGCGTGACAAAGAGCTGGCTTCCTGCTTCCCCAAAGAGGCACCTTAATGGCAATTGTTTCCTTTGTGAGAAGAATTGTGATGGCTTGCGGCCGGCCGGAAGGGGGGAATGCGGGCTGGAGGTTAGTGGGAGCACTTGGGATAGGCAGCCCCCCCACCCCCCGCGGGGGCAGAGGGTTGGGTGGGAGGGACAGGTGTGGAATCCTATGCTCTCCTGGGGAGGCAATGGATGTGAATCAATCACTGAGTTTTCAAGAGGCCTTGTGGGCTCCCAGGTGGGGTGGCGCAGGCCCTCTCTGCTCTGGGCCTCTGTGGCCCTGCCCCTGGCCCAGGGCCTGGCATGGTCACAGGGAGCACAGGGTGAGGTGTGGACTCTGGGCGGGCATTAGAAGGCCAACTGAAGGCAATCTCTTGACAGGTAAAACAGCCTCCTGCAAGTCACCAGATCTGTCTGGACCTCAGTTTCCTTTTCTGCGGAATGGGTTTGATATCCCTGCCCATAAGTCTGTGTCCCCAGCATCCAGTGGAGTCCCTGCACAAAGTGTGTCCTAGCATATGTTCGTCAGTGAATGGATGAGCAGAACAGGAAGGAGGGAGGAAGTGTACACTGTTCTTTAACAGAGAAAGCAACAGATGTGTCTATAGGTCAGGGTGAAGCCGTCTTCCCCAGAGCATGCAGCTGGTCAGTGGGGAACTGGACCTCCATTCTTGCCCAGACTCCTGGGTGGAGGGAAGAGAGGAAGGGTCTCAGAGGGCTGGAGGGCCCTGGGCAGCCCTTGAGGAGGAGAATAAGCATGGAAAGCCCTAGATTAAATGTGTAGGAAGCAGAGTAAATCAGCAGATGGAGGTGCATCTCTAAGAATTTGCACCAAATGGAGGAAACGGGAACAGAGTAGTGTGGGCACATGGGCTCGAGTCCATCTAGGACCCTGTCCCTGACTGGGAGGGCCGTGAGCGGTGGCCAGGGCTAAGGGAGGGGGCACAGGTGGAAGTGCTCATGTGTCCTAGATAGTACACGGTTCTAGTCTCTGTTCTCACTGCCCTCGAGTGGGGGATCCAGGGGACTTGGTGAGCTGCACCAGGCAGAGCTGACCTGAGGCCTGACATTTCCACTTCCATGATGGGTCTGACTCCCACAACTGGTCAAGTCTCAGGCTTTGTATCCCCAGCTTTTATCCTTTCTCTTGGTTTCCTAGAAATTTCCATTAGACCTCTGTTTTGTCTTGGCCGGGCTTACTGTACCCCATGACCAAGAAGGCCAGTTGGGGGAGCTGAGGCCTAGAAGGGGAGAGCCTGGGCATTGAGGGTAATAAAAGGGATAGCTGCTGCCCTCCTCCCCGGCATTTCGACTCCCAGGCAGCTGTGGCCCTCATCTGTGGCTGAGTACAGAGCTCCCCGCCACCCCCTCTTGACACACCCTATGAATTTTGGGCACCAGCAATGTGGGCTGCGGCTGAGGGGCTGGGCTAGCTGGGACCAGAGGTTCTGGGCTTGGAGTGAAGGAGGTTGGAGTGGCAGCAATGCAGACGGCGGGAGACCCGGTGTAATGACCTTGGCTATACTTCCCCCTCTGACTACATAGAAGTGGGAAGAGATACTCTGCTGGAAGTTGCTGCTTGGATCAGAGGCCAAGACAGTACGCTCATGGCAAGCCCCTGGCCTTCTGGGGCCCTCAGCTTCCTCGTCTGTAAAATCCTGACCTGAACAAAAGTTTGGCTCTGGCAAAATTCTGGGGAATGAAAATGGGAAGGAAAAGTCAGAGTTCTGGAGTTTAATCCTAATTCTACTTGTTTCTGAAGGCCTAGGTGGGACAATTTGGACAATTCCCCCACCCGCCTCTTCCCCTGCCACCATAGCCCATACAGACCTCTGAGGCCTACTGCCCTCAATTCTTTCACTTAATGTCCAGGGGCACCTGCTTCTTCCCAGTCCTGGCCTGGGGAGGGAGGGGAGGATAGGAGAGGAAGGCAGGTGGCCAGACCTCAGTGGCACCCTGCCTGCGGAAGGGCTAGGGACATAGGGACCTGGAGGAGGCCACACCAGGTGGTATTTGCCCCAGTGATCATTCTCCTAACTGTGGCGGCCTGGGGAAGCCAGGGAGAGAATGAGTGATGAGGAGGCCCCTTATGGGGGGGAGTGCTCCCAGGAGTCTTGACAGAGGTAGAGAGGAAGAAGTGGGGGTTTGTTCCCTACGGCTATGTGTGGGGCAGGCAGGGCAACAGACATTTACAATCAGCTGGTGTACTCCTTAGAAATGAACCCCAGTGTCACCTATCAAGGGGTGAGCCCATCCTCCCTCTTCCCTCTCCGTCCTCCCCTTCCCCATCTCCTGCCCAGTGTGGGTTCCAGGCAGGCTGGGCTGGAAGGGGAGGCGTGGGGCTCAGTGGGCAGCAGCGGCCCTCAGCGAAAGCCCCCAGCCTGGTTCCAGAGTGGCCCAGGCTGCCTCTGTCTCCCATGACCAGTCCCTCTGTGAGCCTCGTGCCACCTCACTGCCTGTTTTCGTCTGCGGGTCTATATATAGCCATCTCGATGCACACTCTGGAACTGGATTTGATATAGCCCTCTGGACTTGAGCTAACTTTTGGGGAGTAGTTTTCTTGGGAGCCTGCCAGTCCAATTCCTCCCCCATGAACACTAATTACTGCACAGACCTTCTCCATGAAATCAGCGCTGAAGCCATTCCCATCCAGGCGGCTCTCCAAGACGAAATTTTTCTACTGGGAACCGACAGCCGCAAATAAACCTACCATCTACTTAGCAACAGAGAGCAAGAGCAGGCGGGAGGTGGGGAGGGAGGGGGGATGCGGGGAGAGTGGGAGGGAGGGAGGGGGAGGAGGAGAGGGCTCTCTTCTTTTCTTCCTTCTGTTCTTTATTTTACAGAAAGGGTGTAATCAGCACTCTCTGGAAAGGTGGTACAGCGTGTCTCCTAAGACAATGCAGCGGCCCAGGAGGAGGGGCCAGGCCACTTGCAAGGCCAGTACCCGTTCTTGGCCCCCTGGCCTCTCCAGGTTTTATTCCATGCTAACCTCCCCCAGCCACCCTGCAGGCCCGGCCCATGCCTGGGCACTCTGTCTCATCTTACTGCCGATGGCCTCCTTCCACCTCTCTGCCTGGCTAGCTCCCATTCATCTGCCATGGCCCAGACAACAGCCCAACTCTTCCAGGCAGTGCCTCCTGACCCCTCCAATCGCTCCATTCTGAACTCCAAAGGCCTAAGCCAGGCACCCCGCAATGGGGTCTGCTCTGCCCACTGCCCTCTCGGAGCCTGCACATCAACTACCAAGAAAGGGGTGAGTACTGGACTGAACAGGAGCCTCACAGCACCAGGTCCCGATGGGCGCAGCACTGCAGCCTGCGAGGTAGAGAGCCTCTCCCCACCTGCCCCGGGACGAGCCTGAAGCTCAGATTGCTTACATGTGACACTCGTGGCTACTTACGGCCTCAGAAGAGACAGGGCAAGACTGAAATCCCTGGGTCTGTGTCCAAAGGCCAGACCTATGCTCTCTCCCTTCAGGCTTCCCTGAGATAGTTCTGGTTGCTGGGCCTGCTTCTGCCCACCCTGGGCTCCAAAGGTCAGCCCGGAGCTGAGCACTGTTCCAAGAGTGTTTGAAGCCAAAGGACAGAAAAATTTTCCCTGGAGGTTTCTTAAGGCCCAGGGCAGGCCCAGGGAGCTCTGAGGACCATGGGCCCCTTGCCAGGTGCAGGTAGTCCAGCCAACAAAGCCCGAGAGGCCCTTGGAACTGCTGGGGGTCGTGACACTCTGTACCAACCTTCCCCAGTGGGTAGAAGAGCTGTGCCCTCCCTTGGCAGAGCTCCCTCTGCATTGTGCCTGGCTGTGTGTCCAGGGACATTGGAGCCCGGACCCCTGCCAACAATTTGCCTCTCCCAGATCCCATCATTTCTATCTAGTGCCACTTCTGCCACCAAGGCTTAGTGGGAATCCTTCCTCCTGTCTGGGCCTCAGTGTCTCCACCCATCAAATGGCTTTTATGATTCCGGCCCCAGCTTCCCAACTGGGGCACTTGGGGCAGCACGAGGTCCTGAGTGTGCTCTGATGTCAGTCGTCTCCCGCAAGACCCTTGTCCCACAGGCCCTGCTTCATGCCTGTTTGGGACTCCCCTTTCCCTGCCTGCCCCCATGCAGAGGGATGACTGAAGACAGAGCTCAGCTTTCCTCTCCAGTGAGAAGCATCTAGACTCAGAGAGTACAGCAGTGGGCCCAGGAGAGTGACATCTGGGGGCAAGGAGAGGAGAGGACCCCGGAAGAGTTCTTTCTTAAAAGAGAAATCAAGAAAATGGGTTATGCCCAAGGACAAGCCACTTTCTTTTTGGGGGTGCCTGCAGCCTTAGTTAGTTATAAAGAGGGGAGGGGAGCTGGGGGAGGTGATCTGTGCAGCCTTTCCCATCTTAAGGCCATGCAGGTTAGGAATGGGGCTTGCACACCGTGTGGCGTCTCACCTTTGAGCAGAGGGGTTTGGGGCAGGTTTCTTAGCCCCTTTCTCCTTCAATTTCCTCACCTGTAAAATGGGAAGTGAACAGCACTCACTTCACTGGACTGCTGAGTGTTAAAGGAGACCATATATGCCAGACATTAGGACAGACCTGGTTGAGTAGGTGTCCCCGGGGGCAGGGTTAGCTGAGACTCAGCAGGTGTATACCGGCCCCAGGGGCGTGAGTCAGGGATGTCCTGGAGCACGTGCTCCCATTTTCTCACTTAGTTCAGTGGCTCTGTTTTTTGTTTTGGCGTGTTTATGAGATGTGGTGAGACCACAGTGCTGCCTGGACCGGCAGATGTCGTTCAGAGTCTGTAGAGAAGTTCCAGCCCCAGCCGCTGGCTGGTGAGATTGGTGTAGTCCGGAGGATGAGCCCGGGCCAAGTGACTGGGGCCCACGGGAGCATGTATCTCCTGGCAGCTGAGGGCCCCACCAGGCTGAGGCTGGGGAGGCAGGGCCTTGGGGGTCCCTGGTCAGGGCGGGGAGGGAGTAGCTGCTTTGGATATGGAGTGTGAAATAATTAGCAGCAGCAAAAATAGTTTAGTAAACAAGAAGAAACTAATTGTATAGGCTTGTTGGGGAAAACACAACTGACCAAAAAACCCACTGCATAGCAAAGTTTGAACACACAGACCAGCTTCCTGGAGGTCAAGGCCACACCTGGATCACCTGGCAGGGTCCCTTGAAAGGTCCTTGCTCAGGACCAGCTCCTCCCACCATGGCCTCCAGGAGGGGCTCCCTCAGGGCCCCAGGGGCAACTTTGCAAACACATCTACGCCCTCATCTCAGGCCATCTCAGGGAGGCAGGTGGTGGAGGTGGGGGAGGGGGGGAGTGGGGAGGACAGTGCAGACACTTGGAATAGTAAGAGGCCCCAGAATGGGCCTGGTGACATCCCTGAAGCTGACTTGGGTCTGGTAACAGGCCCTGGACCCTATAGGCCAGGAAGTTTTCTTCTGTTGCCCACTGCTTGCTTTTGTCCCCCAGACTCCCTCATCCCAACAGACACCCACTACCCATCAGAGAGCAGCAGCCCATTGAAAATACTGAGCTTCCCCAGGAGGTGGGACAAACAATTCGGGGCCTCATGCTTTATGGCTCTTCTAAGTTTAACAAGTTCACTACCTCCCTAAGCACTTTTCCAACTCCAAAGCTGTCTCCTATCCTCCACCCCACTGCTTCTTATTTCCCGGGAGGTAGAGGGTCAGGTGCCCTTGTTTCCATGGGATAGATGCAAAGGAATGAGGAAAGCTCCACATTCCTAAATGGAAGGTTTCAAATAAGGGAATGAGGGACCAGAGAGATGCAGTAAGGTCACAGGATTTGATCTGGGGCTGATGTTTCTCCCCTTCCTTGCCCTGCTGGACAACTGGCCTGGTTTCTTGAGGCACCTGGGTGTATCCCACCTAAGTGAATGACTCTTCTGCTCCCTGGGATCCTGCCCAAGGCCCTTGACACCCTTGCCTTCTATCTGAATGAGAGCTGGGCTACTGGGGAGGCTTCCTCTTCCAGGCCTCCTCCCCTGAGATGAGGAACATTAGCATTTGCTTAGAACTGCTCTCTATAAGGTTATTCTTAAGGACAGAAGTCTCACCTCTCTCCTGGGGAATTCCTGTCTGCTGTCTCCTGACTTATCTTCCTTTGTCTGGGCCATTACTCTAACCTCCTCATTTGTTCCTTGGCCTCCAGTGTCTCCATCTCAGGCCAGCTTCTGATCTGTCATTCCCTTGCTTTGAAACCTTTGGTGACTTCCTGTTTCCTCCAAAATCAGCACACACTTCTCAGCTTTGCCTCTGTTACATTGGTCTCTGTCATCCCCCTCAGTCAGGTCTCCGTGTTCGAGAAATTACTTCAAAGATCAGCTCCTCAGTGAGAAGTCAGCTCATTGACAGCAGACCTGGGTTCATATCTGGTCATCCCTCTTGCCTCACTGTTTTCACCCGGACCCACAGTGGCTCCCTTGTGGCCCTCAAGCCACGGTGGCCTGGAGTCCATCTCCCAGACACATCACTTCCTGCTGACCTTTGAGGCCTGGAGGGCTCATGGCGCCTTACATTCAACCTGAGCAAAGGGATACCTGTTATTCTGTCCACACCTACCCAGTGTCCTGGATACCCCCACACAGTATCCCAAGGAGCTTGGTACTCCCAAGGAGCAGGAGAACTTGGGAGTTTTACATTCTCATCCTTCAACTCACTCACCCCACAGACACCTGCAAAGTGGGTTTCTCCTCTCCATCCTGCCCTCGCCAGGTACCACATCATCATCACTTCCCTTCCTGTGTCTCTCAAGAGCAGCGATCGCCTCCCCAGAGCTCCTGGGCAGGCCTCATCTGGGCTTCTCCCTCTCCTACTTTGTGTCCCTGATTAGGCTGCAATCTGGTCCCCAGTTGCCCTGGCAGATGAGACAGGGTGGGCTCTATCGGAGGACGTCAAGGCCAGCCTAAGACTTCAGAGGCAGTGGAGCTGATGGACATTCTGGTGGGAAGCAGTGGGGAGGGAGCGGTGTGCAGGCACCATCATTCTGGAGTCAGCACATGGCATGAGCCAGGGGAAAGCATTTGGAGGCAGGAGGGCGACTCCCTACAGGCAGGCCCCTCTGGGCCCATTTGTTGTGCTAATTGCCTGACAGAATTCCAGGGCTGGTGTCCAGGTCTTGGACTGTGGTCTTACCGTGCACTCAGCAGCTGCGGTCTTCAGAGGGCTGGGGGTCAGGTGGAGTGCTAGGGAGGTAAGTGTGGCGAGGTGCCCCCACTCCCTGCTGGGCTGATGGATGGCACTAAGTGTGCATAGGTAGGGCACGGCTGTACTCCAGGCTGACAGATGCCACAGGTGCAGCCGCAGGGGACACCAGCCACAGCCAGCTGCTCCTGTCACATCTGTGTGAGTGCCATTCAAGGTCATGCTGGGAGCTCAAGTGGTCTGCTGGCCTGGGGGCCTGAAGCCCCTCACTGCCTTTGGTGGATCCTCTTAGCTAGCCACCTCTTCCTGGCTGGGCAAGCAGGAGTGAGAGGTGGGGAGGGTCCTCTCCCTCAGAGACTAGCCATGTTACTCTGCAGAGGACAGCGTAAAACCTGGAGACATGTCTCCAGGCTTGGCAAGAGAATAGCTGTCTCGGCAGTCTGCAGCTTACCTGCCCCTAGAATCACCTCTCCTGCTGCCTCAAGCCATTCTTCTGCCTCCGGGGCCTTCGGTTCCACTGCTCCGGCCCTGGTGGGGTCTTCCCACCCCAGAGCCCCATCTTGACAATTCTGACATAACCCGGGTCTCCCTCCCACTGGCACGGCTTAGCATTCAGCCACTCAATGGATTTCAGCTTATTTTTCCCCAACTCACTTATACAAAAATGAGTACAGTGGGAGAAGGCCATCAATCTGATGTCTTCCCCTCCAATTAAAAAAATATTAGCATCTGCAACTGTGGGTCTATAGTTGAATCTAGAGGATCCTGACTACACATGGAATTAACTAGTTGAACATTTTGAGTTCTGTGTTGAGTACCATGAAGCTGGGATGCCCAGGCACTGGGTGCCCCATTCATGTGGGAAAGTCAAGTGTGGGGTGGTGGAAAAATCCAGGAGATGGCATCTGAGCTTCTTGCACCTCTCACTTGGCCCCAGACCTAATCTACTTGCACTTCAGGGTTGCCATCCATAAAATGGGGATAGAATGTATCACACAGAGTAGCTCCTAAAATCAGGGAGGGCCTGATACATGCAGTAAGAATAGACTTAAATTGAATCAAGCTAGAGACTTTGAAACAGACAAATCAGCTTGGAACTTTACAAAAAAATAAGAGGACATCAGTCATATTATCCAGCAATGACACATAGCTATGTACCCAAAAGAGTGGGAGACAGGCATTCACATAGATCCTTGTACAAATATATTCGCAGCAACTCTATTCACGATAGCCCCAAAGTAGAAACGATCCAGATTTGCATCAACTGATGAATAAACAAAATGTGATCCAGTCAAGTACTACAAGTAATACAAATATTACTCAGGTATAAAAAGGAAGGACACTTTGATCCATGCCACAACATGTATGAATCTTGCAAACATGCCTGCAAGAAGCCAGGCACAAAAGGTCCCATATTGTATGATTCCATTGATATGAATCATCTAGAACATGTAATTTATAATCCTTTGAAACAGAAAGGAGACTAGCTATGGCCAGGGACTGGGAGGAAGTAGGAATGGTTTAATTAATATGCTCTGTTTAATGCATATGAGATTTCCTTTTGGGCTGATACACACACGTCTTGGAACTTGATAGAGGGGGTTGTTCTACAATCGGTGACGGCAAGAAATGCCTTGGAAGAAATGCCTCTGAATGCACATTTTACGGTGGTTAATGGTTAATTTGAAAAATAAGAGGAAAGGGAAGAAAGCAGCAGGGGGAAATTAACAGTAAAGCACAGAGCTTTGCCCTCTGTCCCCCACCTGTGAGCTGAATACTAGCCTGGATTTTCAGGGTGCACCAAGCCGGTCTTTGCCCCAACCCAACAGACCATTTCTCAGGCCCAGCCGGTGAAACGACTGCAGAAGCACTGGCCTTTGTCCCCTGAGCTAGCCTGGCTCTGCCGTGTAGGGTGGCGTGTGAGGACAGCATCGGGACACTCAGGATGTCTCCATTCTGGGGCTCCCAGCCTCCATCCACTAGGCTTCCTTGGTGACCGCAGCACACCTCCCTCAGCCCTACAGCAAGCTCAGGACACGAGGCCCAGGATCCCTCAGGCCACACCTGCTCTCCTCCGACTCGGCCTCACACAGCCATCTGACACACCTCCAGACCGTGTGCCCTGGCTCCGACTGCCCAGATGTGAGTCTGTCTCCCAGACTGCCAACACCCAGACGGCAGGAGCGGGGCTCCGCTCATCTCCGCAGGCACAGAACACTCAGCACCATCTCCCGCTGGTAAAAAAGGAGAGTGGGTCGTGAGAGAAGTAGCTGGATTCCTGTTTCCCTCATGGCTCTCTGCCTTTTTCTTTCTTTCTTTTTTTAACCTGGAGGGGATACAACTTCAGCATCTCCACCCACTTTATAAATACTTTGACAAATGGTTTCTCTCCTGCCATGCTTACCCCAAGCAGGGGAATCTGTCATTTTGGAAAGCAACTGTTTACAGCCCTTCTGACCTTTAATGCGGGCATCAGCGGCTAGGGAGTGGGGGAGGGGGCAGCCAGGCCGAAAGCAGTTCATCAGGCCCAGAATTTAAAAACAGGAAGGAAGAAAGAAAGGAAAGGCAGAAAAACCCTACACAATTCTCAGAGTAATTGCTGTCTCCTTGGCAACGAAGCAGCAGTCTGGGGACCTGTGCTCTCCATCCTTCCCTGGGCTGGGAAGGCGAGGGACAGCTGGGAAGGAAGGCCTTTTCCACCCTCCGGTGGCATGCTAAAGAAGGATCTGTTTTCAAATCGCTCCCTCAGCCACTTTATTGTTTCCCCGTGTCTCTCAGCGGCAATTCATACTTTGCAGACCGGTGTCCCAGGAGCTGGGAAGAGCTGGGCATCTAGGTGGGAAGCGGGCACCCAAGGGCCAACCAAAGGACCCACAGTCCAGGATAGTTTCCCATGGAGCCAGGGTACCCCGTGAAAGCCTTCCCAAGGGGCCTTCCTTCAAGGAGCTTAACTTTCTCCTCTCCCTCCTTCTCCCTCTCCTCCTCCACCTCCTCTCTGGTCTGGTCTTCTTAGGAAACCTCCTTCTCCCTGCAGAAGGATTTGTTGGCCTTTGGGGGCCATGGGTGTGTACTGCCAGGAACAGAAGCTGGAAGAATAAGAGCTCTGAGGCATGGGGGGGGTCCCAGAGGCTGGGATCTCAATGGCACAGAGACCTGGGCAAACGCAGAGCAAGTGCCTTCCACAGAGCTCTGTTCGGTAAGAGAGGAGAAAACTTCCCCCTGCCCCACCATCTACCAGCCACCTGCATTGACTGCTCCTGGTCCTGCTGTGGAGACGGCAATGAAACACAGACCCTCCCTTCCAGGCTCCACTATGGATCCTTTCATCCTCCAAGGGTAAGCTCTAGTCTCCCCTCCTCCAAGAAGCCTTCCTTGGCTGCACCTATTGTAATGGCCCATCCTTCTCTGCCACCTGCCAGGTTCTCTCTTTCAGGGCTTGTCTGTCATCTGGGAGGCAAGGTGATCCCCCCTAGCCAGGTGAGAGCTCCCCAAGAGTGGGAACCATACTTGTCCTTATGGGCTTTTTTATGGTCCTGGAATGGTTCAGTGAGCACGTGTCGGTGAATGGGCAGCAGTACAGGCTTCCTGAACCAGAGCTCTACCTCTGGAAGAGAAAGTCTCTGAGAACTCTTGCACAGGGTCATGGGCTCTTGTTACCGAGAGGGTTGGATGGTCTCCATTTTTACATTATCTTTGGGCCCTCGTTAGCCGGGACCAACCTGCTCTTTCCAACTACACCTGTTAGGCTCTGCTAAGCAGTGCTTCGTGTCCTGTTCCTCAGGCACACAGCACCGCTCATTCCCCGTCACCATGCCTGTGCTCACACTGCCCCCAGCCTCCAGAACCAATACTCTGCCCAGGCCTGATGCTTCTCTTGATCCAACCTGTGCTCTCAGGCCAAGTTCAAATGCACACCCCCCCACCCCCGCTCTACAGAGGAGCCTATGTGTTCCTGAACCTTTCCATCCCTTGTCTTACTACAGCAGTTACAGTCCTAACTACCTCTCCTGTGTGTCCTCTGATTGCTTCACAGGGATGTAAGTTTATGCCTTTCATGTGGATGGTATGCATGGGTGCACATGTACCTACTGGTAGGTATGCAATGGGCCTCTCTGAGCCTGTGGTCCTGCCTGAGCCCAGCAATCAGAAGAGATGCTCAGGGCAAGTCCCTGGAAAGATGGTGACATCAGTGTGTCTAGGTTACAGCCTCTTGGTACCTCTTTCTGCATTTTCTCTATCTGACTCATCTAAAACAGCCACACCCTTATGCTCTCTGTCCCTGGTGCTCAAGTAATCTACTCTTTGCCCTTCTTTCCCTCTTCTGAGAGGGTCCTTGATTCAGCACTGAGATGATGCCCCCTGCCCCATTCCCTTAGGAAGAGAGTGTTTTAATAGGAACCAAAGCTGCCTGTGAAGGTTTTCTGGTCTCCCCTTGGTCAGTGGGTTAGGGCTTCTCCACCGTGTGGCCAATCACTGGCAAACATTTACTGAGCACCTACTATATGCATAGCACTGTGCTGGGTGTTAGAGGAGAAGGGAGATTTCTTCCTGGAGCATGGTGTGGATCTCAGGGATCTCAGAGTTGGGCTTGAAGGGAGGGAGGCAGATGCAGAAACAGACAAACCACATGAAGAATCACCAGGTGAAACTGCCTGGACCAGTCATCTGAAACTGATCTGAAACTGATCCATTGAGCCCTTGGTCCCAAGCCCAAGGAGCCCCCTGCAGAAAACAAACAGTTTAAGGAAAGCACAGGGAATTAGAATTTTAAAAACCTTCCAGTAGTAATAAAATCTGGGGTGAAAATGGGTTAGGAAATTTATTTTTTCAATATATGATTCCCCTCCCCCGAAAATCCACATATCTATTCCCCTTCAGGTTGGGGCTCCTTTAAATGGTTTTATTAAAAAAATCATTTACTGTGGGCTTTTCAGTTCAACTTTAACTGGACCGGGTGGAAATTAAAAGAAGGATATTTTAAAAATAAATTATATAAATTACAGCCCTAATTATAAAGGAACTTTTAAAAATGTATCCAAGCATTAAAAGAAAAAAAAATTTTTTTTAAATGCTCCATTTCCCTGTTCCATTGCAGGAGCATAATTTAGATACTTTTAACAAATCCTCATCCTTTGGAAGAAGCGGGCTCTCCAGGCCCATTTGCCTGTGTCTCTTTCTGCATGCTATT
Organism: Spilogale gracilis; assembly: GCA_004023965.1. Lineage (NCBI taxonomy): Eukaryota > Metazoa > Chordata > Mammalia > Carnivora > Mephitidae > Spilogale > Spilogale gracilis. Next base: position 128,629 of record PITA01000998.1, read on the forward strand.
ATTATTTGATAACTTTGGGCTTAAATCTGCATGAGAGCCAATTATCTCTCTTTGTCATCAAGCAGGCTTGCTGTTCGGCAGTGGTTTTTATAGTACAGTAAAAGCCTTCCAGAGCCTAGAGGGGGTGGGTTTGCGGTTCTCCCAGTGACTTCCCTTATTCTCTTTTTTCTGTTATTGTTTTTCATCATTCTTCTGCAACAAGCCTCCCTCCCCAAGCCACGTGCCTCTCTCTGCACCGTTTGCCAGCTGGCTCCCAGTCCCGATCTCCTTCCTTGAGGGTCTCATCTTCTCGAGGTCTCTCTCTCTTGACCAAGGTCTTCCTGCACAGAAGTGGTAGGACTTGGTATTTCTTGGCCCACCCACCAAAGGGGGCCTAAAGCACAAGTCACGCTTTCTTTCCTTCTGCACTAGTGGAGGTGGCATGGTGAGCATGGCGCTGGAGGGAGTCAGGGACCCCCCACCCCACCCCCTGCTCATGATGCTGACCAAGGGAAGCATAGGGAGAGCTAGAGCTGGGTCAGTGCCTCAGCCGTCAACCAAGGATGTTAGAGGTGGTGGAGCGGCTCTCTTGCCTGGGGCCTGGAGAGTTCTGGGGCAGTGGGCCTGGCACACTCCTGCTCTTATTCCCCCATGGAGAGAAGGGAGGACACAATCAGAAAGAATAGACAGAGTTTCATAAAGTGTGGGGTGGGGGCGCAGATCTCGACCCAGAAAAGACTGGACTGGAGAAAAGGCAAAGAGGTCCCAAGCAGGGGAACAGCCTGAGCAGAGGCAGGAGCTGGACTGGGCAAGAGAAGGCAGCCATCTGGTCCACTGTCTCCACGGCTGTGTCCCTGCGGCCTGGGCTGGGCTGAGTCTCCAGAGGCCCTTGATGAAGCTCGGTGGGAAGAATGCATGATGAGGGGTTGAAGGGAAAGGATAGAGAGGCTAAGATGAGGACGGTTTAGGGTATCAGACCTTTTTTAAGGTATCAGAGGGTTTAGGGTATGAGATGGCAAATGGCAAACTGCCTCTTCTGACAAAAAAAAATTATTTCCAGACTTGGTACCCTACTTAGCACAGAGCCCCCAGCCCCTGCCTGCCCCATGCACCAGGACTTCCCCTCTGCCCCCTTCCAGACCCTCATGCCTGCCATTCCTTCTACCAGAGGGCTACCCCCCCAGCCACCTGGACCACCATTTTCCATCATTTTTAGGTGTCCCTTCCTCCTGGAATTCCTTCTCTCTTCTCTCTCTCTCTCTCTCTCTCTCTCTTTTTTTTTTTAGATATTTATTTATTTATTTAACAGAGAGAAACACAGCTAGAGAGGGAACACAAGCACGGGGAGTGAGAGAGGGAGAAGCAGGCTTCCTGCCGAGCAGGGCGTCCAATGCGGAGCTTGATCCTGGGACCCCAGGATCATGACCTGAGCCAAAGGCAGACGCTTAAGGACTTAGCTACCCATGCATCCCTGGAATTCTTTCTTGACCCCAAAGTCCAAGTCAGGCTCTCTGAGGGCCTCAGTCTACACTGACTCTTGTCTCCACAATGACTCTAACCTGGTTCCTGGTCAGTAAAAGGAGCCCAGAAAAGACAGAGCCCTAACGCTGGCCACACACCAACCCTTATGTTCATTTGGACATTCCACACTAAATATAAATTACTCTCAACAGCAGCTAGAATTAAGTGCACGTGGACCGGGCACCACGATCAGCATTTTATCTAAGTTATGGCATAATTCTTCAAGCCACGTCTAGGAGGCAGTGAATGACTTGCTCAAGGCTAAAGCTGGGGGGGACAGGAAAGAAGGCCAATTTACACCCCAAGCAGGTCTGGCTCCAAAGCCATAGCCATTTCCATTGCTCTACTGGCCACGAGGGGCATGGACTCAGACAGCCGTGGCTCAGCCCACAGCTGGCGTGGCGTGGTGGTGGCCTTCCTTTGCCACACTGTACTGAGGGCTCAGCACCTGGGATACATCACTGAGATCCTCCACCCTGGTTCACCTGTGGACAAGCCTTCCCTAGCCCAGGAGCTGCATCAGGGCACTAATGTGGCCTGTGTTGTCCCCGTGGGAGACTGCAGAGCCCTGAGAGGCCATGGGGACAGCACCACCTCCTTCTGGTATCACACACATGCGCACACCCCATCCTAGTATGGAGATTGGTGGGGGCGGCTGGCTCTCTGTGCCTGGGCCTCCCACCGAGCCCCCGAGAAGCTGTGGGGTGAGTCATTTCCTCTCCTCGTTCTGGCTAGAAGGCTGGCATCGGCGGCTGAGCGCCCTGCTCCTCTCCCCACCCAGAGAGTACCTGGAGCTCTGGCCCTCCCAGCCACCAGCCAGCTGTTTGCATTTGGAATTGGGATGCAGCTGTGTTCCTGCTAGAGGCTCATCTTATTTTTCAAATGAGGACTTCCTGGAAGGTGATGGGAAACTCCCTGATTTTTGCAGGAGGTATTTATGGCGAAGTGATGTTTCCAGAAGGGCTTCTGGGCAGGGGATGGGGCCCTCCCAGGAGGTGCCTGACAGAGGAGAGCTCCACTTGCCTTCCCACCACTCAGCCCACCGCAGGGACAGGGCCCTCAGGGCCAGTCGCCTTTGGCAGTTTTAGCAAGAAGGTCATGTGTCTGGGAAACCTCTCTGTCCCTGGCACACCAGGACACTTGTTCACTCTTCCCTAACTGCTCCCGGGGAGCAGAGCCTCAGCTTGTCTTGGGCACCCCTCTCCCTACCTTCTCTTGCCTCCCTGACTGTGGGGTCTAGGAAGTGACTTGTGGGGGGTTCCTGATAGAGACACAGTTGGGTGACTGTGACCCTTCCAACTCTGGTTGGGGCCTATGCCGTGTGGTGACACCGGCCCTGGGGGGTGTCAGGCCAGGGAAGGCCCCTTTAATCCCAGGTGTGGGTCCATTCCCCTTACACATGATTCCCTACAGCAGATCATCTGAGTTCTAGAAGCTGGAAGGGTAGGGGGTAGGGAGGAAGCAATTTCCTGGGTTGGGGAAACTGTAACTGGAGAGAGTTTGTAATGGTGTAAAGGGTAATGCTAGGACTTGGGGGGCAGGGGGCATTTCCCAGCCTCCAACGTGTGAGCGCTGTGTCTGACTGGGTGGGCGTTACCCTCACCAGCCCCATCTACTGTCCCTCACCTGGTCACCTTGGCCTTGATTCAGTGCTAGCCACTCTCAGGAACTCTGTGGCCCCCCCGGGGAAAGCCCATTTGGGGGCTGCTCCCTGGCCTCCCACTGCTGGCTGGCAGGCAGGCGGGTGGGCGGGCAGGCAGAATATTACCCCTAAGATAAATGAAGAAGACTTTCAGCCCTTATTGGATTATAGTTTTTATTGAACTTTATAAATTCCAATTAGCACAGCCCTGGGCAATAAGCGACACGCAGCCCGTGGCTCACTTTATGGCGTGATTATGACCCTGTTTATCCTCTCCTGAACGAGAAGTATTAATGGAGGAAACGAAGGAAAGGGGACCCAAGAATACATAAAAACAGATATTGGTGACACAGAGATAAATAGACTGGGTCAGGGAAAGAAAACGACCACCTCCGGCTGGGTGACCGGGCACAAAGGACCAGAGATTTCCAGAAGGCCATGTGCTCAGAGCGACAGCCCGCTTGGATGCCCTTCTGGCTTCCCTTCCAGCAAAGAGAGCCCCCTTGACCCCCAGTGGCTGCTGGGTCCCAGCATCGCCCACCCTTGTCCCCCACGAGCAATCTAGTTCTGGCTGGAGTTTAATTTACAAAGCTCAGGGTCCTGGCTTGTGCATTTATGTGGCCAGGCAGCCCACTGCCTCACAAGACCCTGACTCAGTAACTGAGTCCCCCGAGGCCAACCCAGTGCTTCCTTAAGGCTTCGGTGCAGTCCCTTGCCCTTTGAGAATCTGATGGCCACTAAGGGCATTCTTCCTAGAGAAATGTCCCCAATGCACACACATGACTATCCACTCTCATATGGATGCAGACAGGCACACACATGCCATGTTCATACAACTTCAGGGGATCGTTAGATCTCTGCAAATGGATTGTGGGCCACCCCCACTTCCCTGTCTGCCACACCCACAGGAGACTGAGAGCATCGGGTTAAGAATCCTTGAGTTTGGGGCGCCTGGGTGGCTCAGTTGGTTAAGCGTCCGATTATTGATTTCAGCTAAGGTCATGATCTCAGGGTGCTGAGATTGAGCCCCTTGTCGGACTCTGGGCTCGGCACAGTCTGCTTGGGGATTGTCTCTCTCTCTTTCTCTCCCTCTGCCCTTCCCCCATGCTCTAAATAAATAAAATCTTAAAAAATAAAAATCCTTAAGTTTGATGGAACCAAGACCCATTTCCTGTTACTTCCGTTTGGAAGTGCTAAGAGCCTGCAGAGAGCCGGGCAACCTGCAAGCCTGGCACAGTAGGGAACCTCCACCCCACCTGTGTCTTCTCCTTCCCTGAATTATCCCCACTCACTCCACTTTAAACCTTTACTAGCTGGGCCCCAGAATAGCGGCTCGTGAGAGGAGAGGTATGGAGTGAGCTGGTAGGTTTCTGAGCCAATAGGGTCAAAGATGGCCATGCTCTCCCACACCCAAACCCTCCCATGTCTTGCTGCATTTCCTGTGGGAAAGAAACATGCTCAAGGACGGTGTACCTTCCTTATTGTGTCTTACTTTGTCTGTACCTGCCTCCCCCCCCCCCACCCCATGGGTTATCTTTCTCCCAGCCTTCAGCAGAAGATTAAAAAATAAACATTCCTCCTATTCGCATTGTGCCATTGTACAGGACCACTGACACCAAAGTACAGGAGGAAGATTTTTTAGTTTGGACGGGGTGAAAAATGCCTCAGGTGTTTGTGGTCTGCAGTGGTATGTAAGTAAGTAAGGTGCCGAGATCTGCGTGCCCCCCAGAGTGCATCTATCTGACCATGTCTGTTAGGGTCCATGGGTCCCTCCCAGTGGCCTGGGCCTTGCCCGCCTTCTGTGCCTCTGGAATTTACAGAACCCTGACAGGTGTGGTTTTACTTCAAATAAGAAGTGTGGGAGGTGTACCATCTCCAGGGTCATGAGCTACCGAGGCCAGGACTTGCCTGCTTCTTCAAGAGGAAGAGGGAGTAAGCAGGGAACCTGAGCAGAAACTGCAGACTGGACTGAGGGGCAGATTCCTGGGCTAAAAGCCTGGGGTGGGGTGGGAGGGGAGACAGGGTACTCTGCTGAGGCCTGGTGAGGGAGACATTCAGACACCAAGATATTGCTGCGGCTACACTGTCAGTAAGAGAAGAGCTTCCGAAGACCTCGAGGCTCTTGAGGAGGGACAGAAGGCCTGCAGACAAGGGGTGGTGTCCCTCATGTTCCCTAGTCTGTACTTTCTCCCCTCAAGTCCTAGGTATTCGCGACCTGGCTGAGCCTGACTCCAGCAGAATGGGCTGCTCCCCTTCCCTTCCCCTGACAAGCTTTGGAACAGTCTCTTCCTTCCGCCCACAGCCTGGGCCCTTGGGCAAGGCCAGCAGTACCAGGGGTCCAGAGCCCAGGCTACAGAAAGCACGCTGCCTGCCAGGTGTGTTTGGCGCCTCTCAGAGGATGTGCCCGGTCTTATCTGAAGTAAGACCACGCCCGTGAGTTACACAGGGCATGTCTTTCATTCTTATTTTACGGTGTAGGAATGAGGGCCCAGAGAAGGACTATTTGGGCAGCCACCATCTTATTGCTGAGCAATTCAGGGAATAGATTTTAGAGCTGGTTTCTCTGGCCCAGAAGGGCATTCAGTTACATGTAGACCCAACTGGCCGGGTGCTACAGACTTTGGGTGGTTGTATGGAAGATAAAGTGGATTTTTTGCACTCATTACTGAGGGCGTTGCTGGGTGGATAAGAGGCAGAGCTGGGAGTCCAGGGGCCACTAGTACTCTCTGGAAGCCCCATCTATGCCTGTGTGAGATGTTCCGCCATGAGTTAAGTGAGCAGAGTGTCCGTGCCAAAGCCTGGGGTGTCAGAGCATGGGTGGGCTGAGCAGTAGGGGCTCTGGAGTTCTCCTGGCACCTTTGCTATCACCAGGAAAGCCCCTTTGCACATGGCCAAGGCCTTCCAGGCCCCTTCAAAGGACCAGGGGATCCCCGGGATCTTCTGAAACAGATGAAGATGCCACCTGCCTAGGCAGCCTCCTGGAACTGGGGGTGCCGGCGAGGATGGGGATACGGAGTGAGGGGAGACAGAGCCCTCACGAAGCCTGGGCTCCAGGCTCCCCTCTGCCACCAACTCCCCTTGCTGGGCCTTCCCCTCCTCACAGCAAAGTGACAGCATTGGCTTGGCCAATCTCCGAGGTCCGTGCCAAATCTGAAATCCGCTGGATCCCCTCTCTGATGTTTCAGGCACGAACACAAATGAGCACGTGTGGAGAACTGTGGCAAGTAATAATGGCACCCCAGCCCCCACCCCAAGCACACACGCTCTTTTCTCTCTTCATGCCCCTGTAATAGATCATACAGGATGGATTACATTAATTTTCTATAAACTATATCAACTTGAGTGACATGTCCTTAAGGGTTGGCTGATTGATATCTACAATGCGGTCTTATAATCTAAAATCATATTAATATTAATATTAAAGATTTTCTGTCCTTTACGCGCACCATTAAATCTGGAGTATAAGGTGAAATTGACAACATACATTTTGACAGCTTATCTATAATAAATATGCAAATCTTGATGCCCACATGTCATCACAGATGCACCGCAGCTCTCTGAAGATCAGAGCGTGCCTGTCTCCTGCGTGACATTTTCAGCGGAGGATCAGAGCACACGTCTGGGCAGCAGGAGCAGCGCGGGCTGCGCCTTTGCCGGCGGTGACCCTGGCCTCTCCTGTCTGCCTGTGAAAACCTGTCCTTCATCCTGCCAAGCAGGCGGGAGGGCCTCAGGAGTGACAGTCCTAGAGACCAGGGGACACCATCGTACATACCCTCTGGAACACAGGAAAATCAAGCTTCCCTCTTTATTCTTCAGACATCACAAAGGGACTGGCTGTCTTCTGCAGCCTCCTGGGTACAGCAGGCTATGGTCACTCAGTACCCAGTGAGGTGAAGAGTTAGGGCTCCTGAGTTGGCAGCCCTGGAGTCAAAGCCCATCTCTGCCCCAACCTCTGCTCTTAACCTCCCGCGTCTGCCTTGACTCCTGCGTCTGTGAGAGAAGAGCCATCGTCCCTCCCTCATGGTAGAGATGTGAAGACTGAGTGAGCTCCTAAAAGCCAGACGCCCTGCATACACGGTGACACCTCTAGAAAGGGCAGTTCTTTAATGGTTTTCCAAATGGGTTCCCCTCCCCCTGACCCCAGCCACTCCTTCCTGTCCCCGTGTCCCTGCCCTTACCATAATTACGGAGTCTTCCGCTCAGTGGAGTGACCATCTTGGCCTCATCTCTGCTGGCCTGTGCGAGACGTGAGCTCCAGACGGTAGGAGGCACACATCTCCCTGTGTCCCTAGCCTGACCAGGACTCAGGGAGAGCTGACACGGCTGGGGGAAGCACTGAGATTGGGACCACAAGGGGTGATCTACTTATCTGTCCACTGAGACTCTGTCAGGTCTGACCAGTCAGCGTGTATATGTGTGTGTGTGTGTGTGTGTGTGTGTGTGTTGGAGGGGGGCAGTGAATCGAGCCTGTAAAAGGCATGATGCTCCTCACTCACATCCACAGGGTGGGTGAGAGAAGAGCTGAGGGAGGCTACAGAGGAATTTTCAACAGGTGCAGGATTGTTGGAGAGAGCCCCGAGGCATCACAGAGGCCCCATTCGCACTTTATACCTGCTGACAAGGCAGTAGGACCCACCAGAGTCCATATCTCTGGTCTCTGGCTTCTTTCCAGCCTCTCTGAGCTCACTTTACAGGGCACAAGTGGTCTCCCTGGTCTCCCCATCAGATTGATCTGCCTCTAGTTTCTGGCACTGCCTTCACCCTTTGCCTGTCCCCCTTCCTCCATGAAACCATCCCAGTCAGTCCAGCCACACTGAGTCCTTCTGTCTGAACTCTGGTGTGTGAAGACCCACAAGACGATGTTCCTTGTAACACCCTCTTGCATTGTTCTGTAGCTGGTTGGCAGTGCCCAGGGTTGTTCGTTACAACTAGACTGAGAATGAGGAGTAGGGACTGCTTTGCTTTCCTCTTTTTGCTTCCCTGAGGGTTACAATGGGGCTGGGCACAGAAGCAGATGTTCTGGGTTTGGACCCTTAGTATTTAGATCAGAGTAGGAACAGACACGGGGACTCCATGGGTCTGGTGAAGACTTAAGAGGTTCATTTTTTGGTCATCTCTTGAAAGGTCAGAGTTGACCTGGATCCACTTTCACGCTCTTCCAGGTCTCTTTTGGGGTCAGGAGCAGGGCTCAGAGGGACCCTAGCTGTTCTTCTGGGATACCAGGAAATCCATTCATACCCCCCTACCTCCCCTGCAGGTGTCATCGGGGTCCTGGAGGAAGTCCCACTGTTTATACCTTATACCCGCCATGTATTCCCACCCCTGAGCTGTCCCTAGATCTGAGATCCTGAGACACACAACTGCAGTTCTGACCAAGGGTAAGAAGTTTGGTGACCCAGCCTGGGCAGACAGGCTAGCTGGGGGAGTACCGCCAGCAGGCAACTACCCAAGGTGGTTCTGGGAAATTCAGGCACTTCATGGGATGCTCAGCAACAGACTCCTTCCGCTTAAGCTTTGAGTAGTGCCGGGCACAGGGAGAGATGCCCATGGTCTGCTGAGCGGACTCCCATTTCGAGGGCGTTCTTGACTCCCCTGCTCTTCGTCTCCCAAAGTCTCCTGCCACCAACTCCTCCTGGTTCTTCATCCCAGTGCGAAACTTGAGTCTCTATACTGTCTTTAAGAGAGCACTACACAATTGTCACAATTGATAAGTCAACAAGAGGCAAAGAGAGGAGGTGTGGAGGAGAGGAAAGAGCAAGTGGCTTTGGGTGACTCCCTCAGGCTCGCTGAGCAACCACAATGTCCATCTGCACGGCTTCTACCGTTCAGCTGCCGTTCATTCCATCTTTCAACCGACCGCGTCTGTGAATGAGTTACAGGGGCTATGCTGGGCGCTGTGCATTCAGGGGAGGAGACGGACCCTGCCCTGTGCCCGGGGAGCCTGTCTTCTGGGCTGTTGAGGAGGTTCAATGAGCTAGTATTTGATTATCACCTGGCGCAGTGCCTGGCATACAGCAATACCCCATAAATGTTAGTTCTTCTCTCCGCTTTGAATGAGTCACATCTGGTTGGAGAGAAAAAGCCACTTAAAGTAAGACCAGAAAATATTATGGGGGAGGGAGAGGTAAGGAAATGGGTCAGGCTGCAGGGGTGCCTGTGCTAGCAGTGTTGGTGGCTGCGAGGTGACAAGGTGGGTGGAAGGAAGGGAAATGGCCAATTACAGATGGCTTCAAATGCCAGCCAAACGAATAAGGATTCCATGGTCTTTTAAAAATCCCTTTCTGGCTCCCTCCTCATTCATCTCTTCTGGGCCCGGCCTCTTTGCCTCCTCCTCCCTCCCCTTCCTCCCCACAGTTAACCCCAGGCTGTCTTGATTGCTCCCCCTCTTTTTTTTTTTTTTTTAATTCGTGTTGACTTGACAAGCCCTAATCCCTGACTCAGCTTCCACTTCTTGTTAAACCAAAGGTAAATTTTCGGCCGGCGGGGCGGCCTGGAGCAGGAGGATCTAGACCACGGAGCAGCCGCGGGAAATATTGATATTAGCCGACCTCTGACGCCTGCCGCCCGCGGTGAAAATAGGACGCGGGGCCAATCAATTACGGAGCCATTAAGGGCAGGGAGGGGGGAGGAGAAGAAAAAGAGTGGGCTCCTCCACCCCCTCCCCCGCGCGGGCCATCGCCCCCTCCTTCCCGCGGGGGTTGCCGAGCTGCTCCGCGCCGCGTGCGCTCCCTGCCCGGTGTGCTCCGGCTCGAAGTCAGTGACCTCAGACGCAGGGCTGAAGCCCAAGCCGGCCAGGGCGGGGTCGCTCGAGTATTGGTGGCTTGGGCCCATCCCGTTGTCGCTTGTTGCTGTCTTTGTCTGTGCCTCCCTTCCCCTTCCCTGGGCTTCTGGATCTCCAGCCTTCCCTTTACTGATCCTGTCCTCCTCCCCACTCCTCCTTTTTCTCTTTGTTGCAATCTCTCCTCTTTCCTTGGTGCCTCTTGCTTGTCGGACCACCCCTCTGTTGTGTCTCTGCCTTTGCCTCCCTCCTGAGCAGGCCACTGGGCGGCTCCTACTTCCGGTCCCCCCAGTGTGCTCTGAGCGCTGTGGGGACTGCCCAAGTCGCCACCAACTGCCTAGGCCCATGGCCCTCCCTCAGATTTTCCATGAACACCTGTCCTCACCAATAGGAACCAACATCAGGCTCTTTTAATTTGAAATTAATGATTTCTGGGAATCCTTTCCATTCTGAGTTTGTTCTTTCTAACTCAGACAATAGCCTTATGTTAGAACCCCCACATCTAAATGGGGGTCCAGTTGTGCTCATGGCAGACAGAAAGCCTGTTTGTGGGTGGGTTTCTGGGGTGTGTGGAGGGGAATGGGAGCAGCCTTGAGCGTGCGTTCTCTCTCTCTCTCTCTCTCTCTCTCTCTCTCTCTCTCTCTCTCTCTCTCTCTCTCTCGTGTGTGTGTGTGTGTGTGTGTGTGTGTGTGTGTGTGTGTGTGTGTGTTCTGGCATCTGTGACCAGCTCTGTGCCGCTGGAGGCAAGCTGGGCCAGACAGGCTCTGGACATGAATAAGTTTTTAACGTTTCGTTTTCAGGGGAGAGAATCTTTTGGTTTCTTGAGTTGACCATTTCTAGGGGGTAAAGAGGGAGTAGGCTCATTTGTCAGGTGTGAGCTCATTTGGTGACTGGCTGATTGGTCTATAGCATTTCCTAAAAATTCCATGGGTTCTCAGTTAAGCAGATGGGATTGAAGAAATCTTTAATTTTATCAGAGATGGTGTTGGAGGGAATAAACACCACCTTTTTACTTTAAAGAAGGATCCTGCATTCTACAAAATTTTCAGTAGTATTCAAAATCCCTTTGGCAAGTTCCCTTGTTCACAGAGCTCCAAGGGTGGCCCCAGACCAGCAGTATGGGCGTTTGCTCCGCTGGGCAGCACCTTGAAATCCATTAGAAATGCAAAATTCTTGGGCCTCACCCATCTATTGAGTCAGAAACTGTGGGGAGAGGCTCTGCCCCCTGTGTTTAACCAGCCCTCTGGGGACTCTGAGTACCACTGACCTTGTTATCCCCGCAGCTCAGGATAAGACTATTCCTAGTTTTTGTGGGAGGCAGCCTTTAAGGGTGTTAGAGGGTGCATTTTATGTCAACTCACAAGCACCTCTCAAAGGAGGCAAATATGGGGTGCCTGGGTGGCTCAGCTGTTAAGCGTCTGCCTTCGGCTCAGGTCATGATCCCGAAGTCCCGGGATGGAGTCCCCCATCAGGCTCCCTGCTCGGCGGGAAGCCTGCTTCTCCCTCTCTCACTCCCCCTGCTTGTGTTCCCTTTCTGGCCGTGTTTCTGTCTGTCAAATAAATAAATAAATAAAAATATTCAAAAAATATATACCTTGGGAGATGACTGACATTTATTGTGAGTCTGGGTATAATCTGTAGGGTTATAAGCATTTTCAGCTCCTCTAGTCAGCATTCGGTGCTTGGGAGCAGTGGAGACTTGGGGTATAGCCACTTGCATGAAGAGTAGGATGATACTTTACAACTGATTTTTCAATTGAACCATTGAAAGCAGCCCATAGAGTGACATCTTTCATCCAACAGCTCACCCCAGGGTTTTACCAGGCGCCCTCGAAAATGTAGACTCCAAGATCCCAGTCCTGACAAGTGGGTTCCAAAGCCCAGAGGGAAGGGACCGCTGAGGCCTTGGGAACCTTCTGGGGAAAGGTCTGATGTCTGGCGGATATAGTTTGAACGCCAGCTCTGCTCTTCATGTGCAAGTCCTATAACCTGGCCATCGCTAAAGAGCTTGATTTATAGGGTGTGGTCACCGCCCGGATTCTCTGAGAGCACAGCAACAAGCCACTCTGCTTTTCTGGGCCTCAGTTTCCCCATCTATATGGCGAAGAGTAAAACTAAAAGCTCTGCAGCAACACACCACGGTTAATACTACTAATGCATGTAAGCCCCAAACATCAATTACGAAGACCCCCAACCCACAGCAACAGCCCTTCCACCATCCCACCCCCGTTTCAGGAAGATGAGCACAGTTCCTTCACAAATGAGTACAAGGGTTAAGAAGAAAACAACAAGTCCTGTGCTTTGTAGGGCACACCAGTAGCCCCAAATGCAGCCTGAGTTCCGGGACGCTTTGTCACCTTCGCTCCAGCCTGCAACCTCTGGCTACAGGAAGCCTTTCCCACAGAGGAGGCCCAATGTGCAGACCCTGCGGGACCTGGTTCACCAGGTGGGGCCCACGGGGGCAGTTGAGGAGCTCCAGCCTCCTCCAAACCCTTTTTTCCCCTCTATTACCCAGAAATTAGAATTCATTAGAATCCTCCCTTTTCTGAGGGCTTGCACTAATCAAGGTTTATACATAGCATTTTTTGTCCTCCAGAACACTAAACTGAATTGACGTTTCCACAAAGAGCCCAGGACTTAGTGAAGCCACTGGGGTAGGACCTGCTCTTTGGAACTGGAACATCAGACGGGGCTGGGGACAAACCAGACGTGCCCCTGAAAAAACAAGGGGATAGTGGGGGAGATGAGGGGAGGGGAGATGCTGGCTGGTTTTCTGGACTTTGGGAGGGAGGGGACTAAAATGTTTCCTAGTGTCATTTTTTATCTCAAGGCATTTTCCTGCTCCTTCCATGTGAGTGCTGTGTCCTCCTCTGAGCTGCCCTGGCCACAAGCTCCTGACATCGTCCTCCTCGACCTTCCACAAGCCTGTGGACTCAACCACACAACACTGCACTTGATTTCAGACTATCTCAGGTTGCTCCTTAAATCTTTTCAGGGTGTACTCTACTCCCCAACCGGATTTTAGATTCCTTTAGGCTAGGAGAGCTCATGGGTCCCTGTGGAGTTTGAACACACCACAGGTACTGGGTAGAGGCTTCAGATCACAGACACGGATGAACTCATAGCATCCTGACAGAGGGCCGAGTCCGACCCTCAGCTTGCAGGTGAGGGCACCGAGGCCCAGGACTGCAGAGAGACTTGCTCAAGTCCTCGTGGCTGACGTCAGGGCAGGGAATGAAACGCGAGTCTCGGCAAAAATGGTTTTCTGGTTAGACACAGTGTTAGTAAGGAGTTTGGGAGAATGGGGGATTCAGAAAAAAAAATTAATGAGAGCTTCAACTGCTAGAATGTCTTTGGAAGCCAATGTGAGTCAGAATGTAGAATGCTCAAATGTACTGAAATAATTTCACTTGGAAGAATTTATTCTACAGGTGGAGTCCTATGTGTGTCTAGCGCACGTGCACAAAGGTATTGATGGTGTGTGAACTGTAAAGAAATAAAACAAAACTAGCAAGAAACTAATTGTCTCTCTGTGGGGACCTGGTTATGATAAATTAGTGCATCTCTGGACAACCAAATGCTCTGCAGCCACTAAATGGAGTTAAGTTGAACCATAGGCATGCTGATTTGGAAAGATCCGAGATACACTGGAAAATCTAAAGTCAAGGTGCACAGCAGTGTGGGGACCGTATTCCAACCTCCATGACAGAAAGTGTCTGTGGGTGCACTTGACGTATTTCTAGAAGATTACCCTGAAAACCACTCCTTCTAGTGAGTGGAATGGGCTCTCAAATGGAAGGGAGAATCACGCTTCATTGTATACTCCCTTGCACTTTTTACCGTGTGCATGTGTTATTTTTATAATAATAATAATAATAAAAATTTTAAAACCTCAACACTGCAGTCTCTTAGCTCAGCATTTCCCCCCACTGTACCAAGCCACCTCTCATGCTGTTATTCTTCTATAAGTCCGTAACTTGGAGTCTAACTGACAAAATTTCAAGTACATAATAAACAACAAACAAGCCATCTGCTCTTAGCTCATCCCCTTTATTTTTTTAACCCCACAATTACTTTCCCAGGGGACTGAGGTTCTAGGGTAGGACCCCTACATGTGAACGGGGTGCAACAGGGGATTAGGAACCAGACTCTCAAGACTGACAAGTGATTCAAGTGCTCTGTGCCTCTGTGTCCTCATCTGTAACAGGGGAATAGTAACAGTTCCAGCCTCCCCGTGTTTGTTGGAAAACGGATGCCCTAATGCGTGCATCTGGTCCTCTGGAAGTGCTTGGATGGATGACCCTGACTTCTTCCTCTCATCTAATGAGCCCGCTCCTGGCCTAAGAGGCATGCAGGACACAGAGCTCCCCATCTGCCCAGTGCTCCATCCCAGATGATGTGGGTCAAGGTGCCCACGAGCCAGCAGACACTGTCTTTGACCTTGGGAAGCCCAGTCTTGGCTGGATGAAGTACAGCACGCTCACTGCACGAGGGAGATTTATGGGGAAACAGATAAAAAGGGAGTGTCCAAACAATTCCGCCCCAGCTCCCACATTGAAGGAACGGGAGAGGCATGGGGGCAAGGGAACTGGAAGAGAGAAAAGCCATTCTAAGAGGTGAGACAGCTTGTTGCCTTGCCTTCCTACAGAAGCTTCTGGATTTGTTCTGCAAGCAACTGGTGGATATCTGGAAAAGCTAGGGCTGACCTTTTGAGGAAGACTGTGCTGTGGTGCTTGTTGCCTGACAGGGACCTAGGTTCTGTTCCTAGGGGATGGGCACCCAGTTACCACACAATAGCCATCCCAGCTTGGCCACAGATTTGGCTTTCTGTGTCCTCACCTGAAAAAAAAAGGTGCCTGGGCCTCACGCCCAGGCAGTGATTCAGTCAGTGAGGTGTGGGCTGTGGGGGGAGGTGGAGACCTGCAGCCTGCACACAGAGTGGATGATAGTCCCTGCACAGATCCAAGGTCTTTGGGTTCCATCTGTGTTGCCATCGCCGCACGGTTGTATTGTCCCTAAAGACTGCACCCCTTACCCACCTTGCAGAGGAGAGTAGGTCAGACACTTGTCCTGAACCTTGGACGAAAGTGTTACAGTAATTATTTATTAATAAGGCTAACACATGGGCTCTTCAGCCATACGATTTCCTATAATTCTTACTGTAACCCTGTGAGGTTCTTAGAATCATTGGGTTGTCTTATGCAGAGGAAACTGAGGCAGAGAGAGGTCATGGAACTTGTCTGAGGTCTCTGGTGGGTCATCCGGCTCGGCGGCACCCTGCCAAATGCCACTTCAGTGGGTCCCACAGTCCCAGATAGACTTCCCTATTGGACAGGATGGGGCTGTCCCCCAGGTGCTACCCTGATTGTGGGTGATCCCATGCAAGGTCTCAAGTCTCTGTGGCCTCAGTGGAGATGAAACCACCCCCCCCCCCCGCCTGCCCTAGAAGGTGCTTTGAGCCTGGAGAAGGGCCTGGCAGGGGTGGGCAACAACCATAGGCCCAAATGCCCCTCACCCCCTTCCAGCCTCCCATCCCTGATGGAGGGTGGGAAGCTAAGATAGGAGGATCTTCCTCAGCATCACATTTGCCTCCTAGGGTGGCCCTGCTTTGTTCACCTTCCTTTGTTCCCCTTCCTCCTTCTGCTGGTCACCTTCCTAGGAGATAATGCTTGTGGCTATGTCCCGACAAGCCCTTTCGGCCCTATCTCTAATCTTCCCTTGGTTTAGGATTAATAGACTTTTTCCTCGTTTGGGATCAATAAGTACAGAGAGAGAGAGGAGGAAAAAAAAAAGGAAGGAAAAAAGTCAGCAGGATTAAAAAAAAAAAATAGAAGAACCGATAAGAATCTGGTCCAGGTTGTCCAACCAGGATGTTGCTGGTTAGTAGCTTTCGGTTGGGGGCGGGGGGTGCAGGCAAGGGTTGGGTGGGCCCTGGGAAGGTGTCTGGCTTGGGAGCTGGGGTGGGGGCTGCCTGTGGGATAGCAGGTGCTGGGTGAAGTCACAGGCTTGTTGAGGGGGCCCCGGGGACCCTCAGTCTCTGGCCTGAATCTCTGCCCTGGAAGGCTCTCTGAGTCCTGAGCTGCCTGCCCCAACAACCAGCCATGTGCTGGAAGCCCCCTCTCTCCAGCAGCAGGTCCCCACTGTGTGGGAGCAGGTGCCCCGAACTGCCTCCTTCCAGACCCCTAGATTCCTCAAAAGTATGGACCGTTGAGCTGAGTTTGCCAAACTTGAGTCCCACAAGGTCTTTCTGGGTATTTCACAAAGTTGAATGGAAATGACACCTGTCCCCTTGATGAGACTGCGGGGGGAGGGGGGCGGTGTGCGGGGCGGGGGGAGGTTCCGCAAACAGAGCACCTCACTGCTTTTAGCAAGAATTCTAGCCACTCAGCGTGGCTAACACTGGTTGCTGCATGCCGATCAGCAGCTCTGATTAGCCTTTGATTAATAAAAAATGGGGAAGGAAATCAATTATTTATTTAATAACAGTGGTTTGTTTTAAAGGCAAAACCTTTAAGAAAGCGGAGAACTCGGGGGTGGGCGGGAACCAGGGAGGGTCATCAGAATGAGTTTGGGAATGGAGGCTTTCCATCACGGGGTGGGCGCTGTCCTGGGTCCAGGCCAGACGCCCCATGCTGGCCTTTCCCTTGAGTGAGGGGAGCCCGTGCGGCTGGATTCTCAAGGACAGGCCAGTGCCAGGGTAGAAGGGCAATGCACTGTTCAGTCCCTACTGGGTGGTGCATGATCTAGGCCTGCCCCCAGCTCCGTTCAGGTTCTCTCTGTCACTTCTGGCCTTAATCTATTGTGCGCCCAACCCCGGAACTCTCCTGGGCAAGGGCCTGGGCATGTGGTCCCTGGCCACCAATGGCAACTTGCATTTCTCAAGCACTACTGCCCTGTTCACGCTGGGGCCTGCCGCCTGGCCCAGCCAGGCCTGGCTCCTCTCCCCATTCCTCAGATGGCCTTCTCCTTGTGGAGG
Organism: Spilogale gracilis; assembly: GCA_004023965.1. Lineage (NCBI taxonomy): Eukaryota > Metazoa > Chordata > Mammalia > Carnivora > Mephitidae > Spilogale > Spilogale gracilis. The sequence goes on from PITA01000998.1 coordinate 145,525, forward strand.
GCACTTCTCCTGATCTTCGCATTTCGCAATCATACCCATTCATCAAGGCAAAGATCGGAAGGACACCCTGCAGAGCGGCTCCCAAGTCATCTCCTCAGGAGACAGCATTTCTTCTTTGGAGCATTCCCTGCACTTTGAATGTGCCTTTCAGTGGCAGTTTGGGAAAACACAGCTTTGTATTTTATTTCTTTGTAGGTATTTTGAGGGCAGGGGCCTGCATCTCAGTCACCTTTGTGACTCCTGGCCAGGGTGTGCAGGCTAATGGATGGAGGGGTGGGCGCTAACTTTTGGGGAGACTGTTACTCCATTTACATCTGAAATAGCTTTCAGATTAAAGCACAGCTCTTGAAAGGAGATGATAATAACCTCTTTAAGGAATACAAAGGAAAAATATGTTTTCACAGTTGAGATAAGCAGATTAGAGCACATGGGTCATGAATCTGACTTTTTCTTTTCTGGAAGATAAGGAAGAAAAAAAGAAAAGGTCAAGTGACCAGTGTTAATTTTCTGACAAAAATGAACCTTCTTTTGTCTATTGAAATAACTGCCCATCTCCTTGATAGCGATATTCAAACTCAGTTTTCTCATCCGTCAATTGGGCTAACAATTCCTATCCCACTGCACTCAGAGGACAGTTACAAACCTCAGGAGGAAGGAAAACAAGGTAAGAACTTTGCAAAAGAGAAAGTGCTCTGTGCATAGGTTTAGGTAATTATTGATTATCTAAAGTTACTTTTAGTGCATCTTCTAGAAAGAGGGGCACTGTACAATTAATTACAGTCTTTCTGTTTCTATTATCTGGATATGTCTCATGGAAGTTGAACTTCCCAGAATTATCTGGGTTGTTGCCATTGTTTTCTTCTGAGCTTGCTGGTGTGGGTGGCCCCTTCCGGCATGGAGCCTTCTAGACAGCTGCTCACTGGTGATGCCACTGATGCCACTCCCTTAGCTTCCCTCAGGGCTGCGGGCCTGCAGGTTCCAGGCAGAATGACACCTGTGCTTGTGCACAAATGTCTCCCTCACATGGGTGGAGTGCTTTGACATTATTTCATGAGCTCATTCCCCCAAGTCCCTGGATGAGAGTTGGGGAACCCCAGAGAGGGGAACCCCACATTTGCTGAGCCCCAGTGAACCCGTTAGACCTTCTGCCTCCAGCACGGCAGGTAGAAGTCCGAGAATTGAGGACTTCCATCATGGAGTTGGTGTTCCTGCCCCTCAACCTCCCCAGCCCCTGTCCCTACATTGTGTGTGTGTGGGTGACCCTAGAGGGAGGCTTTCTGATTCAGAGAATAAGTCACCTGCTGATTCAAGGGGTGGCTCTAAGAAACATGGCTGAGTGGAACGCCCAAGCTTACAACCCAGAGGAAGGAAAAGGCGACCCTTCACAGGGTGGAAGATTTCTTCATTTCTAAAAGGATTCCTTATAAGGCTCTTCTGATGAGCAAACACAGCACATTTCAATAGGATTCATTATAAAGGGGAAAAAAAGAAGACGACAAAACTGAAGGTAATAACAATTTGCCTCCTATTTCAGGAGCAGCTCTCGTGAGAAGGGAGGCCCACCTGTTTCTCATCAAAGTGCCTGCAAGTCCCTCTCCTGGAGAAAGTGGGGAGCTGCAGAGATGGGGAAGTATGGGGGGGGCTGGGATGGAAGCATCGCCCTGTGATCCCATCTGTCCATCTGTCCATCTCTGATGGAGAAGGACCCCTGTGGTCCTCCTGTCAGGGTGCAGTGAGGAGGGAGGAGGGGAGGTCCTGGAGGCAGGAGCCAGGATGCAGCAGGGTCCCGCACGGTTAGCAGCGCCTCCAGACTTGGCTGCATGGGGTGGAGGGTAGACTTAACTCCTGACCGTGCCAGGGCTGTGGACCTTGCCACTGGGTCCTGATGGGTGCCTCCTCTCTCATTCATTCCTGATGGGCTCCAGTGGGCTCCTGGTTCTGCCAATATTTGCTTTATGGCATCAGAACAGCATTTCCCGTATTCACATAGTTAAATTAGTTAGCTGGATAGGAACCTCAGAGATGATGTATCTAGTTGTCAGTCGCGACTTGGTGCTAATGGCACTACAATTTGGTTACAACCCTCACCGTCATTAATCATCAGTCCCCTCAGCTGCATATGGGGTTGCTGGGGATGAGAGGATGGGGCTGGCTTGGGCAGAGATGCACCCAGCACCCAGGCAGGGCACCTCCCTCTTCCTCTGGGCAGTGCTGAGGTTCCGTCCCGGGCTGGCTGCTGTCCCCCGTCCCTGCCGCCACCAGCACCACCAGCACTGCGCACCTCTATTTATTAGCATCATGCTACTTATGCTAATAGCAGACCGTACACTATTTCTGAGCATTAACATCTGCTCCAAGCAGCCGACTTTCACTTACAGAAACTGATTTCAGCTCAGTCAAGCAGATAAACAGAGAAATCAAAGCAGGTGGCTGAAAGTGAAGGAGGAATTCTCAATTCCTGCATTCAACCGATGAACTTCACTAAAGCCATAATTAATATTCAGATAACTATATTCCGACACATAGAATAAACAAGATCATTTAAAGGATGCAAAATACATCCCCAGGGCCAGAGGGGAAGAAGAGGGAGGGGAAGAGAGGGAAGGGAACGCAGAGGACTGAATATGAATGCAGACGCTTCCATGCCGGCCTATTGTCTGCACAGTTGCAGCCTGGGAGGCGAGGAGCTGGGGCCTGACGGAGCCCCTTCTGCAGGCTGGTGGGAGCCAGGCCACTCACAAGGCTGTATGAAACAAGGAGAGTCTGAGGGGCAGTGGCAGCGGTGGCCGGAGAGGGGGTGGGTGGGCAGAGCCGTCTACACCATGGGCTGCTGGAAAGCTGCCCTCTGCACTCCTCTCCTTGGGAAAGCTCCGGCCCCAGCGGCTGGCTCTGTCTCCCTGCACCCAGGCCTTTTCCTTCTATGGAATGCCAGGCTGGCAATCCTTCCTGTGTACAATTTGTGATTCTAGAATTAAAAATAACATCTCTGTATGATTCGAATGAGGCCGAATCCAACTCCTTATATTCAAAACTATGAGAGACGGTACATACCTTATTGGGTTAATTTACATCACTTTGTTGTCTTTCCTAGTCGGTCATTTCAGAAATGTTAAAATAAGACCCATGCCACCATCTGGAACAAATTCTGAAGCCAATTGTTCTTGTTCTCCAAAGAGCAGCAGTCCCGTGGCTTTGAGATTTAGACGGTCCTCACGCCACCTGCATGCACCTGCCAAGATCCTCACCCCAGCTCACTTAACCGGAGCAGAGAACAACAGTGGGAGTGACAGGAAAAGTGAATGGAAGCCATCACCTGGTGTGGTGCACACTCCATGTGCATGTGTGTGTGCCTGTGTGGGCTACAGACAGAGAATTCATGTGAAGTGTGTGATTTCAGCATGTATTTCTGTACTGTGAGCTCGAGCGGAATGTCAGTAAGCAAGACCCAGTGTGTGGGATCCCAACCTGAGCCCTGCTGGCAGGGGCACGGCCACCAGGACAGGGGCATCCCAGGAAGCTCCCTCAGGTGTGCCCTGCTGTCACAGCTCTGGCTGAGCCAGGCCCCGTATGAACCCGCACTGGCCACGGCGAGCAGAGAGCTGAACTCATACCTCGCAAAGAGGCCCTTGCTAAGTTTCGCTTTGCTCTCTCTTCTGGTTCCTCTAGCCGCGAGGGCCTTGTGGCTAAACAACAATGACAACAAGATGTTATTGATAACTTTAATTTCCACTTTGGGGAAACATTCATCTCCTTTCCCACGCCTCTGCACATATGTCCTGTTTATGTCCCGTCCTCTGAGAATGGTGTTGACAATGCTGGGCGCCCCGAGCTGTGTCCAGGGTGCTGTCAGGCCTCCTCTGGAGACACCTACTTTGTGGCTGAAATTTCTCTTGATGCCTAGGTTCGTTCTTTCTTTCTTTCTTTCTTTCTTTCTTTCTTTCTTTCTTTCTGTTTTTCTTTTCTTTTTTTTTTTTTTTTGGTTTCCTTGGAAATGACTCTCTGAATCACAGTGTTTGTAGCAATGGTGGGGGGAGGTGGGAGGATATTCCCTGGAGGGGTGTTGGGAGGGATGGTGGTGACAGGCTTCCCCAGGGAAAGCTGAGTGCTGCACAGGCCAGTGTGGCTGTGGGGTGAGGCTGGGGTCTTCAGGAGCCCCTGGGAATAAGCTTTAGGGCCAAAGGTAGATTGGACCCTGAACCACCGGGAGCTGTTTCCTCCCTGGAGCCTGTCTGCCCACCCTTCTCTGAGGGGGCTGGCCAAGTGACAGCCACCTCTCCAGCCTGAGTGCACTGTCTCAGCTCCTGTGCCGTCCTTGGTCTTCCCTATCGGTCTTTGCCTAATTCCAGTGTCGATTGTCACAATAGCCAGGTGAGGTAAGTGAAGCAGGAGTTGTCATTTGAATTTGCAGAGGCTGACACGGAGCCAGACAGGTTGGGACCCCTCCCCCCACCCCTAGACTGTGGTGTGTTAGTCAGTGGCAGAGACAGGCCTGCAGGGCCTCACCCCCAGCCTGGCAAGTCTTACGCCCTCACCCCGCTCCCGTGCACCCCGACACGACCTGCAGACACGCACATGTGCCTCACAAAGTCACAGGCTCATGCATACTGCTGCTCGCTGCCCGTCTCACACACTCCTGTACACACAGAGTGGGCCTGGAGGAAGAGGAGGACGGCACCTGGCTGGCACGCGCTGGGTGCTGCAGGGGGAAGGAGCCCCACCTTGTCGGTGTGTGCTGCCTGATTGACTTCACAAGATTCATACACACAGAACCAAGGGACAGACATGCCCTGATGTGGCGTCGTGTGGCTTAGTCATCTCAGGCCACAGCAGGAGGGGTCAGTGCAGCTGGTCACCCCTCAGCCCTGGTGTCCCATCTCTTCCTTCCTCACATATCCCCTTCCCTCCACTTCCTTCTCTCCTCCTCTCTCAACTCCTGTTCTATCAGAACCTTGATCATGATTGTCATTGGAGTCTCCAAACTGTCATCTCCCAAAGCAGACATATGCTGGTTCTCAGGAGGAGGACAGAAACTGAATTCAGACCCACATCCTTTGGAGTTGGGGAAATTTCACCGAGGCTGGATTGAAGCAGGCCTGGGTACACTCCGAAGACCTGGGCTGCTTGGCCCGGAACGGGGCTTCTGTTCAACAGAAGGAGTCCCTGAGAAGTCCTTGGGGGGGGGGGTCTTTTGCAAAAGGGGTGATCCCAGTGCTGTGAGTGGCCTTTCTCATTAAGGCAGGAAGGCTGGTTCCTGGTCAGATCTATGTAAAAGGACGTGGCTTTTCTGTCATGCGTCTGCAAAAGGACATGAAAATTGCTGGTCTTTGGGGTCTGTTCCAGGCTGTTCTCCCCACGCATGGACTGACAGGAGTGCTTTCTATCCCATTGGTTGTCTGTGGGGGATTGAAGGATGAACCTCAGGGTGGTGACAGATGGAGAGCCCCCTCCCTTTGACTTCTCTGAATGGAAATGACAGAAAGTACACCATTTCATGTCACAACCAGGCTCAGGCCCATCATGGAGGAAATCTCTTTCATTCAACCCCAGGTACCTCCTTTCTGGATGTGCCTGATTCTGGGAGGGCCACAAAGCTTCTCTTGTCCACCCAAGCGTGTCCCTGTGAGCCCACCTCCACGTGACAGCTGCTCAGGCAGCTCTCCCATCTGGTGTCCCATAATTGCCTCACCCCATGCAGGTGTGGGTGTGCGACATCCCTGCCCTGTGCCCTGAGGCCTGAGGCTCTGACTCTAGAAGGGGGTGGAGGGGGGGTGCGGGGCGGCCACTCTATGGTTGAAGCTGCGCAGTGCTCCTGGTGCCCTCTGCTGGCCACATCTGAAAACACAGGCAGCCTCTAGCGCACGTCTGGGCGAGACCTTCGGGAGGTTTTCAGGACAGGCTGGGCTGGCTGCGGGGTGGTGGCGCTGCTCTTTCCCCGTGTGCACCTCCGAGGCGCCCCCCCCCCCCCCCCCCCGCCAACCCTGTACCGTGCGCATAGGGATATGGTCCCTTTTCCTCATCTCTTCATGGTGGAGGGACCTCGTGTCTGGTTCTGGTCTTTGCTGGCTGGGGGTCCTGGGCAAGCTGCCCAGCCTCTCTGGACTTCACTTAGTTCTAATCCCTCCTTCAGAGCCCTTGGAGTACTCGTTCCTACCTGTAATCTTGCCCACGCACGACCCCACCCACTGTGGAACGTTCCCCTCACCTTCTGCATCCTGGGCCCTCCACCTCTTTCTCAGGCTCTCCTCCCACTTGAGAGCAGAGACCCTTTCATATCTTTTTTTTTTTTTCTTTTTGAATCGCACCCAGCACCCATGATGCTGACTTAACAGAACCGGCAGTCGACCAATACCTGTTGAAATGATTTGTGTTACAATGGCTGTCTTGGACTTCAAATTCCCTCGGGTGCCTCTGCAGCTCGGATTCTTTTTCATTCTAATTGTCGCTTGTGGGTTGGTCTCCTCTCCCAGGTGAGACTTTAGACCCTACAGGGCGAGGTGTTGGGAATAACAGTGCTGCCTTTTCCGAAGCAGCTCCACTAGTAAAGGAGGGATGCACGTGACTCCCTCTCCCCCGACCAGTACATTTTTAGGGTAGAACAGGAAGATGAAGGCTGTGAAGGACATGCCGGGGGCCCAACTCCTTCTCCATTTCTACCCCTCCCCCTGTGTGGGCCCCTCCGCTCAGAGCACGCTGTCTCTGCCCCACAGCGTCTGTTGCGCCCTTCACCCTGTCCAGTGGGCTGCTGGTGGTGCCCTCCCCACCCCGCAGCTTCGCACTAGCTCATCTCAGCCCCTAAACTCCAGGCATGAAGATGAAGTGACCGTCGTGTCTAGTCGGAGTTCTTAGCACACTCCCTATGTGACTCTTCCCCAAGCCTGCCCCAGCATAGCCAACACTGCCTCCTGAAAACAACAGTAACAGCCAACAGTTATTAATAGCTCACAATGTGCCAGCAGCCACGCTGGGAGCTTCGCACGTATTATCTCATGGAAGGCTCCTAACAACTCTCTGCCATGGCTCTATTATTATCTTTATTTTATAAAGAGAAAGCTGAGGTACAGAGAAGTTAAGCCACTTGCCTAAGGTCACACAGCTAGACAGTGAGAGAGTCAACATTTGAACCCAAGCTGTTTGATTCCAGAGCCTGTGGTTCCTAACACTCTCCTTCAGGCAGAGGGATGTCTGGGTGGTGGATGATGGCCAGGTGCCTCTCAGACAGACAGACAGACAGACACACACACACACATACACACACACACACACACACACACACCAGGTGCCGTGCCTGTGAGAATACTCCAGTGAAGCCCACACCTGCCCGCATCATGTTTCCACACACACGCTTATGCTAGTACGTGTGTGCACGATGCTTTCAGAGCCTTCCTTGTCTGTGCTGTTTCAGAGCAGCGCTATCTAATAGAACTTTCTATGTCTGCACTAACACAGCGGCCACTAGCTCTGTGTGGCTAATGAACGCTTGGACATGGTGAGGACACTGGGGAACTGAATTTTTAATCACGTTGGAGTAAAACTGATTTCGATGTCCATAGAAACAGTCACACCAGGCACCTGGGTGGCTCAGTGGGTTAAGCCTCTGCCTTTGGCTTGGGTCATGATCTCAGGGTGGTGGGATCAAGGCTGCATCAGGCTCTCTGCTCAGCAGAAAAAAATAAATAAAATCTTAAGGAAAAAAAAAAAGAAACAGCCATAGCTGGTTGTGGGCTGTCCATCGGCTCTGCCACAGGACGGCTGTGGGCGCGAAGGGAGGCTGTGTGGCCAGGAGCGCATGTCAGAGCCCTCAGCAACAGACACGTTGCTGCTACCCCTGCGCACTCAGTGACAGTGCGAATGCATTTCTGGGTGTCCTCTCCACATTTCCATCTGTCCTGCCATCCAGCTGCCCACCACTCTGTGGGAACCTTTGAAAGACCACCCTCCTGATGGTGGCTCTGACCCAGGCATATCCACAATGATGTCAAGGAAGGAGGGGTTGGCTCTAGGTCTCCCTGGAGAGCAGTTTGGGTGTTTCAGGTCAGCCTGGGGCCCTGGGGGCAGCTTCTTCCCGAAGGTTCCCTTGCCCTAGCCCAGCCTCCCAGAGCCTCCCAGGTGCTTGTGTGAATCATTTCAGCTGCAATTTGTAAGTAAAACATCAGCTTATTTCATCTCGTGTTGCTTTTATTAGTTTCTTTTACATTAAAAGAGGGAGAAAAGGGCCAGCAGCCTGCCTCAGGCATTTGGTGGTGGTTCTGGGGGCCAAACAGAAGTCTGTGCAGAATGCATCTCTCCTGGGGGTCCAGAGAACCCAGCGGGCCAGAGTCGGGCTGCCAGGGCAGTGGGTGGGGGTGTGAGGCCACAAGGACAGGGGGATGGGGCAGGCGGGGCGGGAAGCCTCAGCCACTGCAGAGCAGGGAGGAGGGAGCTGGGCGACCTACATCTCCGCTGTGAATCTGGCTGACTCACCCCTGGACAGTTCCTGCTCTCCCTCCTGGGTGGAATGCAACCATGGCATCCTGGGAAAGAGATGCTGCAAGAAAGGGCAGGGCAGTGGTCCAGGCAAAAGCCAGAAGGACCGAAACTGCAGCAGGAGGGATTTAGGTGGGAGCATGGGAAGGACAGACCTGAGCTAAGCTTTGCGGGTGGGGGTGGGGCTTGGGGAGGGGAGTTCTCCCTGGATCCTGTGTCAGGCTTCGTGCATGCCTGACCTCTTAGTGGGTCTCACACGGTCTGTGACCTCACTGATGTTCCGACCACAGTGGAGAAGAACAGGAGTCACGGCTACAAAGTCTGTTTAATTTGTTCTAATATAAATGACTTTAAATACCATGATAGGTGGACATCTCTCACGTTTATACCTCCAGCCCAGGTATTCACTCAGCTCCAGGGTCATACATCTACTTGCCTTCGTAATGCCTCTATGTGCACAGCTAACTGGCATTCTGCTCTCAGCACAGCCAAAATGGAATTTTGATCTCCTGTTCCTAAAACAGATTCTTTCCCAGTAAATGAGACCACTCGCCACTGAGAGACTTGGAGCTTCCTAGGTTCTCCTCTTTCTCTCACTCCACACCCAATCCATCAATGAGTCCGGGACCCCGTATTTTCTGCACCTTCTCTGCCCACCCTAATCCACGTGCCCATCATTTCTCCTCCGGCTTGCCTACCTCCACCTCTGCTCTCCCGTAACAGCTGGCTCCACACAGCAGCCAGAAAGATCTTTGTGAAATGTACATAATGGCCTGTTGCTTCCAGTTTTTTGCTACACTTAGGCAGTTCCGACCCTCTCTTGACCTGCCAAGCCTGCTGCAACCCACACCCTCCACCTCCTTCTACCCCATCACACCGTAATGCTCTCCTCACACTCTGCTTTCTCCTGTCTCTTGAATGTGTGAAGCCTCTTACTGCCCCAGGACATCTGTACTTGCCTCTCCCTTTGCTGAAAGATCGCCCTCCCTCCATCTCTGTGGTTTGGATCTCAGCCCTACGGTTAGTGCCTGAGGGAGACCTCCTGTCACACAGGATAGAGCCGCCCCAGTCACACGACCCCTCATCAGTACACTTGAACCCTCAGTATGGCACTTACTAGCAGGGTTTCCATTTGGATTTTAAGTTTATCTCCCAACTTCTCCTCTGGAAAATGTAAGGTGACGGTAGCCAGGGGTTTATCTGCCTTGGTCACTGTTGTGTCTCCAACAGCTTGACTCGTGCCTGGCACAGAGCAGGTGATCGATAACTATTTGTGAATGAATGAATTATTTAATCCTGATGTTTGTCTGAGAAGGCTTTTTGCCTGGGGTGGAAGTGTGAGCTCATGAATGTGTTTCCTGGACTGGCTCTTGTGTACGAACTGCAAGACTAATTAAACTCATACATATTTGTGGAAATGCAAATATAATTTTATTTACCAATGACTGTAATAAAGGTAAATGCTCCTTACTTAAACAAACAATTCACTTTGGGAATAGAGCTGTAAACAGAAGCAATAAATAAACACTCGTTATTGAGTGCTTACTGGGTATCCACTGAACTTCAGAGGCTAGCTGGTCTGATCTGCCATCACGGTGCTCACCCACATGGAGACTTCCTCTTTCCCAGAGAAGGGACTCAACCACCACCGGCATGGTTCTTGATCAAGCACATGACTCTTGGGGCACATAGTCTGGCATCCCGGTTCTGCCCCTTCCTCACTGTGGGACCTGGGATGTTACTTAAACTCTCTGTTTCCTTGCCTGCCAAATAGAGAAAGGACCATGCCTCCTCCTGGGGAACCAGGAGCATTAAATGAGATAGCACACTAAAATGCTTGGTACCATGTTTAGCACATGGTAGATGATAAAGATATATTAGGTGTTCTTCTCTTGTTATTATGATTATTACCAGTATATAAGCCTATTCTAGGTGTTTCTACATGTTCTCATTTAATTGCTACAATAAGCCATGGAGTCAAGGTTGTTATTCCTGACTTATAGGCTGAGAGCTCAGGGCTCTGGGACTAAGATTCTTGTGGTCATCATCCAGCTCCTAAGGATGAAACCTCAAGGCCTCGGACTCCAGATCCAGTGCTCTCTGCATGGTACCTGGCTTGCCTCCCTTTGTTCTTGGGGAGAACATGTAGCTAACGAAAGCTAACTATCATACCCCATTTCCATTTTGACCCGTGGCAAGCTGTAGTCACACACTCTGCAATCCCTATGTGGTCTCACCATTTCTAGTTACCTCCAGCCCCTACTGTGGTCTCTGAGCAAGCCCCCAAATCTTCCCATGCCGCCCCTGCCCCCCGAGAGTCCCTAATGCTTGTCTAGCCTGGACTCCACATCCAGCACTAACCCCATCAAGTGGCACTAGACCTCGGAACAGGAAGTGGTAGAGGTGCTGACTCTCATCTCTCATCTCCCTTCTCAGGTGAGAAGATGGAGAGCCCAGTGACTGACTCCAGGGGGCTCCGGGGCTAGAACTCAGATTTCCACCTCCTTCTGAGTCCTAGCCACAGCCTGACTCACCTCCCCAGAGGCAGGCATCTCCCTAGCCACCTCAGGAGCAGGTGAGGGCACACAAGGGTGTCCCAAGTCAGGCTTTTGGTGGCTGGTGAGGGTTGGTTGTGTTTTGATTATGCTTTGGGCCCTCGTTTTCCCAGGATTGGCCTCTCGAGCCTGTTGGATTCCTCAGACAGGGGCTGGGGGTCTTCTTCCATGCCTCACGCCCCGTGCAGCCTAGCCCTGGGCACACGGTAGGCGAGCAATGGGTCCGACAATGTGCCGGGGCCCCTGGGTGGACCTGCCAGCCAGATCTAAGGAAGATGGCCATGACATTCACAGTAGTTCTCTTTGAGAGGTGGGAATGCAGGTGCTTTTCTCTTGCTACCTTCCCATCTTGTTTATGTTTTCTATGATGAGTATTGCTCACAGTGGAAAACATTTATAATGCAATTAATATTAAAAAAGCAACCAGTCTTTGCTGGGGCAGAGCGAGCGTCTCTCCAGGTGAGTGAAGGCAGCCACCAAATATCTGGGCCCAGGTGTGCCCAGCTGAGGGGAAGTCTGTGGGGCACACCGTGTCACTGCCACATCTTGCCTTGCGTCTAAGGAGAAGCCAGTCAGACGCACTCGCACAGCCTGGACAGCACAGAGGTTCTGAGGCCTTGGATGGGGGTGAGATTCAGGCTCGAGGGGGCCTGAGAGACGGAAGAATGAAACTGCAGCCATTACCGGTTTCCTGGAGGAGGCTCACTGTAGCCTCTGCAGAGAAGAAGGCTTTGGTTTGGGGCAAGGAGAAGGGAATGGGGTGTATGGGGTTGGGGGGCAGGCTGCCTGAGTAGAGGGGCTGGGGTGGGACTCATCTCCTATGGAAGGAGTCACAAGACCAAGGCCTGAGGTGTCTGAGTTGGGAGCCCTTTTGACATCTTTTCCTCTTTTACGTGTGCTTCGTCTACAATCTGGTGCAGGCTTATCATGGTGTATGGAGGCTGCCAAGCGCTCTGCCTGGATGACTGCATTTCAGACTCAGAATAGACCTGTTCAGGCAGTTTGTATATTCTCATTTGCCAGACAAAGAAACTGAAGCTGGCCCAGGAGGTACAGTGACTTGCCCAAGGTCTCCCAGCTGCTCAGTGGACCAGCCCTGCCCGTCCCACAGCCCCTGAGCTGACCCCAGAGTCCTCACCTCCAAGGAACATGGTCTGAGAAGGCCCAGAGATCTGCGTGGATGCTGAGCAGGTGGGAGCAGGGGAGCCTGTATGTGTGTCTGTATGTGCTGTGTGCGTGTGAGTGTGAGTGTGTCTGTGTGCATGCAGGGTCTGCGTGTGTCAGTGCGTGGGGGTGGGATGCAGGAGAGCAGGAGCAGACCCTCTTCCTATGGTGTGTGTGGGGGCACTTACGACAATAGCCTGAGGAAGGGGTTTTCTGGTGCAAGCACATGGGCCTGGCCGTGTGGGAGGTCACCCCCCTGGAGAAGAAGGCCGTGTGCCAGTGGCCACAAGGTGGGGCACAGGAAGTTACAGGATGCTGGGAGGATGTCCTGCTCTGAAGCAGGAGGAAGCCCCAGTGTTCTGAGAGCCAACCGTGGGGCTGGGGAGCCTCCAGAAGGTGGCTTTGGGGACTAGGCAGTGGTGTGCACAGAGACCCCCGAGCTGTTCTCCAACTGAGGGGTCCATGGATCCCTATTCAGGGAATTCCAAGGCTTGGGAAAGAGGCCAGGATCTTTATTTCCACCAGAGTCCCAGAGGATTCTGACACAGTGTCCCTGGGAAGGGCTGGGGAGGCTCAGGGTCTGGCCTTGGCTGTAGGAAGACAGGCAGGCTTCCCTCAAGGGCTCTGTGTGCCCCCAAGCTGATTGCTGAGGACTTTCGGGTAAAGCGCAGATGACAACCCTGGGTTGGAGCACAGGGTAGTGCACTTAGGGGCTAGTATGGTGGCTCCCTCCAGAAGAGTGAAGGGGTAACAGCTAAATCTGTGTCTCAGAGCCCAGGACACTTGGGATGAGGTAGGACTGGCCTTCTTTCCACATGCTGCCTGGAGTAAAGCGAGGTCATGCATGGGCGAAGCTCAGGGTGGGCCAGCCCTTTATGTCCATACTCCAGGAGCTGACTCAGCCTCCAGATGGCCCAGGGAGGAGGCAGAGGTACAGGTCACCTGTAATAGATGTGTGGGCTGGGCTCAGAGACTGTGTGTGTCTGGACAGAAGGACAGAGCCAGGAGGGCAGAGATGCATCAGCCAGAGACCATTTCTCCAGAGCCCCACACTGGCCCCCCTTTGCACTGTCCTTCCCTCAGGGCACACTGCTTCTGAGCACTGCTTCTGGCCTTGCTGGTCAGGTTGGGCACCACTGGCTGCCACCCAGATATAGGCTGTGGGGAGGGCTGGCTCTCTCTTCCCATAGCTGCTGTCCTCTCCCAACTCCCTCTCTCTGTTTCTGTCTCTGTCACACACACACACACACACACACACACACACACACACACACACACACACCCCTGCACTTTCTGTCTCTGAGGGCAGCTGGGTGCTCAGGGCTACCTTCTGGAGAGCCCAGAAACCCCAACCCCCTCTTCCTCTGGTCTCCCAGGGGAATCTGTGGGCAGAATGTGAGAAAATGCCACAGATGGCCCAGCCGAGCATCCAGGAAAGCAGTGAGGTCTCTGGGGAACACAGTCTCACTTTGTCCCACTCAATTAGGCTACCCACAACCACACGTGTGCAGAACCCTTCCTCCCCACAGACCTTTCCCACCCTCCTCCACACCCTGGCCGGGACCCCTCAGAAAGCCCACCATCTTCACACAAACCAGCAGAGAGCAGCACGAGTGCCCTCCCAGAGAGTTGGACCCATCCTTTCTGCTGTTTCTGACGTGCACTCGGTAGAAACCCTAGTCATAGATATACACACAATCTGTCACTTAAGAACTGGCTGCCCAAGCCTGTTAGAGCCCAGACAACCCTGCACACGCTCAGCACGTGTGAACACATACACGCACACATGCCCTTGCCTCTGGCTCACTGGCTGGGAGTGCAGCATGCTCAGAGGAAGGTAGCAGTATTTGCTTGTGTGTACACACAAAATAACACATGCACGCATGCACACACACGTACAGAACCTGGACTGAGGGCTGCAAATGGTCCTGGAGCTCTGCTCAGACCTAGAGCTTTAGGATGGGGGCAGGGGTACCCTTGGTCTGAAGAAAGGGTGGGGCTCATCTGGAAAGCAAATGTCAGTATGAGTGACTTTTGCAGCCTTGGTGGGATGGTGAGAGCGCCCTACCAGCACCCTCCCTTCTCTTTCCAGAACCAGGGCAGAACACATAGCTGTCCTACACCTGACATGTATATATGAACCACACGACACCAATACACACACACACACACATACCCACACAGAGGCCCAAGAAACTCAGAAGACACAGCCTAAATGCAAAGTGTGAGGGGACAACAGGTCATCATACAGTATGCCTCTAATGGACGTAGCACGAGCCAGGAGCATAATCCACACCATGGCCATTCAGAGCCTTCTCTCTGCCACAGTCCCCGGACGTGTCCACAAAGCCTCATCCCTCACAGCCTGCCGGCACGGCGGGTACACAGGGGACAGGGCAGAGCCCACGCGCCACATCCAACAGCAACCGAGAGCCAACACAGCATGTGTAGCTCAAGTCTGTGCGTGGCAAAGCAGGCCTGCCCCTCACTCTGGAAAGGCCTCCCCTTCCTAATGGTCTGCTCATCCTTTCAGCAGGACTAGTTTAGTGAACTCATTCCCAGACCTTCAGGATTTTATTCTAAAGGAAAGAAAACCAGAGATTTCCCATTCTCCTTTTCTGTATGCCTGCATGCGTGTTTGTGTGTGTGTGTGTGTGTCCGTGTGTGTGTGCGTGTGTGCTGTGTTCTCCTAGGACGGCTGCACAGGGCCACTTTCTCTGCCAAACCTGAGCCAAGTGGAGCCGTGGGTATGACAGGGGCCCTGCAGGCTGGGAGGAGGCTTCGGTGGACACAAGAGGACTTGGTGTGCACACATCAGCCCTCGCTCTGAGCCTTGAAGGTGAGGCAGCCTACGTGCTCCAGGCCAGACTTGCTGTGAACCTGCAAACTTTCTCCCAGTTCCCCTTCCCTGTCCCTGAGGCACCTCTGCTGCTCACAGGCTTGGCCTTGCGTACGTGAGACCTGGCCATGGCCAGTGTGTGGGACTGGGTGGCCCTGGCAAGGTCTGCCCCAGATTTCTACAGAACCTGCCTTTGGTATTGGTCAGATGAGCAGAAATTTGGCTGGGATCATGTGAGCTGACGCAGAAGGGAGATTACAGACTGAGCATTCTCAAAAACGCCTTCTGTTTATTTGTTGATGTCTAATGAGAATTTGGCCTTGGGCTTTATGGGGTTCCTAGGCCACACAGGTGTGAGTGAGAGGACTTTTGGCCTCTGGTCTAGGATCCTAACCTACCTTTCTCCAAACCAGCTGGTTTTACTTCTCCTCCTAGTGTTATGTAGCTAAATTGTGTCTTTGGCTAGTGAAGCCTTATTACGGAGTGGTGTGTGAGTGTGCAAGTCTATGAGAGGTGTGTATGCCCTGTGTGTATCTCTGTGTGCATGTGTGTGTCAGTATGTTTCTATGTGTCTGTGTCTGTGAAATCACATGTTGCTGTTAGCTGTATTTTTGAAAGGGTGTGTGCTTATATATATGAGTTTTGTGCTGAATGTCCATATTTGAGTGTGTTCCTATGCATGTTTATGAGTGTGTATTTAGTTATGAGTGTGTCTTAATGGGTGCGTAGATGTGTATCTGTATGAGGGTGTGTCAGTTATCTCTGACATGTCTACGTGTGTGCATGAGTGTGTGTGTGTGTTCAGAGTCATAGAAGGTGTGAGGAAGCTTTAAAAAAACATTAGCCTGTAATGTCACGCAGCTTCAGCTTTTCCACTTGTACAAGGAAGAAGATGCAAGATGATCTTTATTTACATCTGTAAAGGAAGCTGCAATCATGGAAATGTGGTGGGCTTGAAAACACAAGGAATTTGGAAGCAAACTCTGTGTCTGTGGTTCCCAGCATGTAAGCAGGGTCGAGTTACTGCCCTCGGAGCTTCCGTTCCCTCGGCATTCAAAGGGGCACACTGACATCTCTGTCGCAATTTTGTCACAAGGTTTTGATGAGATAAATAAGCAAGAGCCCTGTGTGTATGTCATGGAGTGGGCGCTTGGTCAATACTCCCTCCTGCCATCCTTGAACCCTGATGTCATCCTGCCGTCCTACTTCCAAGATAACAGGACTGTGAGGGCTTCCTGTGGTCTGACGGGGGTGCTGGCACTTAACACATGACAATGACCCTAGATATTTTTAACTTTTTCACCCCATTTTCCCTCATTTAAGCTCATTCCCTCCATACGATGACCCTAAGAGGCGGGAGGAACAGGTGTTCCTGCAGTGACTTAAGAGAGAGGAAGCTGAGACTCGGTGTGGGGCAGTGCAGCGGGGCAGCGACGCAAGCAGCACTCGTGGTGGGGGCACCGGCCACCTCTACGGCCAGCAGGGCCCAGGGCATTACATGCCGCCTGCTTCCAGGGGCCTATGCAAGGATGGAAGCCTCTCTTGAACTATCAGGTCCAAATCAGAGAAGACTGCCCACGACCCCCAGATGCATGCAGGCCATCCTCTGAATAGATCCGTGGAATCAGCCCTTCACACAGAAATTGCAGGTCTGACTTCGTGAAGGGTGGCTGATCATTCCCAGAGCCAGCTCTGATCTGCCTGCAAGAGCAGATTTCTCTTCCCTCCAAAGTTGATGGAGTGGATACCCAATGCCAGATTCCTTAGCCTTGTCACCCATCAAGCTTGCGAGATTTGACTCTAAGGGATGTTTGCTGGTTTCTGAAATCAAGACCACCATAGAGCAGTGTGGCCTGGGTCCAGGAGAGTAGGGGAGAAGATGGTCTCCTGTTAGTGAATAGGCCCAGCCTCTCAAGCAATGTCTTAGAAGGGGGTACACTCTGTTTCCACACTTAACTTTGGGCAGGTGTGTGGGAGAAGAGCCCCAAACTAATCATTTCCTAAATTACGCTTCCCTTTTGGCCAGGAGCGGCCCAGCAGGCCAGGCCTCGGGAACCTGCCTAGCTGCTCGGCAGCTGGGCCTCTGCCCCCTCTGGTTTACCTCTGCCCCCTCCCCTGACTTGCCAGCACCGCCTCTGAGCCTAAAATGCTCTGCTGTATCCTGGCAGGATTGGACCAGATTGTAATTTTCCTTCATGATCCCTTTTCCATTTTTCTTTGGAAAAAAAGGTATCAATTCTACCTGGTAACAATAGGGATAAAAAGTGGTAACATAAAAGAAAGCACTTTACAGATTAAAATACTTTATAAATGGAAGGCATACTGTAATACAAATGAAAGATATAATTTAGCATCTACGGTACGGTAATACGCGTGGTTGGACTTTAAATGTCCCAGACACCTTAGTGCCTAGGTTACACACGTACAGCGTAACATACGACCTATTTTGGTATATAATGTGTTTTATAGTATGTACTATGATCCCTAGGATTACATAATTTCTTATGACATATCATACTCCTAGCACAGAGGAAAGTAGCACCAGAATCTGTTGACATTAGGCTATTTTGGCATTCCAAGCACTAGCTCCAGATTTGCGATTTTAACCGCTAGAGCTGGGAGGGAGAAAATGAAAAACGGGAAGAGGGAAGCAATCACCATGGATCAGCAATGGGTCCACTGGGTGGGGGGCATCCCTGGGAAGGCAGAAACTCCAGGAATAGGTCTGGGGAAAGGGAGTAGCAGGGAGAGAGCCTTCCTGGGAGGAGGTGGGAGAGTCTCACTTGGCAGTGATTGTTCCCATTATTTATGAAGCCAGATGAGGAGCTATAGGGCTTGTGGTGGCCCCCGTGTCTGCTGATTAGCTGGAGATTATATTGATGATGTAATAAAAATTCACTTTGTCTATTAAGTTTCACCAGAACAATCAGGAGAGATTAGATAGAAATCAGAGGAAATGAATAACAGAAGGGAGGAGGAAAGCCATGAGCCTCAGTCCCTGCCATGGTCCCCGCCTGTCTCCCTTTTTCTGACTCCAGTGGGGCATAAATGAAGATCCCTCTACCCTGGCACCCAGGCAAAGCCAGCTAGAAACGTCCCTGAGCTGGGCTGCTGTCGGGGAGAGCCTCTCATCACCCAGACACGACACTGGTTTAAGTTTACAGACCATGTTTAATATTTGATTAGACCTTTGGCAAGGCAGCCTCCTGCTGGGGGATGTGCAGGGTGATGAGCCTTCAGCTGCCTGGGTCTCCCTGGACGTACGGCATGGGAGGAGAAAACCTGTGTCCCCGGCGATGCAGCTTTAGGCCAAGCAGACCCGTGCCCTTACGAGTAGCCAGGGGCCTCCCAGCCTCACAGGGACTCCCTCTAGCTTGGCCTGTGCCAAGATCCCCCCATTATAGATGTTTCTTATGGTTATAGCCCAGACTCTAAAAGGTCCCTGTACAAGGCACATATCACTAGAGATGGTAACACATTAATGTCCATTAGCCGCCGGAGACATATCTGCCCAGTCCGATTTGTCAGATCAGCAGGGGGCAGGACTTTGAAAGGATAGGGAAAGGAGGTCACTGCTGGGTTGGGAGTCATTGTCCCAAGAAGGTGGGGAGGTCTGGGAGTGCTGGGGCTTGGGCTATGTGGCCTGGGGATAGCGGGGGGCGTGGTGGTGGTGGAGGTAGGGAGAGTAGGGGAGGTCCCCATCCTCTGCAGGGATGGGGTCATGCAGTCACTCCAACTCCATGACCAAGCCCGCTTCCGCTCACCCTCGGAGACCCTCCTGGATCAGGAAGATGCCGGGAGTTGGCCTCCCCTAAAAAGTCGGCTACAGCGCTCCTGTTTGGGGCCCCCAAGGTCACCTCATTACTGCTGCTCCTCTGGGCTGGTTTTCTCTCCTGGTGACAGAGAGGCACCCTAATTGTTTCCCTGCAGTCAATGGGCTGCCCAGGAGCCATGGCACCCTGCTGGCCCACACTGGGAGCAGTTCGTCCTGGGACCTAACAGGATGCCTCCAACTGCAAGGCCATTGTCACCCCAGGAAACACTGTTCCCTGGCTTCCTTCCCCCTACCTGACTGTCCCCAGCCCTCCCTGGTGGAGGGCATGAGAAGATTTTAACCTCCAGCATCTCATAGTTTATCTCTGGGATGTCCCGCTGAGTGAGCTTGTAGGGGTAATCTGGATGCCTGCCTTGGTGAAAGGGCACCCGGCCCCAGGTTTAAATATTCCATAAGTGATTTCTTAGCCCAAGTGGTCTGCAGCTGGGACAGCTGAAGGGCACTGCAGCCCCGAAGCAGAGGTCCTGTGTGTGTCACTCACTTCCTGGGAGAGAACTGTGACCTCTTCATCTAGTCCCGGCCTTCACTGCTTCTCCCTCAGCCAGATTCAGGGTGGGTCCTGATTTTGTTCAAGTGGACAAACCACTAGTCTGAAAAGGAGACTCCACTGCAGTGGTACAGAACCGAAATGTAACGACGAGACAGAACGAAGCAATGGGGCCTGTGAGCAATCCAATGTCCCTGCTCTGTCTCATTCCCATGTGCCGGCCTTGGCTTCTGCTGCCTATCACTACGTGGGCGCCCAGGACCAAGCTCCCCTTATAGGAAGCCCGTAATCCTACCTGATTACTTCTTTTAGGGGGGTTCCTTCATTTGTCATACAGGGCTTATGCACTAGGTACTTCTATACTTGTGGGTTTGCTGCCAGAGCTCTGTCCTACCCAGTTATTTGGTGGTGGGGAGGGTGGGTCCCACCCCCCAAGGAGAGAGCTTGACTTCCAGAGTCCCTATGTTGTGCATGGATCCATACCTCCTTGAGGGAGGCCTCTATCTGCCCCATGGGAGTCAGGGCTTCCCAGTGGGGGTCATGTCCTCTCTCTCCCTCCAGACTAGAATGCCTTCTGTGCTCTCCACTTTGTAGAAGCCCACCTCTGCCCCATGGGGGGATGTCCGGGGGTGTCACCAAGGCCAACTGCAGTTGGCTCAATGACGCCCCTGCTCTTGCCTCAGTGGCTTCAGGGACCCTGTCCTCCCTGCTATGTGGCTGCTGCTATGGGCCAGACTTTTAAGCATTGGCTGAACTGAGACAGCTCAGAACATTCAGAGTTAATCAATGCTTTGCAGAGAAACTTGAGAAACTAGTGAGAAACAAACTAGGGCCTTAGGGACAGTGTGAGGGTCAGATAAGGATTTTACCCCAAGAGACAGGAGTCTAGTTGCCCCCTGGCTCCAGCTCCTTAGGGGTGGCCTGGGCCCTGCTCCTGCCTGTTCCGCTCCCCTCTCTACTGTCTGTCACTGCAACCACATCTGCTGAGTGGCCACTCGTTGAAGCCTAAGGGCATGCTCTCCCCACACTGAGACACTGCCCTGTTATTCATGCTCCCTCCTTTCTCTAGGGACACACTCAGTTGCCCTGTCCTGGGCCTTACCCTTTTCTCCTTATTCCAGTGGATCTTCAAACTTGTTCAGCACAATGGCAACAGAATTGACTCTAAAATAAATAGTTAAGGGGTACCTGGGTGGCTTGGTCGGTTAAAATTCAGCCCATGACTTTGGCTCAGGTCATGACCTCATGGGTCCTGAGATCGAGCCCGCCTTGGGCTCTGTGCTTGGCGGGGAGTCTGCTTGGAGATTCTCTCCCTCTGCCCCTCCCCCAACTCTCTCTAAAATAAATAAATAAATAAATCTTTAAAAACTAACATATATCTAACAGTTTACTTACTGAAATAATTCAGATGACCATAAAGAAGGTCTTATGTTTCAACAAAAGGATTTTTTTTTAATTGGGACAAAAATGTCCTGAGTCAGTAACTCTGTGCTGTTCTCCCTCACTCTCATGACCAATGTGACAGAGGTCCCTGCCTCCAATGGTCCTGCGTTGCCCATGTGTCATTGGCCCCTAGGTGATCGGTCCTCCACCCGGATGTGTTTCATCAGGCACAGGTTTGAGTGTGGGTGTGTGTGCCCGTGTGTGTGTGTGCGTGCATGTGGCATGTACCCTGTAGGGGACATTTGCAAAAGTTGACAGATAAAGCAGTTTGGATTTAAACTTGTTACAGGTCCTAAGTGTGGAAAAGATTCTGGTGCCCAACATATGGAATTAAGAAGAAAACCCATGTTAAACTAAACTATTCATTTTGGAAATGGAACAAAACTCACATTCCCATTGAAACTACAATACTTTGTGGATTTTCTGATTTTCTGGTTTCATGTGGCTGTTTTGCTCCCTAGCTCAGGCCCAGTGAGGGGTCCAGCCCGGGGTCCGGTGCCTCCCCATCGAGCGGGGGCTCCCGTATATAAGAGGAGTGGCCCACTGCCAACCTGTGAGATCTACAGGGAGGGGCCAGGGAGAGGTCTGCTCCGCAGCTCCTCCAAGGCTGGCCTGACAGTGATGGGAACAGAGCCTTCCCTGTGGGACCCCACCCCTCCCCCGTGCTGGAGAGCTGGAAGTTATCCCTCTCACCATCAGATGGCAGGCACAATCGGTAGGGGAAAGATCTAGAGGAGGGGCCTGGCTTCTGGGATCTTTGCTGTTCTCTAAGAGTTCCTTAGATTGGGGTCTTGGGTCCAGGAGGGGGGATGTGACACTGGGGATGGAGGATGACCTTGGTGCCAGGACCCATCCTCCCCAGGGCCCTCTGTGGCTGTGCCTAGTCTGGGCTGTTTGGGAAGCAAGTTTGGGCATCTGGAGCTGTTCCAGGTGGATCCAAAGCTGTTCCGGGTGGTCTGAGGTCTGTGCCTCTGCTAGGAGGGCTGGGCCACTAGCACTGGAGAGGGAGAACAGTCTGGCCAAGGAGCTTGGTCGAGGGCTGGGGGTAAGCTCCTGGGCAGAACTCTGAGTGTGTTTGCAGCTGGGGGAGGGGAGGCAGGTCTGAGGAGGATAAATGTGGCCTGTTGGTAGAGGCCCAAATACTCCTTATGGGAAGGGGCGCATCCAGCCCTCAGAACCTCCATCTCCCCTTACATCCAAGGGCATCACTTCCTCGTCCACCTCTACAAACCCAACTCTCTCCCTTGCACTCTCAATGTCTGTCTCCTATCCTCAGTCACCAACCATGGGGCCTGGCCTCTATGGCAGGCTCCCTTTCGGCCGCCTCCACAGGCTCTGGGAACAGAGATGAGGAATGATCCAAAGGCTTAGTGGGCTATTCCTGTCAGCCCTCTTCCCCTTCCTCTCTGATGAGCCCCCAGCCACTGCGATTCTCTCCTTTCCTCTCCCCTTCCAGATACTGCCTGGGGCTGCCAAGGAGGTCAAGAAAGCCTGAGCTGGGACTCTGGCTGGCAAGGGAGGTGAGGGGTCAGGTACAGGCCTGAAGGGAATTCCAAGGCCAAGGATACAATGGCCTTCCCTTTCCTTCTTATGCCCACTCTGACAGGAGGTGAGCCTCAACGAGCAATGGCTTTCCAAAGTCCAGAATATTCCTGATGCTGCCAGACTTTGAGCCCCTGGTTCTGCTCATCCCAAGAACCCAATGGCAGTGACTGATTTGATTGGGTGCCCTTCTTCCTGGGACCTTTAAGCTGGGAAGTACACACTGGCATCTGCCAGGGCCAGTACCTTGCCACATAACGAGGGATATTACTTCAGGCTCATGACACCTCTTGGAGATGGAGCTCTGCACACAGCAGGCGCAAGGATGTTCTCTGTGCCTCATCCGGTGAGACAGAGCCAAGTATTGATTAGAAAGAAAGATATGGATATGTTGGGTGGATAATGGTTAGGGGATCCTATTTCTTTCTTTTCCTGTTCAGAGAACACCTCTCCTCTGCCTCACCCTGCTGGAAAGCAGAGGCCGGATGAGGGAGAGTTTTCTCATCGGTCACCCAGGGACAGCTCCATTCCCCCTGGGCTCCTCCAGGAGTTCAAGACCATGAAGCCTCTGGGAATAAGATCCCCCTCTCCCACCAAGGCAAGCACTAGCAACATCTTCACCTCTCCATATATTCTTAGAACCAGTCAATATGATTAATATTACATGGGTGTAATTTCCTGCTGCTGCCGGGGAGCCCTCCCAGCCTCACCCATCAGCAGCGACATGATACAGTTTCTGGTTATATTGGTCAACCAAGATATTGATATTATTAATAATGGATATCTATATGCTGACCTTTGTCCACACAACTGAATCACTCTGCGCTGGCTGTCACATTCCTTTAAGAGCTATTGATAAGCCCATTACTGGAAGGGCATGACCAATTCTTAGGTGTGTGCTTCTCGCTCACCTTCAAGCATCTCCTGGGAGAATCTACCCTTGTTAGATGAGTTGTGGTGGGTGCAGCAGTGTGTGCAAGACAACGTCTGTATGCAGGTGCTTGTGTGGGGAGTGTACGTATGTGTGCACACACATGTATGTGAGTATGCCCATGAATATGCTTATGAGTGTGTGTGTGTGTGTGTGTGTGTGTGTGTGTGAGTCTCTCTTGAACACTGGCCCTTTTAGAGCTGATCAAATAGTCAATTAGAGCATTATAGGGAGGTAGCAGAATCAGAGAGTTCCTACAAATACACTGTGATGTAGTGTTTGATCTTTGGATGGCTCTTGTCTCCTAGGAGTTGCGCAGGAGGCTTGGCTTTATAAGGATATTATTAGGTTGATGCCTCGTTCTCTCAGTGTACCTGCCAGGCAAGAGGCAACACTCCTGGCAGCAGGCTGGCCAGAACCAGCCACAGGGAGGTGTGCTGGAGGCAGTGCTACAGGCCTGATTTCGGGGGCATGCTGCTTCCAGCATAAGTCTCTCTCTCTCTGGCCAGTGGCAGCGACAGATAGGGCTCTACTTTCTTAAGGGTGGAGAGAGGAGCTTGACTCAGCTCAGCTTCTCCACCCTCTACATCTGAAACTCCTGACCAGAGGAATGCTTAGCACACTTGGTTATTTACCGCGTGCCACGGGTGTGGCTCAGTACTTATTAGAAGGGTTCTGTGCTAGAATACATGCCTTGGGTACCCATGTGTGTCAGGATGGGCGCACCAATCCCATTGTGTCATCTCTCTGCGCTTGCTGTTTTTCCCACCTGCATGGACGGGGGGGGGGGGGGGGTGTCAGGTGTCAGTGCCTTTGTCAAGTTAGGCGGCAGGGATCTCTTGCTGTTTGGACTCAGACACCTCAGACACGCTCACTCGTCAGAGGAGGCCCTCACTTGCCCCTGTAAAGGGAAGCCGGTTAGCTAGAGAAATCTTTTGGATCCTCAGACATAGTGTATGAATAAACCAGACATGGATTAATTAGGTGTGACTGCATCATTAAATTAGAATAATGAACAAACAGCCACGTATGGCATTCAAATTTGCCTAGAACGACTCCAAGGGTTGCTTTCAAGTAAGTCACCTGTCAGTTTGTAGGTTTTGGGGACTCTAGAGAGTGAGGTTCCTGTCCTATCTGAAGAAGTGAATTCTTTCAGCACCACCTACCCCAGGCAAGGATAATCCTTCAACAGGCACCCAGACTCCACAACCGAATCCAAACAATGGCTGGGTTCGATATAGCATCATCTATGCATGCTTCAGCTGCGAGCATTTCTCAGAGTGAAATATGACAGTGGTACAGGTGCTCAGGAGACAGGAGGGAGAAGTTAAGAGGTGTGAGCACGGATGGGAAATGCATCGATCCCATAATATTTATGTGGATGTGCACGCTGTCGCCTGTGCATGTACTTGCGTACACACAAACACAGCTTCTGCATTTCTGTTTATTCTTTTTTCCTCTATTGACGCTCCCTACTTCAGCCAGAGAGACTTGAAGATGTACCTAGTTCCAGTTGTGTAATTTTAGAAATAACAGTCCCTTGCCCTCTGCAGACAACACCCCTTGAAATCCCTGTCCTAGGACAGGGAGGCTTTGCAGTTGGAACCATTTATCTTTAACAAAGAGGAAGAAGCCAACAGCTAAGAAGAAAGAAAATGGGAAAGAAACTCACTTGCACCGGAGAGCCAACCCCGGGGGGCTAGCCTAATGCATGGGGGCCTTTGTTAGTAAGATCTGTTAAGTCTCTAGAAACCTTTGATCTGGAGCCACTTTTAACAAAGGTGATAATTAATTAAAGCAGAGTGTATTGCAATAAAGTAACATTGCGGTCAGTTTATGCGCTGTCCAGAGCTGGCCTTCGGAAGTCTCTGTCAATTAAACTCTTATTGGAGGCCAGCTCATTATCAATTTTTTTCCCTAAGCTTGGATCAATATTTTTGGCTGTTCTATCCTCACAGAACCAGAACTACGTCTGTCTCCATGAGGGCACCCATTTATTTACATCTCGCAGATGGCCACGTAGGCTTTGTTCCTGAGCTGAGCTGCTGGGAATCTCTGTTTGAGAGCATCGGTCAGCTCATGCTGGAGGGGAGATACAAGGAAGGATAAGAGAAACCAAATATGGAACAAGTAGAAAGGGAGAAGACCTCTGAGTATATGGTTCCCAAAACATCCCTTTCTACTTCCAAACGGACTTGGAAAGAAGGACAGTGACCCTGGGGCTGCCTACCTGGCTTCCTAGCCTAGCCCACCTGCTGGTTAGGCTGAGGTTGAGGCTTTCCACCCCCCAGGGGAGATGAGGAAGCCCTCAGGGCAAACACAACAACTCTGGAAATTCCTCTGTCGTCATTTCTACCCTTATCATTGTCTTTTTGTCCTGGCATTTCTAGCTGTACACTATGTTGCCAAATGGAATGTGGATCTTTCTCTTTTGGCCTCACCTTGCGATTTTTGAGCATGTCTTAATGGCAAAGAGGAGAAGAATAAGAGAGAGATGAGGGCTGATGATAAAAGGGTTACAAATAAGTTGGGGGCTCTGTTCCCTTGCCCTAAGCTATTTGGCAAAGATTAGGTATTTTTCGTGATTCTTGGAGAGTCTGTGAATTTAAAAATGCAAAGGTAGAGAGGATGAATGTGCTTCTCTGGTGGAGAGATCAAAAGGAGGGCATCCTGGTCCCTGCCACCCTCTCCTTGCCTGGAGAGAAAATGCAGCACTCTGCTTGGAGGGCCTAGCTTGACTGACTTGGTCAAGTCCTGTGTGTGTGTGTGTGTGTGTGTGTGTGTGTGTGTGTGTAAACACCACAAGAGAAAAGTTGGGCTGGGATGCCAAGGGGGGACGGGTGGGCTAGGAAATTCAGTTGGTGGCAGGAATTATCTATGCAGAGAGCCGGGTTCTGTGGCTGGGCACTCAGCTCACAGATGGAAGGTCATTTCTAAAATGAGTCAATAGCAGGCAAGCATCTGAATAAGTGGGGGGAGATGGAACCCTTTTTTAAACCTAGACCTCTGGGTGGAGATATCAGGTAGATACCTAAGAGCACACCTCCACACTGGAACTTAGATCGTCGACACCTCCAAGCTCTGAGTTCTGAGCTGGAACACAGACGTAATCACGGGGATAGCGTCATCCTCCCCACATTCTCTCCTTTTTTCCCATTAGCCATCTCCCTGGTTATGCATACTGCCTCACAAGAGGAAAACTACCCCTAACATTATTCCAGTGCCATTTGCATGTACCACCTCTTCCCTGGACGCACAAACACACATACAAATAGAAGTTCACACACACAGGCTCACACAAACACTCACACAGGCTGCAGCATCTTCCCTCCCACCACCCTCAGGACCCGCAGACACACACAGATTGTCACACTCTCCGGCACTTCCCTCTGCATGTCACATGGGATTTCCCTTCCAAGTTCAGAAACACTGCGTTTCAGCTGCTGTCAACCAGGACTCCCAGCTTCCGGCTGGCACTTGGGCCCTACAACTTTCAGTTTCCCTTTTGCTCTTCCTATGATTTGGGGCCTCACTTTCTGTTCCATTTCCCCCCTCTTCTATGGCCTGCCCACACACACCAAGTCCCCTTTGAAGAGATCTTTCCTGGGTCAGTTTGGAAACAGGCCACTTTCAGATGACGTGTGAGTTATGCAGTGTTTCCCCCAAAACCATCTGAGGCAAGTGAGACCAGATCTTTTTCAGTGCAGGATGTCGTGTCTTGGGTATCTTCCCAGGCATCACTTAGAAACTCCTCTCCCATTCTGGTCCATGAATTATAATAATGAGGGGGATCATGCTAGTGTGATGGCTATGTTCAGGTCCCTGGGTTGTGGCGTGGTCACTGGGCATCAAAAGTGCCTCCTGGAAACCAGCTCTTTGAAAGTACTCTGACACAACTTTACAGTATGCCTGCATTATGGGGCACATATCTATGATATCTGTTTTTGTAACTGGGCTCCTCTGGGGTTTTTGTTTTTTTGTTTTTTCAAGCTATGGCTTTACTTAAGAAAAGCCTTCCTTTCTGTTTTATTTTTGTTTTGTGTTCGAGAAGCCACAAACATCCAGGCAACTGGAGCAGGTGGAGAGAGTGAAAGTATGCCAAGGGGGTTCTTTCAACCCAATCTAGAATTCCCATTAAAGCTGAGGGGGGAAAGGAGAGTTAACATCTCCCTGTTGAATTGCAGTGAAATCTAGGCCAGCCCTGGTTCCCATATGTGTGGGATGTGCTCAGTCATGCTTGCACATGGACGCATTTGATGGCACATGTGCAGATTAATTTATCTGTGTGTTGATTCTGAGGGAGCCTCTTTAAAAGATAAACGAAATTATGTATAAGCAGCAAATAACCAGCAGTCTCTTCAATAAATGAATTCTTTCCCAATATATTTTTTCTTTGCTCCTAAAGAGTACTTACAAACATCTGGGGTTTGGAGATCTTCTATGGGGGCTATGGCTTTGGTTTACGTTTACTAATGATCACTAGTGCTTATTTTCTTCATTGAAATTTGTATTGTTTCTAACATTATTCTCCCTCATTTTTTGTATCTCTTTCTCACCAGGCAAATCTTTCTTTTTAAAAACTGTAGGTGTGTGTGCCCAACCATTCTGTCAGTGTCTTTCCCTGGACAGACTGAATTTTTATTTTTCAAAGTAAATTTTTTTAAAAGTTCATCTTAATTGTGCTGAAGCCCATGCTGACACTTCCAGATTCACTGTCTCTTAGACTCATTTGAAAACAGAAATCAGATAAAGCCTCACTGGCTTTAATTCACCTATCTAAGGAAATAAACCAAGGAACCTTCTCGGCTAAAGTCAAGCGGCGGAAACTCGATGTTCTGAGAACTGCTACACCTTAAATGAAAATATGAGACACAATTTTATGAAGCTGGTCAAGAATCACCAAAACAATCATAAACATTTGCCATTTCTCTTTCTCCCAGCTGCATCCCAAATCCAGGGGCTTCAGGCACGTTTTACTCAGCTACCATTGAAATGAGAGGTTGTGTATCTGGTGATGAATCTATTTTCAAATGATATACTCTCTGGAGTTCAGCCCACAGGAGGTTCCGTTACTCTGTCCCCACTCTCCCTCTGGATGTTGTGTGGAAGTAGAAGGGGCTGAAGTCCCTGCAGCTGTGGCTCCTGGGTTGGGAGCACTCGATTTTCCTCCATGTAGTGGGGGAAGATATCAATACAAATTGGTTGCCCAGGCACAGATCTGTTCTGACTGGTTAACAAGAAGGACTGTGATATGGGTTTGGCTGTTTAGATTAAAATGCATTGCAGGCTCCGGGAACAAGCACACATCAGTAGTAAAGGCTGTTTAAACCTTTGGGGACAGCCCTATGTTTAGATTACATTAATTCATAAATATTATACTAAATACCACTTAAATTGGACTTAAATGACTTCAAAGATAATGCATTATAATATGGCTATCCAGAGAGCACTAGTCTTTATGTTTCCCAGTAACTCAGTCTTTGCTGCCTCCTATCCTGCTAGACAAGACCAAAGTTATGAATGGATTGCTGGCTTGTTCATGTGTGATCCACCGACTGGGTATGTGAGTGTGTTAGCAGGCATGGGTATGCGTACGTATGCATTTTTAGCCACTGCTTCTGTTTGTTCTCCAGCAAATAAAAAGAAGAAAAGAAAAATAAATGTAAAGGGAAAGAAGGAAAGAATTCGACTAGTGGATGACCTCTTCCTTTCCCCAGGGAAAAAAAATTCTATAGGAAGGGGCAAAACTGGTCCTCAGCTCACTTCTGCTCCTATCCAGGGAGTTTGCCTCTCTCCTCTTTAATCAATAGTACAATGTCTTTCTCTTTGGAGCCTGGAAAAAACAATCTTTCTCGAAGTGCTTCTAATCAGGGAGAAAAGAAGACTCCAGAGTTAGCCGGGAGAGTTTGCTTTAAACTGGGTTTTCTTCTTTAGGTGTTATTTCTTTGAATTGTAATTCTGAGCTTTCTTTTCTTCCTTTCTTTCTTGCCTAACACTCAAATCTCCCCCACCCCTGCCCAAGTGCTTTCTCATCTCCAGGGGGTGAATTTACCTTTAGAGTAATTACCCTAGTCCACAACTGCTATTTGCTGCCTCCCCAGCCCAACAGCCTTTCTCTGCTATGGCTGGGTCTGCTCCACAACACCCACCCACTCCCTCCTCCACAGACTCCCAATTTGACTGGAGTAATTGCCTTTTAAGGTTCACTCTACGCATGGCAGGTATTCCATTAACCCTTAAAATTCCTTCCTCCTTTAGTTACCTGAAATGGCAGGTGGCTAACAAATGGATACCCACCTGAAATCTCATGCATTTAATTTAATTTTTACTTATTTTTTCTCTTCTTTTCTCTTATTCTTTTTCTTTTCTTTTCCTTCCTTTATTTCTTTCCTTCCTTCTTTTCTTTTCTTTCTTTCTCTTTCTTTCTTTCTTTCCAATAACATGCAGATGTCATCCACGCTGGAGGCCAGTATCTTCTCATGTCTCACAATATTATTCCAGTAACATTCATTAGAAGTTAGAAATTCAAGAAGGGAAAAGAAAGAGCCACAAACATGCCCTGAAATCAGGCTTAACAAAGGCATGTTACTATCCCTAGCTTCATGTTGTCAATTTAGAGTTGGGGAAAATCTAGAAGCCAAATGCAGCCCTCATTCTTCAAGCCTCATCATGCTTTTTGACTTAACAGTAATTAATCACCAATGGCAAGCAAGTAATTTTTTAAGGTGGCTGGAGGCTTATTTTATCAGGATTAGCTAATAAATCAGACTGAATCTCTGAAAGAGGAGTTCAAGCTCTACTAGGACTGAATAAACCAGACCTTAGAGACTGTCTCATTTATTCAGCTCTCCTGGAGCTTCTAGGCACTGTTAGAGACATTGTGGCCCAACCTTGCTTATAAAAATCCGGGGGTTATAGAAGCAGGAAGTTTCATAGGGAAAAATATATATGCTCAGGCTCTGAAGGGCTGCGACAACGAAACACCCAGGACGTGGGAGCCAAAGGGCCTGCCTGCCATTGACTGAGCCAGTTAGGGGAAGAATTATTTAGAAAATGAAGTTTTGCTTGTTCTAGGAATCCTGGCTAGATGTGTGTGTGTGTGTGTGTGTGTGTGTGTGTGTGTGTGTGTCTGTGTGTCTGTGTGTAACATATGAAATAACTATAACATAACCTTCTCTAGCTTCCTGATGCAAATGATAATTCTACTTC
Organism: Spilogale gracilis; assembly: GCA_004023965.1. NCBI lineage: Eukaryota > Metazoa > Chordata > Mammalia > Carnivora > Mephitidae > Spilogale > Spilogale gracilis. The sequence goes on from PITA01000998.1 coordinate 175,993, forward strand.
TTTGCTATAATACAAGGGAGTCCAAATAACATCAAAAACATAGTGATGATACCAGCAAGGAATTGTGAGAGGAAACCAAGGAATACTGCTAAAGTTTATCTTTATTTGAAATAAAGAAGTAAATAAAGTGTTCCAAACCTGGATCTCTTAAGCAGCTCAGCTCTCCACAACTGTCTTTTGCCTCTGGTGGGTTCTGATTTTTTTTAACTTTAAAATCTTAAATCACCACAAGAACTGATCATTAAGATGGGCAAAGGGTTTCCCTACTTATACTTTTAAAATTTTCATTATTACTATTTTTAAATCTGGGGGCATATTAGAATGACAAAGGTTTGATATAAACCTTGATTAGCTTCTAAGGAGCTTGATTAGAAAGGGAAAAACTACAAAGATATGGTTGACTTGAGGGGGGGGAGAAAAGGAAACAAACGTTATTTCAAAGACTGCCTCCCCATTTCACCTTTCCAGTCTCTCTTCTGATCAGACATTTTCTCCATATTGGAGAAAGGTTGGTTTGTCTCTCCATTATAGCCCCCACCCTCACCCCACCCCACCAAATCCAGTATATTTCCATTCTGCTGTGTTTCTGTGCTACTCAACATGCCATTAACTTTAAGATTTACTCCTCAGCAGGCAAGCTGGAAGATGCTAAAGCCAATAAAAACTGCTCTCTGGGACTCCAACTATGAAGAGTTTGGAGCTCTGCTTAGTATTTGGAAGAAGGGAGGGCTGGAGGAGGGAGGGAGGTTGTGATAGTGAAAACCACTGCTGCTTAGAGAGCCAGACAGCTCTGCGCTCTGCACCTAATGTGCCGGAGGATCAGCTCTGTTCATAGCCCATTTGTGGCCAAGGATGAGGCCGCTCTCTGTGTATGGGTGGGTGTGCGTGTGCGTGTGTGTGTTTTCATCTTTAAAACCACCAGCTCTAACATAGCATCTTCAGTGACTCTCCACACTACTGTTTATTAAAAACGGAACGTCCATGCACATCCCTTACAACTTCCTTAGCCTGGTGCTCCTTCCCTGTCTGACGATCAATCTCTCTCAGAAAGCATTTAACTTGCCCACACAGCTCCAGTCCGGATTAATCCCCACTGCACATCCTATACATTACTGTTAGGGAGCGGAGCACTGGGCTAATTTCGTCACCCACCAGCCACCCACACACGTTCTACAACTGAACACGTTTGGGGATCTGCCTTAAAGATAATAAAAGAAGGAGAAAACAGGCAGGCTGCAGACAATTCTCATGACCACTTTCCTAAAAAGTTGCTGGGTTTTAATTCTTTGATTATTCTGTGTCCCCCTCCCCCAAGCACTCACTAGCAATGATTGCTTCGAGGGAGAGCAATAATGTACTATAAACCTCTCTGCATGGTGAGTTTGGGATAATTTAGGCTACACCCTTCAAAAGGCATATCTTGCACACACAGATTTTCCCCCCAAAGCTCCGCTTCCCTGAGAAGGGGATCACTCAGGCTTCTCCGACCCCCCACTCCACCCAGGGGATGGCTGGTTCCTTGCTAAATCTTGCCTTAGGTTTTGTCCCTCCTTCCTTCAAACATCAAACACCCCCTCCCCCACCACTCACACCACAACCGGATTATTGAGGCACATAGCTCGACAGGGAGAGTTTACTGTTAAATTGATAGCAAAATAAAAACATCTCTCTGAATTTGTCACCTCTCTTCTTTTTAGACGGCTGCGCTCCTGCTACTCTGGCCCGGAGCGGAGAAGGGAGAGACCATCATCTCTTAATATTTTCAGCACCACGGCGATGGACAGCACCCTCGCTCCCTGGCCCGCTGAGCGTCCGCCAGTCTGCTTAGCGTCCCGAGCTCGGCCGGTGCAGCTGTCCCTGTCCCAATCTTTCAAGTCGCTGCACCCAAAAATCCAAGCCCCGTTTCCCCTCGATCCTGTCACTCTTTCTCTCCATATTCTGCTTCCGCTGCTCTCCCAACCGCTCCGCTTCTATCAGCTTCTCGCCCAAAACCCAGCCTTGCCCCAGCGAACAGCTCCTCACGCACCCCAGTCCTGGTCTCTGCTGCCCGAGCGTCCCTCCTCGGCGTCCGCCCGAGGCTCCCTCTCGCGCCGTCTCCCGCTCGTCCGTCGCCGGCCGGCTGACCGGCCCGCCCGCTCTTTCTCCCCGGCAAAGTTGGGAGGGAAAGGTGGACTCACCTTTGTGCATGCCTGTGAACCTGTCCTTCAGAACCGTAAGCTCGTAGATCTTGCCGAACTCCTCGAAAAGCGGCTTGAGGTCCTTCTCATCCAGGTTGCGGGGGATCTGCCCAATGAACAGCTTGATGGCATCGTGGTCCTTCATGGGAATGGTCGACGGGTTCCCCGGGCTGTGGCTTAATCCGTTCATGTGCCCGGCGCTGCCCGGGCTGCTGCCGAGCCCGTTGGTACTGAGGCTCGCGTTGTCAGCCTGTCCGTTTGCTAACGTGGCCATCTTTATATACATAGAGAAAATCTTCTTTCCTTTTATTCTTTCTCGCTCGCACTCTCTCGCTCTTCTCCCTCGCAAGCTCGCTCGCGCTCACACACGCACACGCATACACACACTCGGGTTCTCTCCCCCTCGGTTTCTCTACACCTCGCTCTCCTCTCGCTCTCTGCTCTCTCTCTCTTTCTCCTCTTCTCTCGCTCGCTCGCGCTCGCGCTCTCTCTCTCCTCTCCCCGCTCTCTCCCTCCCTCTCTCCTCTCTCCCTTTCTCTTTCTCTCTCTCTTTTTCGGCCTGATCTGATTTTTTCTTTTCTTTTTTTTTCCTTTCCTTTTTTCTTTTTCTTTTTCTTTTCTTTTCTTTCTTTTCTTTTCTTTTTTTCTTTCTTTCTTTCTCTCTCTCTCTCTCTCTTTTTTTTTTTTTACATTGAACAGACAGGATCTCTATCCTTTGCGTTTAAACAGGCTGGACCGGTTCAAGTTCCCAGTCAGACCAGGGGTGGGGGCGGCGAGTGAGCGCTTGCGGAGGAGGGGGGCACCCGGCCCGGAGAGGGCGAGACGGAATGGGGGGGCTCCCGTGCGGCGGCGGGCGGCGGCCGGGAGCAGGACGGCGTGGGGCGGCGCCGGTCGGGCCGCGCCTCCCCCGTCGGCGGCCCCGGCGAGCGGCGGTGGTACAGTCCGAGACAGCCCCCGGCTATAAATAGCGCCAGGCGCATGGCTCTTTGGGAGGCGCTGAGATTCCGGGCCCGGCGGCCGCGGGGAGTGGGTCCCCGTTAGGAACAGGGCTGCTGGCCTCTTCTTTGCCTTTTGGGGGTTCTTTTTGTACTAGCAGCAGGTGCAACTTTTTGTGTTTTTAAAACACTGATTTTCATTTTCGTGCGGGTATGGGAGGGTGTTATCTACCGAGCTGCGCTCTATTAGGGCGCCAGGCGGGCGAAGCAAAGGCAGGGATGGCGGGCGGGGCGGCGGCGAAGGCGGCGGCGGAGGTGGAATGGGCGCTTTTTTCTCCCATCTGGTTCCCTTTATTTATTTATTTAGACTAGAAAAAGCGAGTCGGCTTGGAGGGAGTCCTCCCAGCGATCCGAGTGCGCATTGATCAGTGTCGAGAGAAAAAAAGCTACATAAATATATATTATGTGGATAAATCTATAGACAAGAGCTCTCTCGCGCGCGCTCTTTCTCTCCGTGTCTCTCTGTTTTTTTTTCCTCCTCGAATCCCCAACCTGCCAGAGCAGCCCCCAATCTTCGCCTTCCTGCACGGCGTCTACCGCCACCCGAGCCACTTGGGAGGTCGGGGGTAGGGAGCAGTTGGTCCTCTCTGGGGGGACGGGACGTAGAGATTCGGGGCCCGACCCTCGTCCCAGCCCGCCTGGAAGGCTGGAGGTGGGTGTTTGCGTCCCGGACGGCCTCCCCCGCCCCGAAGCGCGGCGGCTGGTCCGACAGGCTGCTGGCGGGAGGAAGGTAGGAGCCGGGCGCCTCGGCCGGCTCGCCTGCGGTGGAAGGAGACCGGCTCTGGGTGCCGTGCCGGGTCGGTGAGCCAGCGCGAGGGACTGGCTTAATCTTACCCTCGTCTGCTTTACTGGTTCAAATTGAAATTTTTTTTCTTAATCCACCATCAAAGAAATAAAGCCCCCGAATCGCTATCCGGGCTGCGACCGAACCCAGACTCGCGCTGCGTGCGTTGCTCCCGCGGGTTTCGTGGGCAGCGCTTCCCTCTCCAGAAGTGCGAGGCTGGGAGTCGCGTCTGCGGGCTGGAGCCGAGGGTCCGGTCGCCCAGCCCGACTTTGCCGGGTTCCCCAGCAGGCCCGCCCGGGCCAGAACCTCGGCTGCGCGGGAGAGGGAGTGGCGGCCGGCGCGGGAGCCGGGTCCAAGCAGCCCCGCCTCTGGGGGCTAATGCTGATGTTGAACTTGGGTTGGGAGAGCAGATTTTCTTTTCAATGATATTTACCTGCCCCTCATCCTCTCCCACATTTGCTTTTCCAGGGCAGCCTCTTCTCCACGGCTTCTGAAGCCGGGCAAATTAAAATAACGCTCCCGCTCCCCCGCGAGTTGCGGGGGCAGAGCTGCTGGCCTGACCCTGGCCGGACCCCCTTCGGCTCCCTTCGGGTGTTCTGGGTCTCTCTTTTCTTGCCCTCGGATTACATGACCTTATTAGACAGTATGCTTAAAATTTTATTTAAAGAAGTGAGACCCCCATCCGCCTGAAAACCGAGACCAAGCCCGTTTGGTACAACCACAACGCGGAGCTCGCCAGCGCCAGGAGGAGGCCCGAGGAGGCCCCGAGGTTCGCAGCCAGAGGCCCCGGGCCCACCTGGGACACCTCTCCCTGAGGATCCAGGGCGAGTGACCAAACAGCAAGTACAATTCTGAGAACTGTGGAACTTAATCCTTTCATTTTAAGATTCTCCTGTCTTTTCTTGATGGAATCGTGTGTAAGTATAGTTGATTCATAACTCGGTTCTGGGCTTACATTATCCAGTGTTATATGGTGGCCTAAGAATCGCACACGTTGATGGAATCGAACAGAAACACACATAGAGCCTCTCTGCAGTGTAGCTGTGCGCTCAGTGTTGCCTGTGAAGTGCTGTACTAGGGAGGCATGGCCCTGGTAGGCACACGGAGGGTGTGAGCTGGGGGGTTTGGAGGTGCGCGCCTATGTCTTGTTAGGACTGTGGGTCCTTGTGTGGATGGCGTGTGGTTGTGTACTAGACCCGTTTGTATCCACACTCTGCCTGTGTGTGTGTGTGTGTGTGTGTGTGTGTGTGTGTGTTGCCAACCAGGCTGAGACCTCCTCCTCCCCTTTCCCTCAGGACACATCAGCAGAGGCCAATATCTTTGTCCAAAATATCTCCTATAACATCATCTTGTGGTGCTGGCTCTTACCTCCTAGGTTCTCACAGTGGAGTGGTATCTATTTTCTGCCCTAACAGGGGAGTGGAGGAGAGTAATTCCTACTTGAGGTCTCTCCTTCTCCTGCTGCCCCCAAGTCCTTAAAGCCAAGCTAGGTCTGGGGGAAGAGGAGAGAATGAACCGGGGTCTGGGGCTGGGAAAGAGGGGCTGCATAGGGGAAGGCAGCTGCGGTTTATCTTCCACTTCTTCTTGCCACCACCCCAGCCCCGCCCAGGTCCCAGTAAACTATTCGCAGGTGTTTCATTATTCATATTATTATTAATAATAATAGCCAATACATAAATAAAAGCAGTCCCTGGGCAAGAGTGAGTGGGAGAGTGGAGTTGTTAATGGAAGGGGGCATCTGGTTATTCTGGATGCCTGAGCTCAGCTCCCTCCAGGACTGCACCTCTGCCCTGTCCCCCCAGCCCCCAAGACACCACAGCCTTCTCCCTGGGTCTCTCCACATGTGGACCCAAAGCTCCTTCTTCTTCCCTAGGGAAGGTACCTCACCCTGCCCTCTCTCCACCTGAGGATGGCTTATTTTGGATTTGGACTGTCTCTCCTTTGGGGGGGGGTAACACATGCCTCAAGGCTCAGCTTTCCAGACCTATGTGCTGAAATGCCCAACCAGTCCCCACATTGCTGGGACCAAGCAACCAGGACAGCCAGGCCCCATATAATTGAGCTACCCCATGTAAACAGCGGCAGAAGCAGCTCAGCCAAGGCATTGATCTCTTAAAGGCACAGAGCTTGGATCTCTTAGTCTCCTACTGCTTTGGCACTGCAGAGTACTGGGGATAAAAGAGCACAGACAGGTATCTCCAACTAATGTAATAAAGGAACAGGACCCTAGAGAAAACAGTAAGGAGCATGTCTATGTTTCCTCTTTGGTATCCTTGCCCTGATATTCTAGAAAGACTTGAGCTAATTTTTTCTTAACCTCAGATCATCAAAGAGAAATGTAACTAGGGAAAGATGGGGGCAAAGTATTACTCACTGACATTTAAACAGATTTGAAACTTTTTCTTCAAGTGTCACTTCATGGCCACAATGATTCCCTCCACAGAAAGGGAGAAGGCTGGCAAATGGAAGTAGGAGCTGGGAACAATCACTTCTCATTTTCTGTGTTTGGGATTTACATTTTTGTTGCTGATTCATCTATGGGGATGTCAGGAAGCCCTGTGTGGTGGGAATCTTGGCTCAGATGGTGTAGTTTTGCAACCCTTACCATTGCCTCCTGCTCCTCCCTTTCCTGTGCTCCTCCCCCTCAAAGGAGGAGTAAGCCCTCTCTGTGCTCAGCTTCTCTTCCCTGGAGCCACAATCACTCTCCTTCCTCTGGCACTCACTGAACCACATTCTGCACCCCTGGCCATGGCCCCACACCCCAAGGCCTGCTTTGGCTGTCTGGCCTATGAATTTTCTCTCTATCTAGATTGTGAACCGGTGGAGGGCAGGAACCCTGTCATTTGGTCCTCCTTCCCCTCTGCAGGCAATCTTGGCAGTCAAGAGCACAAAGTAGGTGCTCAGGATGGAGTTCCTAGACACCTATGGCTAATCTGACTTTGCGGTGGGGAGAGATGCTGTATTCACTCATCAGGGTCCTAAGGATAGGGAGCTGTAGGGCCCCAGGAAGATACTGTCTCAGGAGTTTAGAGTCCAGGATGAGAACACACACAGCAGTGTAGCCTCCCAAGGCTGCACAGCTGGGTTCGGAGTCATCACCATGAAGCGATTCTTGCATTCAGCCAGCCCTTCCTGTCTCCCACTGGAAGGAGCAGAGAAAGGGCAGATCTGGGAGGAACCCACTGTCTAGTTAGAGAGACCAAAGTCCTACCAACTGAGAAGCCCCAGAACAGCCACAGATGGTTAGACTTCCAGGTCTGAGGAGTTCCACAACCCAGAAAACAGAGAATGATCCAAGTTGTGTGGGATTATCTGTGATGGGACAGCCCCTTGAGGAAGGAGGGGCTCTTGTGAGGGGCAGAAGGTGGTAGCTGGAGAGCTGGGTGATGGCCTGGACTGGGGGCTAGGAGGGCAAGGAGCCGCTGGTTCTCCAAGCCTATGCTGAGAACAAGCTGAAAATGGAGCTGTGGTCTGTTTGCCTGAGGCTCCCCAAACAGAGACCAGACCACCAGTTAAGCGAATCTGTGGAGCGACTGCTGTGCCCAGACCTGCAGAGGTCAGTGAGGGGAGGCTGTGGATGGGAGACTCACTTGCCCTCTGTGGGAAGCTCCTGCCTGCTTTGGGCAAAGAGGTTGACTCAGAGAGGAGCAACCACACAAGGGCATGAGCCCATCCAGGGGCAGAGTGTAAGGTGCCGGTGACGTGTGTCATGGGACCCCAGAGAAGTTGGGGCTTGTGTCGGCAGTGGCCCCCTGGGAAGGCTCTCTGGTGGAGAGAACTCTGATCTGGCCCTGCAGGAAGAGGGCATCTGCTTAAGTAGGGAGGAGGGAGGTTGAGGCAGTGGGCGGAATTGCCAGGTCTGGTGTGTGCAATGGGTCCCGAGTGATGGCGAAAAGGTAGAAGCTTCTAGAGGGGGCTCCTATGTGGAAGTAGGTGGGGTAGGGGAAGATATGGCTTTGAAAGCAGCCTCAGAATTCTGTTTCTGGTCTTCTCCACATGTTTAGGACTTCTGTGTCCTTGAATAATTTGTGAACGTTTAGTGATACAAGAAGCAGTAACTGAGGTGAGAAGGAAGAGGGAAACAGTACCTACTTTCTCTCAGCTAACATCAGCAGCCCCCTGCCAGCAAGAGAAGACAATTGAAGGGCTCCCTTGTCCTGTCCCCAGCCAACAGCAGTCCTGACCAAGGAAATAAACCCATGGAGGGGGGAAGAGAAAGGAATTAGGATGCCATGTGTTTTGGGAAATGCAGAGACTTCCCAGAAGGGCGTGGGCTGCCTCCTCCAGCTCAGAAAATGCCAGGGCTGGCGAGAGAGGGGCCTCTGGACTTCCTCCCTTGCTGGTTGAGTCCCAGGGACATATGGCCTTGGTCTTATGGGGGTTCCTTGGCTCTGGGTACTGGTGGGTGAGGGTTGCTTTGGGGAGTCTCTAGGCCATTGGTCAGCATGGACATGCCCTGTTGCTTGCATGGGAACGTGTTCCTGTTCTAGGCTTCTATGCCAACTGGGGTTTTGCCTAACTTTAGCTGAGGACAGGTGCAAAATGGAAAGGCAGCCCAAGAAGCAGGATAAAGGGATGTAGAGTCCCACAACCAGATATCCTGCATGTGGGTGGGAGGACAGGAGGGACCCCAGTCATTGCTTTTCTGGGCTCAGCTTTCTCCTCCATAAAATGGAGACCACGGTCCTCTCTTCCACCCTCTTCTCCTTTCTCACATCACATCCAAGAAAGTGAGACAGTGCCATGTCCTTGAGGCTGACTCACAGTCTCCTGTAAAAAAACTCAGGGGGTGGGTGCCTGGGTGGCTCAGTGGGTTAAAGCCTCTGCTTTCAGCTCAGGTCATGATCTCAGGGTCCTGGGATCGAGGCCTGCATCGGGCTCTCTGCTCAGCAGGAAGCCTGCTTCCTTCTCTCTCTGCCTGCCTCTCTGCCTACTTGTGATCTCTCTCTCCATCAAATAAATAAAATCTTAAAAAAAAAAAAAAACAAAAAACTCAGGGGAGAGCAAGGACTGAGGGTCAAAACCAACCACCCTGTACCAAGATGTAGATACAATTAACTTGTTTCACTGAAGGGTTAAGACTTCACTCCTCTTTCCCAAAGACTTCATGTGTATCCTGAAGGAGCCCTGGCCAGGCAGCCCTCGGTTGGACAGGAGCAGGTGCTTAGGGCTGCATTTAGGGAAAGCTGGCAGAGTCAGACTCCTTGGTTTCATGTGCTGCCTCTCTCACTTCCTAGTTCTGTGACCTTGGGCAGGTAATTTAATCTCTGTGTGGCTCAGTTTCCTCATTTGTAAAAGAGGAAGAGGAATAAGAGGACTAGAACCTGCTGTATAGAGTTGTGGGGATTAAAGGAGGACATGCAGGTGAAGTGCTTAGATCAGTGTCTGGCCAGCTGGACTGTGGGAGCATCACTCACGGAGGCCCTGAGGTCTGAGGGGCTGCTGAGGCCCCTTCCACGGCAGATGGGCAACGCTGGGTGGCCCCTCTAGGTAGGGCCTGCGTCGCCTGTCTGCACTGGCCACAAGACTGTTTCTCCAGGTGCTCCTGGGGATAGGAAGCCTTCCCCGAGGCAGAGGCTAGAGGCCGGCATCACGACTCTTCTTCGGGCCTGCCCCAAGTGCTGGCTGCAGGCACTCTGCAGCCTCTTCTTACCTGAGAGGTGTTGCTGCGGCAAGTCCCTTTAATTGTGATGTTTTACTAATTAGTTTTTAATTATGTTAATTTATTGTACATGAGCCCTGAGGTTTTCAGACACTGGGCTCACTTTAGAAACTGGAATAGTAAGTTGTATTTATTACACATACAATGCTGTGGATAAATGTCACTTTCTCAGGGCCAGGATTTCTCTGATAATGTAGCTGAAAACATGGGCTTCTATTCGGGCTTTTTATTGTTAATCCTCCCGCTGCAGCTGTCCGCCCCCCACCCGGTCAAGTCCAGCACACTGGTCCTTCAGATAGTGTTGGAGTTAAGAGACTCAGCATCCACAGGCTGTGTAGGGTACATGATAAAATGATGTGGCCTGGTGGTACAGGAGGACCACAGCTGGGTAGGGGCTCTGCAAGGCGAGCCTGCAGGACAGTTCTCCCTAGGGTTGTTATGGGGGAGGGGGCTCAGGCTCACCTGCCTGGGTGGACTACTCCGTACCCAGCAGTAAGGTACTGACAAGAGCTTGGCAAAGGGTCTGCATCGAGGTCCACTGGGGAGAGGGGAAGAGAAGCTGCTGATGAGGATGACCTGCACAGTCAGAGTGGGCCCCAAAGGCCATGGAAGGATGTAGGCTTTTGTTCCAGGGCTGGCGGGTAGCCTTGGGGATAGAGGAGGCTGACAGCAGGACCAGCTCACCGGGAAGACGCGGGGCCGGGAACTCACTGCCCATAGGCTGACCAGTTGTTGATAATAACACAGGGGAGTGTAATCAGGGGCATAAGCCTGGGACAAAGATGTTGCCTGGGTATTTAGGAAGGGAGAAGGGAGAAATCACCCCAACACACCATGTGTGCCAAGCTGGAGGGGCACTGTCTTGGGCCCATTTTCCAAAGATCATTTCTACATTCAAAGGATGAAGGTTTGCTACCACTAGTAACATTTAAAGAAGATGCCACCAGTTTTTATAAACCACTCGCTCCCCCAAATAATTTCCAGATGGTAACCTTCCTTTAATAAGTTTGAAGTATTTATGCAAAGTTGTGTATATATGGATATATATATATATATTTATATATATGTATAAATTCTAGTCTCTTACTAAATAGACACATTAATATAAATTTTGCTCAAAGAGTAACATTTAAAGAAATACAGTCTATAATTACAGTTGGGCATCTAATGCTTTAACTTAAGTTGCTGTACTATTTGTACATAGGTGCATAGATGCATGCACTGTGTATAGAAAGAGTTTGAGGTTTAACACCAGCCAGATCTTTAGCTTACAGCAATATAAGTCATGCTCTCCAAGCCTCAGTTTCCTCATCTGAGACACAGGCATAATAACACTGCATATGACTGTCATGAAGGGAAAACAAATTGTTGAAAGAGGTAATAATTAGTGCTTGCCACAGAGTAGGTGCCCAATCAGTGATAGCTATGATTATTAAAAGTGTGTTCATTCACAAGTAAACTAAGTCTCTCCTTTCCAGGTATGAAGATAAGCTGTAGTGGAAAACAGCATTTAAAATATGTGTAACTAGACATGGAGATGTTCCTAAGGAAGAGTGCAGTTTAGGTTTCTCCTCAGTGAAGGGGAGAGGGATCTAAGTCTCTGGTTGTGGGTGCCATGCTGCGTGAAAGGGTTTTGGGGAGACACCCATGTCAGGGAGGAGCCCCATGACTTTCTCTCAACATGACCACTCGGCTATGCTCACCTGCATTCAGCTTTAGGAAGGGGTCCACGTGGTAGCACGGACCTAGTACCTTTGCCACATTGTTGGGGAACCTGTACTCACACACCTGCATGCCCAGACACATGGGAGGCTCCCACACAGGTCTTCCTGATACCCCCACCCCCTTCCTAGGAAGAGGAAGGGTGGGCAAGCTCTGTGACTCACTCTCTGGCTCTGTGCCCTTTCACTGAGTCACAATGTAATTGATCCCTCCCTGCGCCAGGTTTCTCTTTCATGTGACCCAAAGCAGGGTCATTTCCAGATCGGGATTGGGGTGGCCTGTCTGGGGAGAGGCAATCCTGGCTGGGAGGGGCAGACTGTCAGAAACTGAGGATGGCCCTGAGCCTTATGCTTGACTTTCCTAGTTATCTGCCAAGGTGCTGTGTTTCTAAGAGTCAGGGGTCAGTGTACCAGTCACCCAACATATGTATTCCCTCACTGGCCTCTATTAGTGTCCCCATTAGGGTAGGGCTGTCTCTATAAAATTGTGCCAACAGGAAATCATGGAGGTCTGGGGGCACCTCCTTGAAGATGCCCATGGTGTTAGTGCTTCTGAGATGAGGGTGGTCATTCTTATTTCTACAGTGAGTTGTGGGCTTGGAGAGGCTAAGGAGTCGGAGGAGGGAGGATGAGGGTGCATGATCCACACAGTGGATGAGGACAGCATCACTCCTTGCGGCTCAATCTCATGCCATCCTTGGCCTAGAAAGAGAGGAGCCACCTCTCATCCTGGTGAAATCGGAAACTCTGGCTAGCAGAGGTTACATTGCAATGCTGGCCTGGAGGCAGAAGGCAGGCGAAGGGTCAGCTCTGCAAGGTCTTCTCTAATAGACAGATCTGGGGTGTGGTGGATAGGCCCCTATCCAGCAACCATCGCACGGGCCTTGCTATTGGCAGCATCACTGTCCCGCTTTGGACAAGTCATGTAATTCCTCTTGGTATCCACAAAGGCATCAAATTCTTTTTTTTTTTTTTTTTTTTTTTTTTAATGCCAGGGAGGCCTCCAATGAATGTATAAGGCTCTAAGAACTAGGCAATCCTCTTGTGATAAACTTGCCCTCTTCCCCCTGTGCCTTGCCCTTGTCCTGACCTATGAGATGTCATCTGTGCTGTGAGATCTGTGCCCATGTCAGGTCCCTGTGACTGGGTCCAGTCCAGGGTAATTCGGATTCCATGTCAGGCGGCACTTCTGTGGCCATGAAACAACAGAGGGCGCTTAATCCAGGCTATGATGGGACTGGGGCAAGACTGTGTGCCCCTAGGTCACCTGCGTTCCCTGTCTGGGCCTCATTCTCTGATTTATGAGATGGGGATGGTCATCCTGGCCCTATACACCTCGTGGGGAGTGCGCGGGATCAAAGGTGAGGCTGGAATGGCCTCCCGGAGGGCAATGTGTTTATGCTGTCAGTGTGCACCTGTCCCGGCCACCCTGTCCCTGCCTCTGCACAGTCCTGCCTCAGAGCAGCCCCGAGAACAGAAAGAACCCCCTCGTTCTCACATCCATCCTCCTCCTCCTGATTATTTCTCCCAATCACACTTAATAGCCGCCTGGCTCTTGGCTGCAGCCCGGTATATAATAACCTGCAATTATTGTCCACTTAAGCTGTCCCCAGGGCCTTGTCTGTTGCGCTGCCCAGGCCCGCTCGGCCAGCCTGCTGATTTCCCTGTCAGAGTCATGGCCGATGGAAGGAAGCCCCTGAAGGGCCCGACTGACAACCTGTTTGGCAGGACTGCCGCCTCTCCAGCTACATCTCTTCAGAGATGGGGCCTCAGAGGCAGCCCACTCCAGCCGTGGGTGCCCCGCTTTCCTGGGGACTGGCTCCCCTGACTGCCCGCAGCTCTCCTCCACACCCGCCTGCCCTGGCACCTGCATTGGCTCCTGTCAGCGTCTGCGCCCTTGTTTACCCTTACCTGAGGCTCCTGTTGCTTCCTATGGCTCAGCCCCTTCACACGCTCAGTTGCTGCTCCCTGCACCCTTCCAAGGGAGGCCTTGGCCTTTTACACACCAGGCTACCGAAGATCAGAGAGGTTGGGTATCTTTCCTAGGATCACATAGCCAGGTAGTGACAGAACAAAAATTCCAGATAGGTTGGCTGATTCCACAGCTCTCTTAATCCTTATGCGATGCTGTCGTTGGCTTTCCTCACCGCAGGTCCGGCCCTACCTCCATGGCTGTGCTCGGTGTCCCCTCCTCCGGAAAGCCGTCTCCACCACGCGGTAGCCTCAGTCTCCAGTACTCAGAACCCTTGCAGCCCTGGCTTTGGAGTCAGGTACCCTCCATCCCATGAGCGCAGATCACAAGTTGCCCCACCCGCCCCTCCTCTGCACCGATGTGTGCAGATTGGATACAGCCGAGTCTCCTCTTCCCCATTTGGCCTCATAGTCTCTTGAGTCTCTCTCCTAGAGCTCCTGACAAGGTCCTCACCCATCTGTGCGATAAACATCTCTCTGGCTCCAGCTGGCCCTGATCATGGTGACTACGATGCTGATGGCCATCACAAAAGTCGATCCCTAGGCCACAAAGACCTGCAGGGCCCAGGTAGCCATCGGGAGATGGCAGAGTCTGAGCGCATTTGTATTTGCACACCATTCAGAATCAATTAAGTGACCAGAGGGACAAAAGAAGGTGTCATGACCCTAAGTGAGGACCTTTATCCTGAGTGTCAGCCATCAGGTCGTGTGGCTGCGTGTCCATCAGGGAGTGTGTGTGGGTGTGTGCCAGCGTCCGCAGGCTCAAGGGCGACAATGGGCTGTGTGGCCCGTGAGGGCCTGTGGCAAGTAGAGTCAGGACTCTCCTGACTGTCAGGTTAGAGCGATCCAGGGCTTGAGAGATGAAAGGCTTTGATGGCCCCTGTGTCCAAAGGGCCTGCCCGGCTGCTGTCCCACTGGCAGCTGCTCCGGCTCTGGCTGTCAGTGGAGGAGGCCCAGAAGGCCTGTGCCCAGTCTTTGCTCTTTGTCGAATCCACCCATCTGCCTAGGCCCTGGGCTGAATCTTCCTCCCCAGACTTGCTCAGGCACACTGCGTTTCCCCTTCCAGCCTCCCTGACCCGTTGCCTGAATGTTCCTTACACCTGTTTGCATATTTCATTCTTTGGGAAACAGAGTCTCAGCAGGAAGACTGTTGGGAAGAAGTTTTTGGGTAGCCCGAGGCCTTCTCTGGTCTCTCACGTCTTACAGGCTAAGTCTGAGGCTGGCCTGCAGGTGAATTGCCATGAGGGTTGTGTGGCGCCTCAGGAAGGAGCTGGTCTTCCCTCTTCTGCACCACCATAGAGTCATCGGTTCAGGGGATGCAGTGGGCCTCTGGTTTTGACCTTCAACCAGCTTCCCTGGCACAGGATCCCCAGCCCCCCTGGTGCCCGCAGCCGTGGTGCCTCTCCCTGGCTGCTCCCAGCCCTGCCCTGACTTTCAGCTGGCTGTCAGTCCCAGGGTGAGACCTCTTGGGAGGGGCTGGGAAGGGATCCTCAGGTAGGTGAGGACAGCGGCCAGGACCAGCCATGCCAGTTGCCACCTGCTGTAGCATTTGGGACCTTAACCCCGAGAGGGACAAGCACACTGTGGTCTTAATTTTCTTTGCCATTTTACTCCCCTGCCCCAAGAACCTGTCTGTCCTGTGTCAGGGGGACAGAAAGTTTTCAAGCGTGCTTGGCAAAGGCCACTCAGTCTCTTTTCAGGGTGATGCAGTCTTGTGTGGACAAATTCTCCATCTTTGGGGCAGGTTTTCTCCTCGTCTCTCCTCCAGCTGAGGTGAGGGGAACTTATACACCTTGTGGGGAGAAGGGGGCCTGGGTTTGTCCTTGTGCTGTCTCTAGGGCTTTAATGGGCTCCGTGGGGCCTGGCCACCATGATCTCCATCCTGGGAATCCCCGAGTGGGAGTAAGCAGGCTTCCTTACCCATGAGGCCTCAGCCAACATCAGGGTCACAGGGAGCCTGAATCTCAGCTCCACCTAAACCCACCTGCCTCCTTCTCTTCCTGTATTTCTCACCCCACATGCCAACCAGAGAGCTTGTGGAGTTCTCCCCTATCTCAGGCAGGGAGAATGGACAGGGAAAGAATTGATGAAATTTGTGTAAATTCATCTTTCTGCCTGAGCCTACTCTCCTTTTACCCCTCTGGGTGGTAGCCCCAGGTTGCCAAGGGCCACTGGAGGATGATCAGCCCTAGTCAGCCACTCTGTGAGCCCGGCCCAGGGACCAAGTGCCACTGGTTATTGAAAGAGCAAGACAACCAGCATCCTCAGAACCCACCGTGAAGTCAGATTGGGCAGAGTTGGCTTTAAACATTTACAATACAAAACACTCAAATATGTCCCTCTGGAGTTGCTTTTAAAACTAGTTTTGATCATTTAAAGAGTAAATCCTGAGCTACTGAGGAAGCTTGACCATCGAAAATGACTCGTTTGTCAGATCTTCAGGTTATTTGAGATTTAGCCACGAAGGAGGTGTGACTGTAAACCGGTCTGACAAGTTTTACGTGTGCTGTCCCCACGCTTGCAGCCACCCGCCCTCCTGTGCGCATGCACACGTGTGTGTCTATATGTGCGTGCACGTGTTTGCCAGGGACACACGTGGGAGTGTGTGCTCCGTATCGAGGTTCATTATATTCTTTTTCTGCTGCTAATGCTTTTGGCCTCTGGGGGTGCTATATATATACAGATGCCAAATTTGAGAAACAGGATTTTCAAGCTGAAAGGAACCTTAAACATCTTCTGATCCACTTTTCTCATTTTACATGATTAACATCCAAAGAGGCAAAGTGACCTGCTAAGGGGCAGATATAAAACCCCGATCTCTGTCTCTCTCCCCTGGGCACACACCCACTCATCCCTTAGTAAGAGATGGCTATTTCCTCCCTGTTCAGCATTCTTTGTCCCCCTAACCCCATCCCTTTGACCATCAGTTTGTCTTTTCCTTCTTCCCTCCCTGCCCTGTGTTCCTGGGCTGGAAGCTGAGGCTGTCATGGGCAGGGAGCAGAGAGGCTGGCCCCCAGGATGGAGGCCCCAGCAGCTGACCAGGCCAGGGCACACCCCGTACTGGGGGAAGTGGCGTCTCAGCATGTTCCCCACTTTCCTAGCAACCAGAAGCCTGGGGGAGCAATGCCTCAGTCCTTGGGGGAGGCACTGAAGAAGGAGAGTGGCTTGGCCCCACTGTTATGCAATCTGTTTTCAGCCAGATCCTCTTTTCCTGACTCCCTCCTAGGGGGCAGGGTGTCTGACATTATGCTGGGGAGGGAATGGGTTACCTTCCCGCCTTTCCTCCCTCCCGAGTCCTTTTCTCTAGTCTGAACCACGTGGTCTCCAGTTCAGATACCTCATTTGGGAAGATGTATGTGCTCCTAGCCTCCAAGAGATGCAAGAAAGAGATCGTTTTCTATTGCTGACATCCTGATGCCAAAGTCTGGCTCCCAGTCCTTAGCAGACTCTGTGGAAATGACTGTTTTGAAGACTCATTCCCTAGAGAGGCATGGATCTCAGATTTTGAATGGAGCCTAGGGGTCACTCCCTCACTCCCTTACACTCATTGCAGGACTCGCCTCAAGCATCCTGACAGCTCTCAAATGTACCTACCACTTCCAGTGACAAGCCAGTTCCTTCCTTCCTTCCTTTCTTTCTTTCTTTCTTTCTTTCTTTCTTTATTTCTTTCTTTCTTTCTTTCTTTATTTCTTTATTTCTTTATCTCTTTATCTCTTTATTTATTTAAAAAAAGATTTGTTTATTTGTGAGGGAGAGAGTGGGGGCAGGGCAGGGACCAAGAGAGAGATCCTCCTGGAGTCCACTCTGCCCTGAGCACGGAGCTTGCTGCTGGACCCTGAAATTGTGACCTGAGTCAAGAGACTCAACAAGCTGAGCCACCCAGGGGCCCCAGGCCAGTTCCTTTAAGAAGTCCTGCCCTTGGTACTTGCGGTGCATAAGGGGTAACCTAGAGCACAGTAGAAGGAAAGTAAATGGGAAGTAGGGTAATCCAGGGAGAGAAACGAAACAACAGAGACTTTGGACACAGAAACAAACTGAGGGACTTGGAGGGAGGGGGGTGGGGGCATGGAAGAGCCTGGTGGTGGGTACTGAGGGCGCCTATTGCATGGAGCACTGGGTGTGGGGAATGGGCAATGAATCTTGGAACACTGGGAAAAAAAATTTAAGTAACAATAAAAAAAAAAAAAAGTCCTGCCCTTGGGGCACCTGGTAGCTCAGTTTGTTTAAGCAGCTGCCTTTGGCTCAGGATCTTAGAGTCCTGGGATCCAGCCTCCCATTGGGCTCCCTGCTCAGCAGGAAGTGTATTTCCCCTTCTCCCTCTGACCCTCCTCCTGTACCTGCTTTCTCTCTCTCCCTCTCTCTCGCTCACTCTCTTTCTCTCAAATGAATGCATAAAATATTAAAAAGAGAGAGAGAGAGAGGGAGAGAGAGAGAGAGAGAGAGACGTCCTGCTCTCATGTATTTCTCTCAAGGTGCAGCGTCCCCTCCTTCCTGCCCTCCCAAAGGTCTTGAAATAGATGGTGCTCACCCTGGCTCTCTCTGCTTCTTTGTTTCCCATTTGTTCTGTAACACTCAGATCTGCTGTTGCCTCTCCCACTTCAGTAAAACCACACTTACTAAAGTCATCAGTGGCTCCCTTGGCCAAAACCAGTAGATATTTCTTTAGTCTTCATCTTATGCTATTAACCACTTTGCAAGATTTTTTCTTTCAAGAAACACATTGTGTCTCTTTTTTTATTTTTGAATATTTTTTTTATTTGCGAGAGAGAGACAGAGCATGAGCATGAGCAGTGAGGAGAAGGCAGAGGGAGAGGGAGAAGAAGACCCCCTTGCCTAGCAGAAAGCCCCAGCAGGAAGCCTGACCTGGGGCTCAGTCCTAGGACACTAAGATCAAGACCCAAGTGGAAGGCAGATGCCCAATTGACTGAGCCACCCAGGCACCCCCACATCCTGTCTCTTTGGTCACCCTCTACTTCCTATCAGTATTTTCAACTGTCCAGTCCTCAAATGTTAGGGCTACCCTGGTTATGTCCTCTATTTTTTCTTCTTTATATGCTTTGCCATCTCCTAGCGCCACTGCATTCTTGCACAGTTTGGTAATCCCATCATATAATACCCCTCTGCCTTACTGAGCTTCAGCCCCTTATTACAGCTTCTAGAGGTTTCTGTCAGAAGACCCTCAGACCCAAAGATTTTTCTCTTCTCATGAGGAAAAATGTCTCTCCCACCTGAAGTCCCTATTTTGGTTAGTGCGACGTCAACTACCCAGTCATCTCAGCCAAGATGTGAATCATTCGTGACCATATCCGCTCCCTCATCCTGCAGTTGCCTTCGGTCACCAAGTCCTGCCAGCTCTACTGCATCTTTGCCTCCTCCCCACCAGATCCTCATTTTGCCCTACTTACACTATTACCACAGTCTTCCAACTGGTCTCCTTGCACTGGCCTTGCCTTTCTGACCCACATGCACTGCACTCAGCACACAGAATGAGCTTTCTGAAACATGGATCTGGTCATGCCAATTCTGTTCTAAAAAACCTTCAATGGCAACCTCCCCACCTGCCTCCAGGATAGAGCCCAATCTCATTGGCTTGGTATTCTAAGGGCCTCATAATTCACCCTGTCTTCTTTGCTTCCCCTTCTAGGCCTGTCTTCTGTCACCTCCCCCTTTCCTGTCCTGGGTCCCTAGCCCCAGCTAGTACCAGTCTAATTCTCATTCTCTGTGCTCCTGTCAAGTTCTCCAGATGCCCAAGGTCTCTCTTGCTTAGTACCTGTGTCACACTGCTCCTTTTCCTGGAAACACCAGTCCCTTTCTTTATCTGGCTAACTGAGGGTCAGTTCTCACATCTTCCCTTGAACACAATTGCTTCAGGGAGGCCTTACTTGCCTGACCCCACAGACTAAGATAGGTAACCCACTGTGCACTCATATGATACTCTGTGTTTGCAGCCATCTGCATGATTGTCACTTTTTTTAAGTAATTATTTTAAATATTTTATTTGTTTATCTGTCAGAGAGAGAGAGAGAGCGAGCACAAGCAGGGGGAGCAGCAGAGGGAGAGGGAGAAGTAGGCTCCCTGCTGATCAAGGACCCTGATGTGGACTCAATCCCAGGATCCTGGAATCATGACCTGAGCCGAAAGCAGACACTTAACCGACTGAGCCACCCATGTGCCCCCAGTTGTCGCTATTGAATTAGTTACTGGTTTGTTCTTCCTCACTCCCCTAGCCCTAGGAGACTATAAACTCCTTGAGGGTGTGACTCTGCCTCTCTTGTCCAATTATCCACCCCAAAGCCTGGTACCCTGTGCATAAAATTGTGTGACTGGGTGACTGGAGGGTTTCAGATATGTCAGTCCGAGTAAGATCTTGATACTGTAAGTGGGAAATAGGGACAGAAGATTGTTCTGACTAGGATGGTGGTTGGTGAGGTTTTGAGTTTTAGTAAGATCAGCTGGAGAGCTGCATGCCGGATGGGGTGGAGACAGGTGGTATCAGGGATCAGGGGGGGGCAGCAACAATATAGCCATGAGAGGCAGTTCTAAAATGAGTGACTTTCCCCCTCCATCCCATATGCTTCTGATGGAGAGCCCAAGAGGTGGAGTCAATTTGTGCATAATTGAAAATGAACAGAATCCAGGAATGACTTATAATAAGCTCAGCACACAACTGTGAAATGACCTTACCTTATTGTGGGAAGGTTTTCTCCCACTTTCTGCTCTTTCCAAATATGGTTTCATTTCATTCCTTGGCCCCCATCTCCTCTTCCAAGGGTGGAATCCAGAAGAGGATGTTCTCTGTTTAGAATAACATTCCGATCCTGTTGACTGCTGATTTGTTAATATTATTGTTATCCTCTACAATACATATGCAACTTTCAGATATCTCATCTGGAGGCTTCTACCCCAGAGATGAATAAATCGCAGCTGAAAGTGTCCAAAAAGTATCTGGGTTTTTGAGTTTCAGACCAGCTAAAGTGGCAGCTTTTTCCAGCTCTGATTTCTGTGATGGGAACAAGGAGCACCCTTTTATGGCTCTCTCTCCCCGGCCCACGGTCTCCAGCCCAGTGGTAAGTTAGGAGGCTGCTTTCTGCTCTTTGTTATACTGGGTTCTGCCCCATCTCTCTGAAGCAATCTTATAAATCATTGATGAGAATATTTCTATTTTTGTCTTAAATATCCTAGCCAAGAAAGCCTATGAATACTTTCCAAATCAAGTGCTGGCATTGCGTGATGCTTCCTCATTGATGGCAGCCCCATTTGATTGTTTTTTCACTTCTTGACTCTTCATCCATGTCAGCAATGCCAACTCTCAGCTTGGGGGTGGGGCCTTACCCTGGAGTAGCAACCTCTGTGGTCTCCCTTTTTTGGGCAGAAGCTCCTCTTTTCCCCCTTCTTCTCCACGAACACCTCCCAGGCCTCCATCTTAAACCTTTAAACCTTGAAATGCTATAAGTTATGGCTAGTATTTATTCTCAATAAGGATTCCTCCTATGTCCATCCTCCCTCTGGAACCACTACCCTTCCATCCTGATCGTCATTTATTCTGTGCTTAGGAATTCAATTCGCTTGAATATCAACCTACATTTGAAGGCATGAATTTCCAGTATAAAAAAGACCCTCTTTTGTAGTGCCTTCCAAACTCCATTAGTTTATAAGAACCATGTTTCCCTCATTCACCACTATATTCTGGGCCTGACACATGGTAAGCACTCAACAAATATTTGCTGAATAATGAATAGGGGACTTAATGAATAAATGAAAGACCTAAAGGATTAAATTCCTGATACACTGGAGCTCCTCCATCCCTTAAAATCATCTGGATCTGACACTCTAAGATGGTTAATACAGGGTTTACTGAGGCTCATTATTAGTCTCCACTGATCAGGTAGTATGGTTGAAATGCATCTTTCACGATTACCCTCAATTTGTTCAAATTTTTCTTTTACTTTGATTTTTCCTTAGCATTCATGTCAATAATTTACCTGTCCCTTACCTATGCATCACGTAGTTTGGTTCCTTCATCTGAGTAAGTCTTATATTCCTGACCAGAGCAGAAACACCTGGAGGGAGGTACTATGTCCGTTTACTTCATGGCTCAACTGCAGGACTTGATACAGTGGGTGTTTAATAAATGGTTTCCAACTGGCTGATGGAATAAATGGGTCTTAAGCCTGACATCCACTTTTATTTTTAATGTTAGAAGTTAGACACTAAGCCTAAGAGGGAATGCATACTATATTTTTAATCTACTCTATTATGACTTTTATAGCTTCTCTGTCTGATAGCACAAAGTATTATGGAATCACAAGGTTTGTTTAATTGTGTGGGTACATAATAGGAAAAATGATAGGTAAATCAAAATTATCTGGCAAATCGCTGGGTGATTTCCACTATGCCTTTGCAATACTTAGATCCTTTAGAGAAGGCATTTCTTGATATTTTGATGATCACTTCAATAACATACATTCTTTGTGTGACTTCTGTGCCAATGGGAAATGATAATCCAGAAACTCTGGAAATGGCCATCAGGCAAATACAGATTGGATTGAAACTCACCATAATGAACAATGGGGCTTCTTGCCATCAGTGCCATACCTCTGGCCCCCAAGAAGTTTATGTGGTCGGGGGAAGCAGATAAATGCCTGTAGCTCAAAACCAAATGTAAGTATTTGAGCACATAGAGAAGGATGAGGTTACTTCTCATCAGGAGAATGATGAACACTTCACACTGAAGTCAGCATTTACACAAAGTTTTGAAAGAGAAATCTATTCTTATAAGCCAGGACTGTGCCTAATTTCTAGTAGGTGCTCCACAAATGTGTGTTGGCAGCCTGAGAGAAGACAGTGGTGTTCTAGGAAGACAGGAAGAGTGAGAAACAGTAGAACAAGGAGAGCAAGGCTCATGTGGGGATGCAGTGAGTTGGGTTCTGAGCCTGACGCTGAAGCCTGGGCTGTCTGAGCCAGTAACTGGGATGGCTCTGTTGAGCTGGTTGGAGGCTGAGGATGGAAGTCCTTGAGTTGAGCTGTGGGTTTTAAACTTCAGTCGAAAGGCAGTGGGAGTCCCTGCTGGAGCAGGTCTGGGTTGTACTTCAGTGGAGTTAGGCTGCATTGGTGAGAGGGCTCTGTTGGAGCGGAAGAGGCTGGGAACAGGAGAATCCTTATGAGGTGATTGCAAATGACCGGGTGGGGATAAGCAGTGTCATGAACCCAACAGTGGCTGTGGCAAAGGGACTTTGTGAAGCCAGAATCTGCGGGACCTGGAGCTCCATTTATGGGCAGCTCATCCTTGCAGCCTCTCTTCTATTCTTCTTCTCCTGTTACCCTTCGTCCTGTCCCTTACTTAGCATCATCTCCTTCAGGAGTTGGACACCTCTACTTCTCACCCCACAGAGAGGCTCTTGCTCAAGGGGAGAGTTGACTTAGGCATGTATGTGTGGACGTTAATTTATTAAGACTCCTTTTGATTTATAATTAGTTATTTAATGCTTTCCTGTGGTCCAAAAGGATTTGAGGAAGATAGAGTGGATGTATATAAATAAGTTTTCCAACCAAATGGGACCTGAGGATTCAGCCTGATTTCTTGTTTGACAGCACAGTTGAGAGCAAGAGCTTTGGGGTAGGTAGATGAGTGGGTTTAACTCCTGACTCTTGCAGTGGCCAGCTGCATGATTGTCAGCAAGTTACTTGTCTTCTCTGAGTCTCAGGGTCCTTATCTGCAGAGTCAGGATGAATTCAATTTACCTCCCAGTTTTGTTGTATGGATTAAGTGAGATCAGATGCATCCAATGTTTAGTGTAGCACTGGTCCACAGAAGGCTCTCAAATGGATGGCCAATAGCAGAAGGCTCTACCTCATTGTAACTATTATTACTCTTTGGGCATCACTGGTCAGGTTGGGAAGGTGTCTCTATGTGAGTGTTCTACCTTTTCTAAACCCTTGCCATTTTATCATCTCTCTGTCCACCTACCTCACTGATGAGATAAAGAAACACATATGTTCCCCCAAGGTATGACTTTATGTCTGATTCATGATATTCTCCTGTATTAAATCATGTCTTTTTTGACAAACTGCCATGGGAAAATATGGCATAGGTGGCAAAGGTGCTAGCAGTTCCATTTAGTATTCATTCATCAGGTACACCCCGTAAAGACCTGGAATACAAAATAAGACTTGACTTCTGTTCTCAAAGATTTTGCATCGGGGGGGAGGAAGGCACAGGCATCTACATAGAAAATCACAGATCAGTGCAGCTTCTGATAAAGAGGGATGGATGCAGTGCTGTGGGAACAGCCCAGGCTATGTTTGAGCTGAGTCAAGATTCAGGAGTCCACCTGGCAGGCAAGGTAGGGAGGTATTCTAGTCAAAAGGAGGATTGGTGATCTGGGGAGTGTGGTATGTTGGGGAAACCTCAAGTAGCTCAGTAAAACCAGACTGTAGTTTCTCATCAAGGAGAGAACAAGTATTGGTGAGGATGTAGAAAAAAGTGAGCCATGTACACCGTTGGTTGGGAATGTAGATTGACTTAACCCTATGGAAAACAATATGGAAGTTCCCTCCCAAATTAGAAATTGAACTTCCTTATGATCCAGCAGTTGCACCTCTAGGTATATACCCAGAGGAAAGAAACAGGATTTTGAAGAGATAGCTGCATTCCATGTTTATTACAGCATTGTTCACAATAGTTAAGATATGGAAATTACCTAAGTGCCCATCAACAGATGAGTGGATAAACTGTGGTATACAATATACAATGGAATAATATTCAGTCACAAAAAAGAAGGAAATCCTGCCATTTTTGACAATGTGGATAGAACTTGAGGACATTAGGCTAAGTAAGAAAAGTCAGAGAGACAGATACTGTAGGATATCACTTACATGTGGAATCTAAAAATGTCAGAATGATAAAAAACAGAGAGTAAATTTATGTTTGTTAGGGAGCAGGGAGTGGGATAATAGGAGAGATGTTTCAGGGTGTAAATTGTAACCAGCAGATAAATAAATCCTGGAGATCTAATGCACAATATGGTGAGGATATATAAAAATATTGCATTATAATAATCAAACTTGCTAAGAGACTAGATACTAATGATTCCTACCACAAAAAAGAAACAAGTGTGTGATATGGTAGAGGTGTTAGGTAATGCTCAGTGGCAGTCATACTATAGTTTGTGAATCAAGGTGTTGTAAGTCCAGAATTTATACAATGTTATATGTCAAATACATTTTAATAAAAAATAAAACAAATCATACTAATCCAAAAAAAAAAAAAAAAAGGTCGTGGAGTTTCTAATGGGCGGTTGTGTGTCAGTAAAGGTGTAATAATGGAAAACGGAAAAAAAAGCACCAGGGCAGGTAAACTGGGGAAGCTTTTAATGTGTTATTCAGGTGCTCCTCAAATCACTCCCGGAGCATTACCACTTTCTCCTACAATGAGTCTTTAATATCAAGCTGTGTATTCTATTTCCTGTTATGAAACTAAAATGAAAAATGAATAACTTCTTTTATTGTACCAGATCTACATTGAATGTCTTAATTTTTTTTTTTATCCCTTATTTACTCTGGACAGGGGTATTTCGTGTCAGGTTCTGGCATCACCGACAGCCCCATCTCCTATCCTTCAAGGAGGTTTAATATATGGGCTGGAAACAGCTGTCCCCGAGTGAGCCTGGGCAACTTGTCCCCACAGCCAGCTGAGTGGCTCAGAAGGTCCAGGCCCTCCTAGTGAGTGCTCCCAGCACTGCTGCAGTGTGAAGGTGGAAGGTGACCCCAGCAAGGCCTTTGAGACGTGCTCACAGAGTGTATGGGGGGAGGCATGTGCTGGCGTCCACACTCTGCTGGCTTCCAGAACTGCCCTAGTGACTGGGGGACAGACTGGCCCAGTCCTGTGACCCTTTGCAGGTACTGTGGGTCCAACACTAGGTCTTGGTACCATCTTTGTCTAGGGGCAGTTCATTGATTTGTTTGTTTGATTCCTTATCTTGCGTATATTCCTTTCCACTGGGGTTCATCACTTTTAAAAGTGATGAATCAGGGAGAACCTGGCGATGCCCCAGAGGACCTGGAAGTCTAAACCTGGGCAGGGTGTAATTTGGGAAGTCCGTGTTTCTTCTTAAGCGTTGCATTGTGCAATAGGTGAGCTGCTTTCCCCAGCTGCGGAAAGAAAGACTGTTCTCCTGCCTGGAGGGCAGGAAGTGGACCCTGAGAGGGCTTGCGTCTGGAATCCAGTCCATTTGGGATCAGATCAAGGATGTCTTTGGATAATGGAATTTGAGGTGTAGACCTGCTCTTTTCCTGTTTTACTGGCCTTCCTAAGATCAGAGTATGAACGTTAGAAACTTCACTGTTTCTGCTTGCTTGCTTAATTAATTAAGTGCTCTGGCCTGCAGACAGGCTTATAATTTTAATTATTGCCAAGATCTAGAAAGAGACCAGAAGGTCTGGGCACACTGGGCCTTTATTCCTAGGGCTGAGCAGACAGGGCACCATGCACCTTGCAGGTCACCCCACTGTGCACTTGCCTGGGCTTCTACCCACTTGAGTTTGCAGGCCTGAGGTGGTCAGCATTGGCGGGTCTCTGTGGGTACTCATATGTTGATGCGATGCAGGTAGTGTGTGTACCTCAGAACTATTATCTTAGGTAATCATAACCAGCTTTCTGAGCCTGAAGCAGCCACTTTGCACCTACTGCAAGCTCCTGCAGTTTCTCCACTACATTTCCAATTCTGGGTGTTATGGACTGAATTTTGTGCCCCCCCCCCCATTCATCTATTATAATCCTGACTGCCAGTGTGATAGTGGTAGCAGGTGAAGCCTTTGGGAGGGGAGTGCGTCATGGGGGTCGAGCCCTCATCAATGAGATTAAATGGCCTAGGGAAGAGACCCCAGAGGGGTTCCTTGCCCTTTATGTCACATGACTGAGAAGATTGCTGTCTATGAGCCAGGAAATAGGGCCTCACCCAGACTTAGAATCTGCTGGCATTTTGGTCTTTGACTTCCAGTCTCCAGAACTATGGGAAATGAATGTTTGCTGTTTAAGCTCCCAGTCTGTGGTATTTTTGTTATACTGCCTGAACAGAGGTAAGATTCTGGGTTTGATCCAGCAGCCAGGAGCCTTGAGCAGGGACGAGGGCAGGGCTGTACTTGGCTGGATCACAGAAGCAGTAAGCAGTGTAAACTTTGGATATTCATCCTTTCTGATGGAGGCATAGTATTCCATTGTATATATGTACCACATCTTCTTTATCCATTCATCTGTTGATGGGCACCTTGGCTCTTTGTAGCAACATGGACTGGACTGGAAGAGATTATGCTGAGTGAAATAAGCCAAGAAGAGAAAGTCAAGTATCGCATGGTTTCACTTACTTGCGGTGCATGAGGGGCAAACTGGAGGACAGCGGGAGAAGGAAAGTAAATGGGAACTAGGGTAATCTAGGGAGGGAAACGAAACAACAGAGACTTTGGACACAGAAACAAACTGAGGGACTTGGGGGGAGGGGGATGGAGGGATGGGAGAGCCTGGTGGTGGGTACTGGGGACACCTAAAGCGTGGAGCACTGGGTGTGGGGAATGGGGAATGAATCTTGGAACACTGGAAAAAAAAAAAAAAAACTTTAGTAACAATAAAAAAAAAAGCAGTGTAAACTTTAAAAGGAAGTTTGCCTGCTGTAATTGGGGGCTGGATATACAGATCAGTCTTGGGCTGGGAGTCTATAGGCAGATATGGAGAGCTTACAAGAGTGTGCTATATTTGAAATCCTGTTTGGCTCTTCAGATATAAATTCTCTGGAAATTTTGCCCTTAGAGGGAAAAATAACCCACCCTGTTCTGGCATAAAAAACTTGGGAGAAATAAAAATATATGTTATCCTATTTTAACATATATTTTCAGTAATATTGTCACTTAAAAATTTATGAGTGTAAATACTTATTAATTATAAACTGTTGATAATGTATGCATAGAGATACAAAAACACAGAGCAGAGTCATATGCTTTCAGTAGAAAATGAGGAGTTAAGAAGTGTTATCTTTTCTAGAAGAGAATACATCCATTTTGGATACTCAGGGAATCGGATCGGGGATCTCCTAAGACCCTGCAGTTCTGAAGCTCTATGAAAATGGATCTCCTTATTTTCCATCTAGTAAGATGGCTAAACAATTCTCTACGACTCCATTCACTGGTTGTGCTGTCTCTCGCTGTGCTCTAACTAGCATCATACTAAGAATTGCATTTTTCTCTCTCTTGACTTAGATTTAAATCTTGCAATCACCGCTGGGAAGTGAGCTGTATCATCTTGAGAAATCAGACCACAGAGCTGGGCCCGCAGCTGGCAGGCTGGGTCATCTTTAATCACTTAACCCTTCCTATCAAAGGATGGGTTGTAGCAGCAGGTTCCTCCTCAAGAATTTGCCATGACAGATTTTCTCAAGGAAAAGCTGGGAGTTAAAATGAAGCAGAATGTGCACAACAAGAACCTTGCCTTGTAAGTTGACTTTTATCCCTATACACACGACTGGTTTTATGTATATGCCCGTGGAACTCTCCCTTATGGGCCTGGATCCAGTCAGGGACTTGTGTGGCTGTGATGTATGCATACATATATTTAACATGAGAATGTGCAGGGTGCGTGTGTGCCTGTGAGGGTGTGAACGTGTGGGCATGTTGTGTGTCTAAGGAAAATTATTTCCTGTCTTATGCGATAAGATCCAGACTATTTAAGGTTGTTTGAAAACATGGCCATAATAATTCCTTTTATACCCTTGGGTAGGGCCCCTTAAAGGAACCCTGGATTTGGCCATGTGCTTTTGTTTTAGTCAGTGGAACAGTACCAAATGTGATACAGAGATCTGAAAGGAAGTTGAACGTTGAAGTTGTCTTCTCCTGCTGCTCTTGGGAACCCTGGACCAATACAATGTCGAGGAACTGGGGCAAGCCTGTTGGAGACATGTGGCCCAGTGACACCTGCCACCCCAGCCAACAGTCACCATCAACTGCCAGTGAATGCAGCCATCCTAGACTAAGAAGCCCGCACCCCATTTGGGAGCTCAGTGCAGCCATGGAAGTGAGTCCAGACGCGGCTGGTGGGAGAACTGCCCTGCTGAGCCCAGCCCTCATGGCCCTCGCATGTAATTCCGAGTTACCACTAAACGGTTGTTGTTTTAAGTCACTACATTTTGGGATGGTTTGTTACACTGAAAGACCTTAATAACTGATCTGGTTGGAAGGAGCGGGAAAAGCCTCTCCACTGGAGGAAGTGATGATTGGTGAGAACTTGTAGGCATGAATCACAAAAAGAGATGTAATTCCGCATAAACATTCTTTCTAATCCTATTCTTACTTTATGAGTTTAAAAGCATAAAAATTAGCTCTTATTGGAGGACCTACTATTAATTCTCACACATTAACTCATTATGTTATGCACATTAACAAGTCAAGTATGGGCTGTGCTGGCCTGCTCCTAGAACACTTCACTGGGGCCTGGGGAAGAAAGCCGAAGAGAAACCAGCCCAGGGAGGGTGCTGAGAATGCTGCACTACAGAAGCAAGAAGGCAGAGACTTGCTCTTCGGAAGTGAGAGGATTCGTCTCATCCCTGATCCCAGTTGGTCTCCATGTGGTGGGCTGTGCTCTGTATCTATTAGCCAGGAGCTCACCCCAGGTGTCTCAACCCCTTGAAGAACAGTGCCTATAAAATGAGTCTCTGAGAGAAACAAGATTCTCTTCCCTGACTGAGGCCTGCCTTTTGGGAACCTGCTACCTCTTTGGATAATTGACTCTAGGGATGATTGTCCCTCTCAAGGGAGACCATGCGCACTTCCAGGGACAAGACCTTTACCTGTAGACCACAACAGGGTATCAGGATGTAATGATTGGCCTATCCTAGATGGCTCTATTTATCTGGAGAAGCAGAGGTTGTGTGCAAAAGAGGTTGTGTGTGTGTGTGTGTGTGTGTGTATAGGTAGGTATATTGGCTCGGAAGTCTGGGCACATGACTTTTGCAGTTCCAACTCCAGTCCTGCCTTAAAAGAAATTCGTACTTGTGAGACCTGAGGGATGTGGGGGTAGAATCTAATCTATTAATACCAGTGCTTTGGGTCTGAAAGACATTTTATATCTAAAAGTCTCATCTGAAACTGAGATTCTTTTTTTTTTTATTGTTACTTAAATTTTTTTTCCAGTGTTCCAAGATTCATTCCCTATTCCCCACACCCAGTGCTCCACGCAATAGGTGCCCCCAGTACCCACCACCAGGCTCTCCCATCCCTCCACCCCCCTCCCTCCAAGTCCCTCAGTTTGTTTCTGTGTCCAAAGTCTCTGTTGTTTCATTTCTCTCCCTGGATTACCCTACTTCTCATTTACTTTCCTTCTCCCATTGTCCTCCAGGTTACCCCTCATGCACCGCAAGTAAGTGAAACCACGTGATACTTGACTTTTTCTACTTGGCTTATTTCACTCAGCATAATCTCTTCCAGTCCAGTCCATGTTGCTACAAAAGTTGGTTATCCATCCTTTCTGATGGAGGCATAGTATTCCATTGTATATATGTACCACATCTTCTTTATCCATTCATCTGTTGATGGGCACCTTGGCTCTTTCCACAGTTTGGCGATTGTGGCCAT
The DNA here is from genome assembly GCA_004023965.1 of Spilogale gracilis. NCBI lineage: Eukaryota > Metazoa > Chordata > Mammalia > Carnivora > Mephitidae > Spilogale > Spilogale gracilis. The sequence continues at coordinate 205,917 of PITA01000998.1, forward strand.
TGCTGCAATGAACATTGGTGTACATATGGCCCTTCTTTTCACTACATCTGTATCTTTGGGGTAAATGCCCAGTGGAAACTGAGGTTCTTAACTAGAAAGTTGAAATGTCTCATGTATGGTTGCTGTTCACTGTCAGAAGTAAAACCTCCATATAGGAAGCCTCTCTGTTGTTAAAGCACTGACTTTTTAAAATATTTTTTAAGGATTTTATTTACTTATTTGAGAGAGTGAGGGAGAGTGGGCATTAATTGGGGGAAGGGACACAAGGACAGGGAGAAGCAGGCTCCCCGATGAGTAGGGGGCCCAACATGGGCCTCATTCCCAGGACCCTGGGATCATAACTTGCGCTGAAGGCAGACACTTAAACGACTGAGCCACCTAGGTGTACCAGCCCTTCCTTGATTTTTATTTAAATTTATTATGAACTATTTGAACAACATGAAAAACTTTAGAGAACAATATAACAAACGTTCATGTGCCTATCACCCAATTTTATTGGTTCTTAATATCCTATTCTACTCACTTTATACTTCATGGTATTTTTTAAGGTGGGATATTTTTTCTTTTAAAATTTATGTGTAGAAATTCTTTACAGGGTCTGGATATTGATTTTGTGGATTGCAACTGTCTTTATTTATGGTGATATCCAACAAGCAGAAATTTTCATTTATTTAAATGTAAGCAAATGTTTATGATTGTGCTTTTTAGTCCTTTTAGGAGTTTTTTGTGGTTAGTGATTTTTGGGGCCTCTTTTTGAAATATTTTCTTTGGTACCATGAACATAGTTTCCTTTTTCAGTTTTTAGCAAGTTTCCCCCAACATCTATCTGGAATTTAACATTTGTCAATGCAATGAGGTGGAGACCTACTTTCATCCTTCTAAGATGGAAAATGACTCACCCCAGGACCATCGTTACCCTCATTCTACCTCTGTGCCATATGAAAACTGACTCTCAGCTCTGTTCTCTCTCAGCGTCCTGTGCTGTTCCTGAGCCAGCACCACACTATTGCTTCATTAGAGAACTTGATATGGGCAGGGCACATCTCTTCATGTCACTCTTCCATTGGTCCTTAGGTAATTTTGGCTTCTTACTCATACTTGTGAAGCTCTGTGAAAAGCCCTGTCAGAATCTGGATTGTAATTGCATTGAATTAATGTATTAACTTTGGAGTGGAATTGAACCTTTATACCATTGAGTCTTTCCAAGCAGGCAAGTGGTATCTCTTTCCATTTGTTTCTTTTATGATTCTCAGTAACATTTTGAAAATTTTCTCTTTAAAGTTCGTACATAGTTTTTTTAGTTTTATTTTTTGAGGACTTCATCATTTTTCTTGCTATTGTGAGATATTTTTTCCTATTATTTCTTCATATTATTGTATAGAAATGTTACCAGTTCTTTAAAGGATTTTTTCCTAATATTTGATAGGTGTCTTTATATTTTCTATATATACAAATACATTGCCACAAATAAGGCTTTTGTTTCTAAGATTTTATTTATTACAGAGGAAGAGAGAGAGAACACAGATGGGGCGGGGAGGGGCAGAGGGAGAAGCAGGCTCCCCACTGAGCTAGGGAACCTAATTTGGGGTTAAGTCCCAAGACCCTGAGATCATGACCGGAGCTGAAGGCAGTCATCCAAATGACTGAGCCATCCAGGTGTCTCCAAGGCTAGTTTTTAATCTTCTTTTACATTTCTTTTATCTCATTCTTTAATCTTGATATTATTACCTGTCTAGGACATCTAGTATAAGTGCCCTTTGTGTGCCTATTGAGAAAATCGTGCGATATATATCTCCTTTGTATTAGAGCATCCTTACATTCCTTCGATAGTAGTATTTTTGAAATAGTTTGTAATAGTTTATGAAATATATTTGCTTGTATTTTATTTAGGACTTTTATATCTGTGTTCATAAGAATGGTTTATAATTTGATTACTTGTACCACCTTTGTCATATTTTGGTATCAGTAGATGAGATGGGTAACTTTTTCTTATTTTTCCTTCTTCTGAAATATTTTAAGATATGAATTGTCTGCTCCTTTATAAATTTGCTAAGTTACCTTTAAAATTTTCTGTGTTTTTTGGGGAAGGAGATTTTGATAACTGATTCTACTTCTTCAGTAGTCATTGGTTTGTTCAAGGTTTCTATTTCTTCTTGAGTCAACTTTGATCATTTGTATTTTTCTAGAAAACCTCCCTTTCATATACATTTTGTGGTTACCTCCAGCTGGATGCAAGCACTGGGGTGTTTCACATCCAGTCACAGAATCTGTGGTTGTCTAGTTTCACTTTCTGGCCACAAGTCTGTGACTTTTTCCCCCTCTAATTTTATTGTCTAATATTTTCACAAGCCTGTTGCCCCTGGCTGCAGGCTACCATTTTCCCCTGGCCTCCTTTTGCCAGCCTTGGCTTCGTGCAGTGATCCTAGTGGGGTTTCTTTCTAACTTAGGAATCGCTATTCATTAACTGGCAGAAGCCAAGGTCTAAGATATAACTCCTGCTTCCAGCTCAGGCTGCAGCAGATCCTTGGGTCTGTTCAGTCCCTTGATTTTTTGTTCTTTTTCTGGTCCACAGCAATTGTTACCTTGTTTTTGAGCTTGGCTATGGTTTTGTTGGCTTTCTCATTTAAAATTTTAACTGTTTGTAGCAGAGAGAGTTGTTAAACTCTTTGAGGTCATTGAGTTGTTTTGAATGGACATTTCCTAGCACCTACTTTTGACCACTGGACCACAGTGCCTTCTCAATTAATGACTCCTTTAGACAGTATCCAGTCATCTATGCAGGGAATTGATCACTTATGCCCAGCTTTCTTCTCCTTGGATTGAAGCAAGTAAAGTCCCTTTTGCTGAGCTTACTCTTCTTCTGGACTAGCACATCAATAGAAGAAGAGGTCAAGAAATGAGTCTATGAGGGTCTTTAGGTATCCTGAGTCCACTTGCCCCTCCTTCTTGCCCCTCACCCCCTCCACTTCAGAGAGGAGGAAATAGAAGTTCAGGGAGCTAAAATTAATGGAGCAAAGCTTCTCTAGGTAATGGGAGACAACATGGGATTAGAACACGGGGGTAGCCTTGTTTTAAATCTAACACTACCCCCACAAGATTACTGGTTCTAAGCTTTGGTGACACATTAGTAACACTGGAGATCACTCAGACATCCTGATATCCAGCCTGAAGGGATTGAAAATTTTAGAGGTTGGGTCCAGACTTCTGTATTTTTTTCTAAGCTTTCCAGGTGCTTTCTGAAGCACAGTGAGACTGAGGAACCCCACACTGGTTAATGTCCTGTCTCCTGTTTATTCAAGCCTCCCTTTACCTTCTGTGGGTTTTTTCCCCCCAAGAGCAAACATCCCCCTACAAGTAAGTGACCCTTCACCCTGCAAGCTGGGTCATGATTACTCTCCATCTTACCCTATTCTCTGGTTTCCTCCCCCCTCCCCTTTGTTTTTGACAATTAAAATTTTCAGCAGATACCTGTTTTGTTGCTTCTTGATCATCATCATAACAATAACAGACTACTTTTAATTGTTCAGTTAAAAACAACACATCATTTTTCTTGGTGAGTGTGTAGATGATGAAATATATGTGTTTACATACAAAGAAACATACACACACAAATACATATCAGAGGGGCCTGAACACTAAATAATCACATAGTATGTTCAGTGCCTACAATTGGGTTAATCTTTGACCTAAGAGCACATATGTACCACAGTAACTAGACACTGGCATAAGTGTGTGGATTTTCTAGTTCATTGCTTGCTTCCCCCAACATGAGCTGTCACTTTTCTGAATCTTGTGCTTGTCATCCCCTTTAAAACACAGTTTTGTTATATATGTACATTTCTAAGATTATGTTGCTTGGTTAGTTATTTTTAATTTTTTAGGAAAGAAATGTTGCCTGTAGTCTCCTGGAAGCAATTTTTTTTTTCAAAAATATTGTGTTGCCAAGAGTCAACCATATTGTTGTTTGTAGTTACAGTTCATTAGTTTTGAGTGCCTCACAATATTTCATTGTGGAGTACTCTAGAATTTACTTATCCAGTTGGAATGTTTCCAGATTTTTGCTTCCAAGAATAGTACTACTATGAATACTTCTGTACATCCTTCCTGGTGCACATATGTACAAGTGTCTCTTGAGTATATACCTAGAAGTGGAATTTAGGGATTATAAGATACATAACATAGGACTGCTTAACTTGAGATAATGCCAATTTTTTTCCAATAAGGTTTTACTGGTTTACTCTCCCCCTGGCAATCCTGTATATCCATGTAATTTCTAACACTTGATAATGGCAAGTATTTCTTCATTCTGCCAATGAAATGGTTATCAAAGGCATCTCATTATGCATTTCCTTGATGTTTCCTCAAAAGTTTATTGGTATACAAACACACACACACACGTATATATTTACTCTTCTGTGAGATGATTGTATCTTCTCTCTCTATCATTTTTTTGCTCCTTTCTTATGGATTTATAGTAGTTTTTTTTTGTGGATATTTTCCATACTAATCCTTAATTGATGGTATGTGTGGCAGATATGTTTTTCCAGTTTATAATTTATCTTTTCCTATATTGCATGTGTAAGATCACATTTTGGGCATCTTCTTTCCCTTTTTTGATACCTCCCTCCATTTAACACCATCAGTTGTCCTCTCCCCCCCTGCCCCTCAAAGACCCAACACTTGACATAGTCATTTGATATATTCTGTAATGTGTTGCCTTTTGGTTTCCATGATTTCCAGTAACTATCTGTTAAACACGTGTTAGGGTCCCAGTGGTGAATGAATATCCTAAGTATTTATTTGCACTTTAATAGAGGGGTTCTGAGGCTTAGGATTGTGACCAGGAAGAAATATATCCAGGCAGAGGGGCCACTGTCCCTCAACCCAAACCTGTCTACACCCACTGCTCCATGGGCAGCTAAAATATGTTCAGAATTCACATCTTATAGAATTCTTCTGAAATACAATTCCCCAGGAAGCTTTCATTTTTCTCCAAGTAGTAAAACTCCCACTTCCTGATAGTTACAAAGATAGGTTTTGTTGTCATAATGCTTTCTCTGTGTGCTGCTTTGCAATCAGAGTTTTCACCACTCAATGGATCCATCACTGAGCAGCACATTACAGCAAACGCATATCCGTTTGCCTCTATTATTGTCATAATCAAAAGGCGGGGCTACATTGAAATATTTGCTTCATGCATGCATATCTGTTATCCGAAGGGCCCTTTAACCTAAATGGTGTGCTTTCTGTAATGTCTTCGGTTAATGAATGGGTCTGTGAGGGCCTCAGAGCAGTGCAATGTGGGAAGAACGCTATAATTTCTTTTTAACATGCAGGAATTCTGAATACGAGAAAATGCATGCCAAATTTTATTGCTTCTAAATCTGAATAATTGTATTTCTGGGCTGTGCATCTGGGTAGATAATAAAGCCACAAAACAATTTAATGAAACATATAAAAAATAAAATGACATTACTAAATATTATAATATGAAGAAACTATTTTTTGCATATTGTCACCTAATCTTTCAACCATATAGCAACAAATAATGCAACCATAATTGAAAGTTTTATTATCCATCTGAGTAAATTGAGCTCAAATTTACCTTGTTCTCGTTAGTTGGTGGGCAAGCCTATTGGGGCTACTGACAGGATTTCATTTTTGTGGCAGATTATTTTATTTTTGCCCTTTCTATGGAATCTAAAATGGTCAATAAATAGCCCTGCTGCTTAATCGATTCTGAACTCAGCTCTTCAGAAAGCCACTCCTCGGCCCTGTGACCCATGCTGGCAGCCAGCCCTGTGTTTGCTGAGTTTCAGAAACTGGCTCCCGCCTTCCTGGTCCTAAAGCCCCACAAACATGCCAGGGAGCCCAGTGTCTTCACTCCTGGTTTGCTGCAGGCCATATTTCCTGATTCCACTCATACACCTACAGAGGGACGCTCCATTTGCTAGGGGAGGAATTGGCGTGGACTCGTGAGAGGAGAGTGGGAAGATGCCGATAGGTGCTGGCCTGTTGGTAAGGTCTCTCATTCTTCTTTGCTGAAGGTCCGCAACCTGCCTCCGTGGCAGAGGGAGGGTGGAGGCGGCCGCAGGAAGCACCCCCCTGGCATTTCTGATCTAGGGATCCATGTGTTAGCCCGCACTGCGGTCCACTTGTTCTCAGGGCAGACCGTGGACTGTGGGTGCTGCCAAGTCTTGGGAAAAGAGACCACATCTTTTGGAAGCATCTGAAGCATTGTGGTATTGATTTCAACAGTAATTTTTAGTTAGGCTTATTGTAAGACGTTGGGCCTTTTCCTGGAGTTTTGGTTTGAAGAATCAGTCCACCTGGCTCTTTCCCTGCTTTCAAGTTCACTGTGGTGAGCCTCTTGAGATTGCCTAAACTATGGGCTGCCCAGAGGTGAGAAGATGCTTCTTCAGCAGGCAGGCCCTGGGGCACCTCACAGCAAGAAAGCGGGGCCCTGGCATTACCCTCTCTTTCATCCCCCATGTCTGCATCAGTGAGAGTTAGCAGGAGGAACTAGCATTAGACAAGTGATCTTTCCAGAACTGCTTTCCCCCTCAGACCTCTAGAATAGAGTCTGGGCCTTATTCTGTCAAAAAACCACCCTCCCCCAATTTTTTTTTCAGGGATCTTGCTCCTCTTTCCTGCTGTTTGGCCTCATCAGGCCAACTTTGCTCCATCTGGTGTGTTTCACTAAGTTCATGCTTCAAAGAGAAGGTGTTGGGGGTTTCAGGCTCTTTCTTCCCAAAGCTCTGGTGTGCTTATACAGATGTGTCCAGACCCCTACCCTTAACCTCCAGCTGCAAATAGAGGAGGGGGAGGGCCAGGAGGAGACTCACACCTGGCCTCCTTCCTGATCCTTTACTGGAGGCCCTAACTGATGGAAGGTTTCCTTCACACACATCTCCTCTCTGGCCAGGGCAAATCTGTGGGGCCCTTTGTTTGTGCTCTCTGTCAGCATACAGTCCTCCAACTTCAAAGATGGTGACATCCCCCCCTTCTCTTCCTCCTCCTTCTTTTTAACATATGATGTCTTATTTGTTTCGGGGGTACAGGTCTGTGACTCATCAGTCTTACACAATGGTAACATCCCTTCTTAACAGATGTTCCATTAGTTTTAAGAAAAACCTCAGCACCGACAAACCCCACCCCTACTGACAGCAAGGTCATGGTGATATTTTGGAGAAACTATTTTCAGATGAAGCTTCTAAGAAATGTGCTGCGTGCTATGTGCCAAGACTCATTTCCAGATCCTGTGGAGGGAAACAGGAGTAGTCAGGACAGGGAGATGAAGAAGTCTTTTTATTTTCTCTTGCTCTTTGGGTAATTTAGTATAAAACTTTGAAAATATTGGGTTAGGCCAAACTTTAATTTGCCTCATAGCTCTTTGGGATAGAAGACATGTTCCCCACTCCCCACCTGGAGGGACAGCTACCTTCTTGAAATCTCCCCAGTCCCCCTTCTGTGGGTTGGGGGAATGGAGATGAAAAGCTGGGGAGGCAGAGGTGGGAGATGCTGAGCTCAGGCCTTGCCTTCCCTTTGTCAGAGGCAGCCTCTCTACAGGATTCCACCTGGCTTGCTCTCTACCGTGGAGTGCAGAGCAGGGCAAGCCAGAGGTGGTTTGGCTTTGGGGCTCTGATTTAGGGATGAAAGATGAGCCAGCCCCTCTGACTATAGTGCTGAAGCAGTTCTCTTCATTCAGCTCTTCACTGCAATGGAGCTGATCGTCTGTTCTCCTTTTGTTGGATTCCTACGTCTATCCCTTAGTTGGCTCTCAGGGGACAGGGAGGAAAGGCTGTTACTGATATGCCTAATATTGTGTTAGAGAAGATGATCCCAAGTTGAATTTTGGAAGCAAAGCTGAATAATAGCGTAGTCCTTTTAGAAACATTTTTTTTTCTCAGTTGCATTAATTTTTCTTAAAACTGTGGTATGGTATGCATAACATAAAATCTGCTATCTTAGCCATTTTTAAGTGTAAAGTTTAGTAATGTTAGGTGCATTCCCACTGTTATGCAATCAATCTCCAGCGCTCTTTTCATTTTGCAAAATCAAAACTCTGTATCCAAATAAGCAACTCCCATTTCCTTCTCCCAGTTAGCTGCTGGCAACTACCCTTCTACTTTTTATCTCTATGAATTTGACTCCTCTAGGTACTTCATGTAAGTGGATCATACAATGTTTGTCTTGTTGTAACTAGCTTATTTTGCTTAGTATAATAGTCTCAGAGTTCATCCGTGTTTTTACATGTGTTAGAATTCCCTTTTTCAGGCTAAATAATATTCCCTTGCTTATCCTTTTGTTTATCCATTCATCTGTCAAAGGACACTTGGGTTGTTTTTGCCTTTTGGCTATTGTAGATAATGCTGCTATTAACATGAATGTATATGTATTTCTTCAAGATCTTGCTTTCAATTCTTTGGATACATATGTAGAAGTGGAAGTGCTGGATCATATGGCATTTCTATATTTAACTTTTTCAGGAACTGCTATACTGTTTTCCATAGCTATACCATTTTTGCATTCCCAACAGCAGGTTACAAGGGTACCAATTTTTTCACATCCTTGCTAACATTTTCTTATAAATATATATATTTATTTATTTATTTTTTTGACAGTGACCATTCTTATCGTGTGAGGGTGATTTTTTTTTTTAAGAGAGAGACTGCAAGTCACAGGTGGGTAGGGAGGAGCAGAGAGAGAATCCTAAGCAGTCTCCACACTCAGTCCAGAGCCCAACTTAGGTCTTGATCCCATGACTCTGAGATCATGACCTGAGTCAAAATCAAGAGTCAGACACTTAACTGAGCTACCCACTTGCCCCTATGAGGTGATATTTTATTGTGGTTTTGATTTGCATTTCCCTAATGATTAGTGATATTGAGCATATTTTCTTTTTTTTTTTTAAGATTTTATTTATTTATTTGACAGAGAGAAACACAGCTAGAGAGGGAACACAAGCAGAGGGAGTGAGAGGGAGAAGCAGGCTTCCCGCTGGTCAAGGAGCCCGATGCTGTGCTGCATCCTGGGATTCCTGGGATCATGACCTGAGCCGAAGGCAGATGCTTAATGACTGAGCCACCTAGGTGCCCCTTGAGCATATTTTCATATGCATATTGGTCATTTGTATAAATCTTCCTTGGAGAAATGTGTATTCAAACGTTCATTTTTAATTTTTTTGAGTTGTATGAGTTCTTTATGTATTATAGATATTAGCTCTTTATCAGATACATGATTTGCAAATATTTTTTTCTGTTTTACCTTTATACTTTGTTGATTGTGTCCTTTGATGCATTTTGATAAAGTCCATTTTATTTCTGCTGCTGTTGCTCCTGCTTTTGATGTCATATCCAAGAAATCATTGCCAAATCCAATGTTATGTAGTTTTTTCCTTTTGTTTTCTTCTGTTAGTTTTAGTTTTAGCTCTTATGATTAGGTCTTTGATCCATTTTGAGTTAAGTTTTGTGTGTGGTGTAAGGGTCCAGCTTCCTTCTTTTGCACTTGGATATCCAGCTTTCTCAGCACTGTTTTTTTTTTTTTAAAGGACTGTTCTCTCCCCATTCCATGTTCTTGACATTCTTGTCAAAATCATTTGACCATATATATATATATATGTTTATTTATGTTTATTATGTATATATATGTTTATTTATGATCTCTGCATTCTATTCCATTGGCCTGTATATCTTTATGCCAATACTGTACTGTTTTGAATACTATAGCTTTGTAGTAAGTTTAAAATAGGGAAGTGTGAGATCTTAAATTTTGCTCTTTTTAGGATTGTATTGGCTATTTGGGGTCCCTTGAGAGTGTGAGAGAATTTTAAGATGGATTTGACTATTTCTGCCCAAAACATAATGATTTGGTAGGGATTATATCAAATCTGTAGATTGCTTTGGATAATATGGGCATCTTAACATCTTAACAACATTGTCTTCCAATCCATGAACATAGCCAGTCTAGGATGTCTTTCTATTTATTTGTTCCTACTCTAATTTTTTTCATAAGATCTTTGTACTTTTCAGCGTATAAGTCTTTTGCCTCCCTGGTTTAGTTTATTCCTAAATATTTTATACTTTCTGTTTTTTTATAAATGGAATTGTTTTCTTTCTTTTTTGAATTGTTCATTGTTAGTGTGTAGAAATGCAGTTGATTTTTGTGTGTCAGTTTTATATCCTGCAACTTTACCAAATTTATTTAGTAGTTGACCTTGTGTGTGTGTAATATTTAGGGTTTCTACTTATATGGTTATTCTTAGAAACATTGTAACATGTATTTCCTCACTGAATCCTCTGTAATTCTTCAAGTGATTTTCTTATCTCTCACCCCCTTGACTTTCTTCCTGGTATTCATTTCTGTCCTTATTGGAGCTTTCTTTGTATCTAGTCATGCTACTTCTCTGTTTAATCAATTTCAGTGACTCTGATGTCTTCCTGGTAACATCAGGGCAATGCCCTACTTCCTTAGAGGGACTTTGAAGGGCTTCAGGATCTAGCCTTGGTTTTAGAGACCCTGAACTATTCTAGTTTTTTGAACATGTTTTGCTTGCCTCAGGGTCTTTGTTCTGTTCCTTCTGCCTAAATGCCTACCATCTCTTCAACCCAATCTCTGGTTCACTCCATGTGTTAGAAATCCTTTTTGATGTAATGTAGCCGGATTAGGAGACCATGGTATATAGCCCTATGGGACCTTGTGCTTTATCCCATTTTATGTCCACATAGTGTTTTGATTGTCTGTTTTTGTATGTCTCCCCAACTAGACTGTCGTGTTTGCATACAGGGACTGTGGCTTGCCCCTTAATGTATCTTTAGTGCCCAGCATAATTACAGGCACAGAGAAGGTACTCAGGAAGGACACATGAGGTACAGCTTTGGAGAGGATGTGTCCCATTCCTTCCATTTCCTGAGGGAAAGGAGGAACCATAAGCTAGAAGTCAAAGGAATTTGGAAGGGCCGACCTCCCTTTCTGATCTACTAAAATGGAGGTAATTATAACTGCTTCATATAATCCACACAACTGAAGCAGATTCCATGAAAAGTGTTCATTGTGCGTCTACTGCATTCCTCTTCCTGCGGGAACTCCAGCAAACTGAAAGTGGAATGAAGTGAGAAGCAACTTTCACCTGCAAAGTGATTAGGGTAAAACATCCCCGGGAAGGATGCAAAGTGTGGAAAATATATATAGTGTACGTATACAAAGCACACAATGCATAGTAAGGAGAGGAGATGAAAAGAAGCAGCAAAGGTAGAGGTAGTTTGATAGTGTCAAGGGCAAGACCAGAACCCATTGTTGTGGTGTTAGTGCCTCCATTGAAAGCTGCAAAGTTCATGGGGTTGGGCATGCATCACAGGAGACAGGAGTCCCGTGTGCTCTCCAGGGTTTTCTGTAGAAGGGAACCTTTTGGGGAGAATAAACAGCCATTTTCACTGGCCCAAACTTTCAGCCTCTCAGTCATCACATGGACCAGAGTCATCCACATGGAGTTAGGACCAGAGCTTCAAAAGAGGAGGGAAAGGATGGAAAGGCCTGGGGGTGGGGGGCACAATCAGTTAAGTGTTCCCCTTTTGATTTTGGCTCAGATCATGATTTCAGGGTTGTGGGATTGAGCCCTTGTTGGGCTCTGTACTCAGCTCGCAGAGTCCACTTGATTATTTCCCCCTCTGCTCCTCTGCCTGCATGTGCTCGCTCTCTCTAAACAAGCAAACAAACAAACAAACAAACCAATAGACAAATAAGTAAATAAAATGTTAAGGAAAAAGGGGAAAGGATACAGTACTCTGTTCTATTAAACTGGTGCTGTGTGTGAGGCATGGAGCTGGCTCTTGGAATGGCTGTCTCATTACTTCCTCCCAGGAACCGGAAGATGCCAGCCCCACCAGAGGGATGGGTGCCTGGAGGTTTAGAAGCTGTAGACTGGACCCACTGCAGTGAGAGTTACTCTTTGAGATAGATGGTTCTGTTGACCATATAAAACATTAGAGGGGCGCCTGGGTGGCTCAGTTGGTTAAGCAACTGCCTTCGGCTCAGGTCATGATCCCGGAGACCCGGGATCGAGTCCCACATCGGGCTCCCTACTCGGCAGGAAGCCTGCTTCTCCCTCTCTCACTCCCCCTGCTTGTGTTCCCTCTCTGGCTGTGTTTCACTCTGTCAAATAAATAAAATCTTTAAAAAAAAAAAAAACATTAGAAAGATACTCAGGGACTTAATATCCAGTTTTGGGCTGCAGGTAATTAATTAATTAATTAACTATTTATTTATTTATTTATCCCACAGGCAATTTTTTAAAAATTATTTTATTTTTTCAGTGTTCCAAGATTCATTGTTTATGCCCCATACCCAGTGCTCCATGCAATACATGCCCTTAGTACCCACCACCAGGCTCTCCCATCCCCCCACCCCTTCCCTTCAAGACCCTCAGTTTGTTTCTGAGTCCACAGTCTCTCATGTTTTGTTTCTCTCCCTGAATTACCCTACTTCTCATTTCCTTTCCTTCTCCTACTGTCCTCTATATTACCCCTATGCACTGCAAGTAAGTGAAACCATGTGATACTTGACTTTCTCTACTTGGCTTATTTCACTCACTATGATCTCTTCCAATCCAGTCCAACAAAAGTTGGATATTCATCCTTTCTGATGGAGGCATAGTATTCCATTGTATATATGTACCACATCTTCTTTATCCATTCATCTGTTGAAGGGCACCTTGGCTCTTTCCACAGTTTTGTGATCGTGGCCATTGCTGCAATGAACATTGGGGTACATATGGCCCTTCTTTTCACTACATCTCTATCTTCCCAGTAGTAGTGCAATTGCAGGGTCATAGGGTAGCTCTATTTTTAATTTTTTAAGGAATCTCCACACTGTTTTCCAAAGCGGCTGCACCAATTTGCATTCCCACCAACAGTGTAAGAGGGTTCCTCTTTCTCCACAGCCTCTCCAACACTTGTTGTTTCCTGTCTTGTTAATTTTGGCCATTCTGACTGGTATAAGGTGGTATCTCAGTGTGATTTTGATTTGAATTTCCCTGATAGCTAGTGATGTTGAACATTTTTTCATGTGTCTGTTAGTCATTTGTATATCTTCTATGGAGAAGTGCCTCTTCATGTCTCCTGCCCATTTTTTGATGTGTTCATCTTCTTTTTGGATGTTGAGTTTGAGTAGTTCTTTATAGATCTTGGATATCCGCCCTTTGTCTGTAGTGTCATTTGCAAATATCCTTTCCCATTCTGTGGGTTGCCTCTTTGTTTTGTTGACTGTTTCCTTTGCTGTACAGAAGCTTTTTATTTTGATGAAGTCCCAAAAGTTTACTTTTGCTTTTGTCTCCTTTGCCTTTGGAGATGTGTCTTGAAAGAAGTTTCTGTGATGTCAAAGAGGTTACTGCCTATGTTCCCTTCCAGGATTTTGATGGATTCCTGCCTCACGTTGAGGTCTTTCATCCATTTTGAGTTTGCCTTTGTGTGTGGTGTAAGAGAATGGTCTAGTTTCATTCTTCTATATGTAGCTGTCCATTTTTCCCAGCACCATTTATTGAAGAGATTGTCTTTTTTCCACTGGATATTTTTTCCTGCTTTGTCGAATATGATTTGACCATAGATTTGTGGGTCAATTTTTTATGGGTCAGATTTTTTTTAAAAATATTTTTTGAAACTAGATAAAACTGTTAAAATTATAATTTCAAACACTTCTTTCTCCTTATCATTTATATATTTTTATTATCATTAATATTTCAAAATAAGGTAAGAAGTATCTTCTGCTCCCCTGTGTAGCCATGCATGGTTCAGCACTTTGAGAGACAGAGAGGAGAGGATGGAGTCTGGCTTTGGTTTAGTTTTATAGGCCTGATGGTGGACATATTTTCCCACAAGGTTTTAAGCTTTGAAATTGCTGGGGTTTTTGTTTCATTCTCAACTGGTATCCCTGGAGCCAGAAAGAGTGCCTCGTACATACTAGATCCTCAATAAATATTTGTTGAATGAATCAATAACAAGTTCAGACACAAGCGACAGTTAGAATCTGTACAAGGAGACATATAATCTAGCTCCAGAGTATGTTGCCTGAGATTTATACTCCAAGGGCCATCCAAAAAGAAAGTGATGGCTAACAGCTGCCTTTCCTGGAGAAAATAAGGGGTCGCCATTTGCTCTTCCTGGAGGTGGACTCAGATTGAGTGTTGAAGGACAGGCAAATGGCTAGGAGTAGGAAGGACACTTCCAGATGTGAGAGAGGCCTGAGCCAAGTACAGGGTGTGGGGAGGATGCTGAGCACAGATGAGCAACTGAGGGTTCAAGAGGGGAGAGAACTGCCCAAGATGTGATGCTTGGGAATGAGTGCATTTAAACCCAGGTAGTCTGGCTCAGTCCACATTTCTTTAATGAATCTGGATGATGGGTGGGAGGAGGAAGCTTGCAAGGAGCAGTTCTAATAGTGGGGAGGACCTGTGTGTTGGGGGTGTCTTCTGATTACATGTATTTTCTCTCCAGGGAGGTCTTCTTACTGCTTCCCTTTTACCACTCAGCAGTGGGGACAGAATTTTCCTGGACATTTCTAAGTAGGCAAGTATTAATGAGAGAGCCACTTAGGAATTCCTAGGTGGAAAAGTAGTGCACAAAGACAGAGCACTTCTGTACCGGTGAGTGGTGAAAAATAAAGGGCATTTCAAAGAATATTATCATGCAACTTGATTTTTGCATGGAGAATTCAGACAGACTGCTTTTGCAGACTTAAATAATCCCAGGATGAAAGGTACTATATAAATGCAAAGTATTATTATTATTATCCAGTGGTAGAAAAGAAGGGCATTTCAAAGAATGTTTCAGTACAACACAATTTTATTTTGCACAGAGAGTTCAAGGGAAAAAGGTTTATTTTATAGACTTAAATAATATTGTTATGGAGCTACAGTAAAATAAATAATACAGATATGGTGTTAAGATAAATAATACAGTTAGGAGGCTTAAATAAATAATGGCAGAAAGAGAAGAGAAATTAAGAGTCCTGAGAGAGGGTGGGTAGACACAATTTTGAATTATAAGTGGTAGAGAATTGAAGTCCAGAAAGTCTTAAAATATTCAGGATGTATCTACACTGACCAAAATAATAGCATCAGACAGGTCACCATCAGGGACTTGATCTGACAGTGTTTTAATTTTTTTTTCTTTTTTGAGTGATAGACTTTCCCCATTGTTTCAGTGGTTCTGAATGCAATACTAAAACGTTTGGCTGAAAGTAAAAAATAACTAAATTCACCATATTATGGTATTTATTTATTTATTTATTTATTTATTTATTTATTTTTTTTTATTGTTACTAAATTTTTTTTTTCCAGTGTTTCAAGATTCATTCCCCATTCCCCACACCCAGTGCTCCCCGCTTTAGGTGTCCCCAGTACCCACCACCAGGCTCTCCCATCCCTCCACCCCCCTCCCTCCAAGTCCCTCAGTTTGTTTCTGTGTTCAAAATCTCTGTTGTTTCGTTTCC
>PITA01000999.1:0-146337 GCA_004023965.1 Spilogale gracilis
CTTTTCTTTCTTTATATATGTAACAGGTCTGCACTGCAATCCAGAGGTCTTTCTGTCTCACCTCAAGCAAGTGGCACCCCCTATTAACCTAACCATCCGTCTCCCCTTTCCCCTTAAAATAGGTCAATGGCCCTTAGGATGATGATCGAAATCTTTAAGGTGTGCGTAAAGCATGGCAGGGCCTGGCGTGCCCTCCAGCCTCATCACCAACCATGCTGGCCCCATGGCTCCCTCCTTCCCTGCTCACCCCTGTCTGGGAGGTAGAGGCACCATGAGGCGACGTTTGCACACGCAGGTCTCTCTCCTGGACCCCGCTCTTTCTCTTCACGCCCTCCTCACCAAGGCAAACAACTCTTCCTTCCAAGCTCAGCTCTAACGAACCTTCTGCGGAAAGCCTACCCTGACCGTGGCATTGTCTCCTATTATTCATTCTTATACAACCGTGAACCTCTTCTTAGAAACACTCCAGCTGTAATCTTTCCATTTATCCTCACGGTAGATTCTACTCCTCTTTGTCTCCTCCACTAAACTGTACGTAAGCTCCACAAGGGCCAGAAGCACAATTTCTTGGACTGTTGTTATCACCTTGCCCACTGTGTTATCTCCAATGTCAACACCTGGCACAGATCAGACTCTCCAACAGCATTTGTTGAATGAATGAATGAATGAATGAATACACCTTGTATGATAAACATGAAAATGCAGAGGGTCTCCCAAGCCAAGAGTCATTGATTCAAGATGAGAAACTGTTGCTGGTTTTCCTTCTTTGCTTTTTCAAGTCTTGTTCCCAGTTTCTCTTCCTGGAGTCAGTGACTCCAACTGAAGTATACGAGAGCTGAACTCTGGGAGAGAGCCCCAAACACCAAAGTGCAGCATTTGTAAACATTTAGCGGAGGACACGATGCCAAAGAGCATATGCCGGAGTGGATTGTAGCCATGTGGCATGGAGCTGCGGTGAGATTCTTTATGGTTTTTAATTGAATTGGGGTTGCAGGCCCTTGCTGTAAGGCTCTTCCCCGACCTCCCCCCCACAAAAATTATGAAACTTCTAAAAAACGTCCGTTTAAACTCACTCTCAATTTTGACCTCTTTCTACCGCAAAATTCAAAAGTTGTAAGATCATCTTGCTTTACCCCTAATTCAGTTCCATCATGAGCTGGGCTTATCTTTCTAATATGGTGGCTAAATAGGTCAGCCATTGAGTCAAACTTCCCATGCCCGGCTCAGCAGTGTTGAACCCAGAAGTCCTCAAGGAAGCATTAGCAATTCAGAGAGAATGAACAGTTTCAGAAGGAATGTGTTTCCGCCTTCAGTCTCAGCGAGGAATTAGAAATGTCTAACTAACATCAGCAAAGCTAGGGAGGCCCAGACAGCCCATAACCCGCCCACGTTTCAACATTTGAGAAGTATGCGATGTGAAGAAAAGGATGAAAGTATACAGATCTTCATGGTTTCATGGCCCCAAGAGCAAGCTTCATGCTGGCAAACACTTTTCGCCCGTGTTATCCATGACCTAGAACCTTCCTGCCACATAACTCAATACACATTTCTTGAATGGTGAATGAGTGAATGCACTAAAAACTTAGTAAGTTTCAGACAGCTTTCTAAGTACTTTATGTGTAGCAACTCATTTCATGCCTATGACACGGTGACTGTCACTATGCCTTTCCGACAAAGGAACTAGAGAGGGACCCAATAACTTACGCAGCACCACCATGCTGAACAGTCGCTTTGGAGGATAGGTTTAATTAACCCCTCCTTGGCCAGGCCACGAAGCCAGAACCCTCCCTAACCTGCATGCCCACACTTCCCATGACAAGCCATGGTTTCAAGTCCACATTTGCCTGCCATGTTGTTACTCATCTCTACACGTCTTGCGAAATTTGTAGGCTTAGGGTAGACGAGCCTGGAATGCCTCACTATCACCCCAGTGAAAAGAGTTTGTCTCCTGAGGCATTTTGTCCACTCAGCGGAGTTATCCATGTGTGAAGAGTATCCACGCGGTAGAACCAGTACGTGGTGGGACCAACAGGCTCCTGAGACTAGGAGGCAGCAGCTGTGCTCTGATCATGTACAATCCGCCCATATCGTGGCTTCCTTACCCGGTGACCATGGAGAGACCACGCTCTTTTCTAACACCCAGGAAATGACGGCAAAGCCTCCAGACCGACACGCCTAGTGGGTATGACTCCTCCATCCTGACTTCTCCCTGCAGCCCAGCTGCTGTTCTGCTCTTCTGGATGCCGCATCGTTCAAAGATGACGCTATCAATACCCTCCACCATCGTGAAGCCGAGAGTCGGCTCTCCAATCTCCCCAGCACAATGCCAGCCACTGTGACTTGCGCCCAGGGTGTGCGGGAGGCTGAGAGCCAGCAGGAAGATGGCACTGAATGTCACAGATGCTACCAAGGCGCGTGCTGAGATCGGAAGCAGACCTCAGCATCCCTGCCCAGCCTCCCCCGCCCAGGGCGCCCACCTGGGGAGGCCACCACCACCCCCATCCGTGGGAATCGTGGTGGCTCCAACCCTCTGCTGCCAGACTTAACTTCCTCCTGGTCCCAGAAAGAGTCCATCTCCCAGTCCCAGGCTCGTCTCAAGGACAAAAGTCACAGCTAGTCTCCTGAGAGTGTATCCCACGCCCCACCCTTCAGTGTCTAACTTGGAAAGCGTGAGCCAAACAACGACAATAATTCACAGAGCAATACCCCAAGTGTGGCTTATTCAGTTTTAAGTAACACCATGTGTGGGAATGCACCGGTCCCGTCCCAGCAACGCTGTGCTGAGCCCCATCTCACCACCTGCCCCCTGACGCAAGGAGAGAAAACAGCAGGCCTGCTTGTCCCTCATGCCATCATCCAGTTTTCCAAAGTGCCATGTAAGGGCTTAGGCAAGAATTCACACACACACACACACACACACACACACACACACACACTCTCTCTCTCTCTCAAAACAAGCAGTAAATTTCAGGCACAGAGCACTTGACATCAAGATTCAAGATTCAATGCTCAAGCACATCGGAGATGACTCAGCAAGAACAGCACGTTGGTAAAGACTACCTTGCTCCACAGAACACCTGTTGGTGCAGCAGGGCATCTGGCTGCGTACTGAGCTGTGGGCTTCAGGGCTGTGCCCACAGCGCCCCTCCCCTCACCATGCTCTCTGCCTGGGGAGGCCAGCCTCTATGGGGCACAGGCTTGGCCAGCCAGGCTTGGCCAGACTGGGGTTCTGATGGGGAAGAGGCTCCCTCTCTGTGGGGTCTCCTGGAGCTAGCTCTGTCCCCACCTCCTTCTCCAGAGGTGGTCCCGCCATGTGATTCTCCCACATCCCAGCAACGACCCCACCCTGTGTCCCAGTGGGCTCAGGGGCGGGCAGCTCTGTGTCATGGACTCTGGCTACTGCACCGTGCTTTGGGGCTTTCCAACAGTCCGCCCACACCTTCGGAAAGAGTGTCCTGTTCGCCCTCCCCAGATCATCCTGATTCAATGGTTTCAAATGCCAGTGGTTTTCTGGTGGGATGCTGATGGACACAGAGCTTCTCCAAGACAAGAGCTGTATGGTGCATGTTCAAGCAAAGGGAGGGCCTCCGGGGAGTCTGGGAAACCACGGAATGTCTCACGCAGTGAGGCAGTGTCCCACGTCCGGTTCTTCTCTCTCCTCCTGTCTCCGCCCAACACTCTCTTCCCTATGCGAGAGCCAGGCTTTTGTTCCCAACCATAATGAAGAAAAGTGTCTGGAAGTGAACAATGCAAGTCTTGGCACTTAAAGGCAAGATACATTATTATACTTGTTTTCATAGGACCTGGAAAAGAGGCAACCGGAGAAGAGGAATTTTATTATAAGTTGGATGCCTCCACCCTGGCCTTCCTAGGCTAACCTCTGGAACTTGCCTGGAAGTCTTTTTTACAGAGAACATTGGCTATAGGCATTCCCCCCCCCCCATTGTAACCACTTGCTTTTTATATATTATTAAGCATTTAACCCTATATTGAGGTTCTATTGCATATTGCATTTTTAAATTTTAATATTTCTCCAATGATTTGAAAGCGTCCACTTAAAGCAATGCTCAAAGGATCCACAGATACTACTATCATTGCAGTTCTCTTAGCCAAGAAATGGTAGTTCTGTTTGTCTTATGAAATATCCTTTCAGGACGTGGGGGCTCTGAGCTGCACTGGGCCACCAGTCAAGGGAATCAGATAGAAACAGTGAGGACAGATGCAAAGCAGAAGTTTGGGGGTGGTGTGGGGGAGGGAGGGGTTTGCATTGCTTGTGTCCTCGGGAGGAAGGCAGAAACAGTCGTGGCTTCTCTGGGTTGGTGTGAGGATTGAGTCAGATAAGAAATCTGCAGGTATCTGGCACGAAGACACACACGAGAAGTGTGTGTCTACTAATTGATTTGTAGAATACTGCAGAGTGTGCATTTCAGTTACCGATTCTTTATTGTTCTTATTCCACGAAATGCCTACAATTTCCTAGCAGACACTCACTGGTCTGTGGTCTCCGAATGAAAGGATAAGAACAAAGCACCGCGTGTGTACCCTGCTGCAGCAGCAATAGTCATGGCAAGGCTCCTGGGCAGCATTTCCATTCTATTCTTCGGCAAGCACCATGTCTAAACAAGAATGGAAACATCGTGGACAAATCCAGAAGGAGCGAGAAGATGCGGAGACCCCAGGCTGCAAACAGGGAAAACAAATGAAAACCAGAGGCTGCAACCCAAAGAAAAGGAATCCCTAGGGGATTTACCAGGCGCCTTCAAGAGTAAGGGTACTGGTCATCTGTTAATGAGGAGCTCCTATCAGTCAGGAACTGTGCCAGGTGGCTCACACACTTTTTCTCAAGCCTTCACCACCACCCTCTGAGCCAGGTTTTAGAATCACCGTTGCACAGAAGAGGAGACTGAGGGTCAGAGAGAACAGGACCCTGCCTGCCCACAAACCCTTCTCACCCTACCCCTTGCCTCCTTTCTAAGAGCTGAACTACTGTCATAGAAAGGAAAACAGGCCTGTTTCTTTTGGGGTCTGAGGCCCAGAACCAGGAACAATGGGTGGAAATGACAGGAAGACAGATTTCAGGTTGATAGCAGGAAGAACTCTGTAACACTGGGGTTCTTCACAGGCGGAAGGCACTGTCTGCCTTTGGGGACTAAATTTCTCATCACTGGAGATACCTGAGCATTGCTGGGAAGGGGGACACTGGAGAGGACAATCGAGTCACAAAGTACATCTGTATTACGTGAGGGCTTACATTTCTTTCCACCCTCCAAAAATTCATTCGGTCTGTGACACAGTCATTTCCCAGATTTGGAGGAGAGAGGGGGATGGTTTTGCTTCCCCCTTCCTGATCTCCATAAAGACTGAGCAAAAAGCCGTGCAGAGTACAAGCTCTAGGAAAGAGCTTCCCATGGCCACCTCCAGCCCATTCCACAATGTGAAGGGCTCTGAGGCCCGCAGATGGTAAGGAGCCCTGAGACCTATCTTAGCATCTTTGCATGCATGGGAACCCCAGCTGGGGAGCGAGCCCTCCCCCTCAAATGTTGTACCCTGTTCCAGATGCCTGAATCCTTACAGTCACATGGGGGGGGGTTAGTCATTCGATATCTCACACAAAACCTTAGCAAAATAAAATGAAACACAAAATGTAAAATAAGACAACTTTCTCGCAAACAAAAGCTTTAAAAAGAGAGCCAGCCGATGTGCTTTAGACATCTCACAAAGTTCACATTGTATTGAAAATTATTTTTAATGAAGCTGTTATTATGCTACAAGAATGCAATAAAACATCTAAAACCTGAAATTTCCTATTTTTATCACCTCCTGTAAATTCTTCAAAAAAGCCAAAATGATTTGTTTCAAAATGTGTATAGGAATAATTAGATTGAGAGTTTTCATGCCAACTTTCCATTTGGAATGAAATCTAGAGACTGTTACTTCATAAACCACCGAAAATATGAGCACAAAATGAAAAGGGTAAAAAATTATGGAATCTAAGTGTAATCAAACAAAACACACTCTGGAAGGAACCACTGATTTACCATCTCCCAGAGTGTGGTTGAACACAGAGAACCCTTTTATATAATAAAATGTTCACACACATGCACACAAAACTTGATTTTACCTGAATGTCCTAATTACTTCTGGAAAGAGAAATGCCACAGACGTGAGTTTCTGTATGTGAACACATGATGCAAAATGCTAGTCCTACACAATATTAAGCTTATAGTATTCCGGATTATTCACAGAGGTGACATTCCAGCTCCCTTAATTTCCTCCTTGCAAAGTAAATCTTAGTTATTTCTTGTTTCAAACTCTGGCAAAAACTGAATCCTTGGGCACTAAAAGCAAAGGCATCATAGCACACAAAGTATGAGAAGTTTATCTCTGACTGGGATTTGTTCTAACCATTCTGCTAAATGGTCAAAAATTAATCATAAGCCCAAACGTGTAAGTATACAGGAAGATGTTACTTATCTTGTGATTTCAGATTTAATTTTCAATTCACACCTTTCTTAAAGCCATCCTTGAAAATGAGTCACGGAGGGAACAGTCAAACCCTCCTCGATTTGCAGATCAAGTTTCTGTTTTCAGTGAACGCTCTTTCCAAAGCATTCATCTCTGTCACTGGACCCGGTGCACGCGCCTCCATGAACAGCTTCCAGAATTAAGTAGAGCAATTCTGTCTACCATCTGGCTCCATGAGCAAAGGTTTTTTTTTTCTATGCAAAGACATAAAACTGACCTGCCTCTTAGTCGAGACTTATAATCTTGCCAAAGATATCATTCATCTCCTCATCCATTCCCAAGGCATGAGATCTTAGATGGACCAGTCATTGGAGGTGAAAGGATTGGAATCTTAATTTCATCTGTTTACTTAAATTGTTTGTAAAGAACATGGGAGCTGGAGTTACTTCTTTCAAGAGAACCAACAGCTCTGGGAACCAACCCAATGTTTACTTTTACTATGTGACAATTGAGCACATTCTCTGAAATGAGGTAGGAAACACTGCATAATCGAGAGGACGTGGTTCTTATTTAGCTTTGCAGATGTCAGTGGTTAAAACTGCCCAGCTTTCACTGGTGGGTCTGGAATGAGATCCCCCAGCTTTGGTAACAATCTAACCACATGAGTTTATGCTAACATAATAGATAAAATCACAGTTGGGGGGAAAAAAAGCATAAAAAAAAATCACCATAACAAGAGTGAGTCTGAGCTCTCTTTAATGGTTCTTCTAATTCAACTGTTTGCCTGAATGTGCAAAATAAGTTTGGGTTTCAGCATTAGAATTGGATTTTTTCTCCATCTTTCTTCTGCCCCATTGGAATAATATGTTGTATACTGAAATATGGTCAAGGCCACAGATTCTGAGTTCTGGCTTCTGCTGCTGTGAAATTTTTAAACTGATCATTTTTGAAACACTTAACCAACCATGAGAAGACTTTTCGAAAAGAAATCTTATTGTTTTTGTTTGACATAAAGCAATGCATGAAACAGAAGTCCGTGGGGTGGGGCAGGAACCAAGGAAACATAGAAATTAAGGCCAGCCAGATCCCAAACCATCGGCATACAAGTCAGCTGAGAGTCCTGAAGGATAAGACTGAGTTCCGTGTGCCAAGCGAAGCTTGGGTTCAAAACCGTCTTCTTTACCCAACAGCACTGACAGAGGCCCCTAGTGATCTTGGGGGACCCAGTGCAACAGGCTTGAGTCGCCTGGCTCAAGGGCCCGAGGTCTGAAAAGCTCCTGCAGCTAGAAGGCCAGCCTTCAGGGCTGGAATCGGCCCTTTGCTCCCTGGCTAACTCATAAGCAAGTCCCTGAACTTCCTCTAAGTCTCCATTTACCGGTGCTGTGAATTTATTACAGCGCCTCGCTCACTAGGCTGGGGGCGTTAAGGAGTTAACAGGGAGCTAAAATAAGAAACAAAGGTCTTTCTTTCAGCTTCTGAACTACACCGCTGACATTTTTGGGAGAGAAATTTTCCCAAGGACTCAGGAAACGTCAATTTTCAGAAGCCATGCCCAAGGAGAGCTGGGGGTAAAGCCATTCACACTCTTTTCCCACCTCCTAGAATGTGCCCCATCCTCCGTCACCACTGCTCATTCCGCTTCCCCATAGTGTGACTGTTGACCCAGCTTACAGGGTAGTCTTTCCCCTACTTTCCAGGGGCTCGGGGTTAGGCTTTCAGAGGTTTAGCCATGGAAAGGACAGAAAGCTGATAATTAATGGACTCTAATGACATCTGCCTACCAATATGAACTTTCCACTTGAGTCCAGTAATTCTACCATTTGGGGCTGAGTGACACAGGGTAGAGTTTTCAGGCACAGAAAGGGTCTTCCTAGCTGTTTTTACATCCTGTGGCTCAGCCCATCTTTCCTTTGACTTTTCTCAGGCTCGGATGGGTTACACAGTTTGTTCGAGTAAAGCCTGTTGGCCTCATTTAAGGGACAATGCACAAGACCAATGTCAACCTTGCGAAACCTACTTCATTTACAGTGCATTTCAGATACAAACGTTCAGATGAAAGTTTTGCTTTTCATCAATTATATTTTATATCCGATAAGAGAAAAATACCTGAGGCTTGCTTGCATAAGTTACAGACTGACTTATACAGCACTTCTTCGTGCATCTACTTAAATCAGTTAATAAAGGATAACCGTCTCAGTATTTACGCTAGGGCCCTGGGCGGCGGCTGGGAGGAGAGTGGGACCTCCCCGGAGTGCCAAAGGCTCCTGGCGGCGTCTGGGGCCCAGTCTTGCCCGCCCAGCGCCCGGTGAGCTGAGCTCCTGCGGCCCCGCTCCGGCGGGTGATGTACCCGACCTGCCGCTAGGGGGCGACGAGGCTCCGGCCCCGACCGGCGGGAGCGAGAAGTCGCGGTGCAGGTGCAGGCCGGCGGCCAGGGCCCTGCAGGCTCCAGGGGAGAGGAGGAGGAGGCCGGGTGCAGAGGGAGAAGAGCTCCGGCTCGGACGTCAGGGGCGCTGAGGAAGTCGTTCAACAGCTTCTGCAGATGAGGGATGAGGAGCCCTGATAAAGGTCGGGCGGGCCTGCCCACCGGAGCCGGCCGGGGGCTTACGTTTCTGAGCGAGTAAGCAATATTGTTCCAGCACTGGGGGTCCCAGGAGGAGAAAGGAAGGAAGAGGAGGAGATGGGTAAGGAGGTGCACAGGGCAGGCCTTACCCTCCAAGAGGAGCCTACCACCCAAATGCCCGAATCCAAGGGGCCTTAAAGACCCCCCAATCCGATCCCCACCAGGGGCTCAGAACTTGTGTCCGCGGGCGTCTTTTGTGCCAAAGGAGAGTCTGAACTGCACTCCGAAGACAATGGGAAGCCCGAGGTGATGTTCAGTCGGGCGGGGGATATTACTGGAAACCAGCCCCACCAGCACTCCATCAGACCATTCCAATCCTCGGCATAGCAATGATCACTACCTACTACTTATTTATCTATTTGCACGCTCATTTCTTCATTGTTGTTGCGGGTCTCTCCCACTAAAATGTAAGTTCCATGGTGGAAGGGACTTCATCTGTTTTGTTCAACGTATCCCCAGCAATTAATTTAGGCAGGACACTGCAAGTGCTCAGTAAGGATTCCTACATGAAAAAAGATTAAGAGAGAAAGTGTCCTCCAGCAGCAGTGAGGCTAATGGACTGTGGTTTTGGAAGAGAGAGAAAAACTGGACACTGAGACCAAAAGTAGGACACTCACAGTAATGGACCCCATTTGCACTCCGAGACGGGTTGTGATATTGGAGCTGGGAGACAGAGGACAGAAGCCAGAGTCTGCAGCATGGCGGGCAGGGCAGGTGGCTGAGGGACAAATACGGACATGGTATTTAGGATCAAGAGGAGCTCAGAAAGAGATGGTGGCTGCGGCAGTGTGACCAGGTCCCATATATCGTCCCCCAGCTGTTGGGAGCGTTGGTGGCTCTGGGCTCCCTGCTGAGCCCCTCCCTGGGAACGGCCCTCAGCCGAGAGAGCCACCCTGCCCAAGTTCATAGCAGCCGCATCTGATGATTGGTGGTCGAAGCGGGTGGATGGTGGTGGGGGTAGGACACTGGGAAAGGCCACCCCACATAAGTCTCCCACTGGGATGGGTTGAGGCCCTTCTTATGATTTCAACAACAAAATTCAGATTCTCCTTCTGCCAGGGTTACTTCCGTCCTTCCTTTATAGATAGAGATACCAAGGTCACTGCTCCATAAGCTTGCTGTTCATCTCTACCTCTGTGGTGCTAAGACAGTTGGTGCCGGGACGGGTCTGAGGAACAGACTCTCAGCCTGACTTAGAGGCTGGATTATCCGTCTGCCAACTAGAAATGAAGACTCATCCCTGGTGTAAGCAAAATCCTGACACTTGCCGGCTCTCTGGACAAGCACAGTTGTCCAAACTTTTACTGGTGATGAGCTGGGATGGGATACAAGGAGGCAGGAGTGTCCTGGTAGGCGGGGAGATACAATAACCAGGCTTTTGAGAGACTCCAGAAAGCCGCCACTCATGAGAATGAGGAAACTGGTGGCTTTCGCTGAGTCACTGACACATCAGAGAATGACTGACATGTGGGGCCCAGGGCTGTGAATCACCACCAGAAGCAAGGCGTGAAAGTTAGAAAGCCTCATGGAGAGCAAGCATCTGAAGAGTTCCTACACAGCCGGGGGGCAGAGAAGGCTGAGGATAATGAGCAGGGCCTAAGTATGAGGACAGCAGCGCTCCAAAGACTGGGAACCCCCAGCCCTGGCAGAGCTGCTTATCCGTGCCACAGGCCAGGGTGAGTGGAACCCTACGATTTGGATGGGGACCTCAGAGTTAGTGTTGGTGGCTGAAGTCCGGAAATGCCACACAGAGCCACCTGGGCCCCATCCCCCCTGCTGAGCTGTACTCGTCGTCCCTCGTTCGAGCACCAGGCAGAGAGTTGTCCACACTGATGACTCTTGGAACGCTGCAGAAAATTACAGTCCACACTAAGCAAGGCTGAAATGCTAGTGTGATTGGAACAGGTGGTGGAAGAAGGGATAAAATCAATCTCAATCCCCTTGGGCCAGTTTTCTGACACAGAACCCACTAATGTACAGGAGGTCGGGTCCTCAGGAGTCCCAACGGCAAGCGAATTCAGTAATGAGTCCCACAGTCCTTTGCCAAAGAGCTCTCTGGTCATTTATTTAGGACATCGTGTCCTGGAAAAGTGGATTCCTCAAGAACAGAAGTGTCTGGGCACTTTCATCTCCTCATGCCATAAGTCCATCAGGCAAGAAAAGGAGGATCGTCCTGGCAGACAGGTTGAGCCTCGACCCTGATCATGAACGGGCAGTGCCCTGCTTTGACGCCATGGGGGCCAAGAAGAATAAATCCGATACCCAGGTAATCCGTTGGGTGGCTCTTTGAGTCCTCATGATCAGTGCTACAGGTAAGCCAACCAATGCGGCAGTCAGAGCCTAGGAAGGGCATTGTGAGCAAGGATGTGACCATTTCGGAAACGGAGGTCACTTCACCAGGTAAGCAGGGGGCCATTGAGGGGGCAGGCCCTCTGGAATTGGTAACAGAGGAGCCGCCAATGACTATCAATGGCAGTCCTAAGATCACCTGCAGCGTCTGTATTTGATCCTGCCGTGGACTGAAGGTCTGTGTCCCCTCAAACTTCACATGTTGAAACCTAACCTTCAGTGTGATGATATTGGGAGATGAGGCCTTTGGGAGCTGATTATTAAGCCACAAGGGTAGAGCCCTCATGAATGGGATTGGTGTCTTAGAAGAAAGATCCCACAGAGCTCCCTAGGCCCTCCCACCATGTAAGGACAGAGTGAGAAGATGGCCAACTATGAACCAGGATGCTCTCACCAGACATTGGACCTGCTGGAGGCTTGATCCAGGCCTTCCAGACCCCAGGACTATGAGAAGTCAATTTCTACTGTTTATAAAGCCCCTGGTCTATGGGATTCTGCTACAGCAGCCCAAATGGGCTAAGACACACCAACCTTCCTCTTATAACTTCTAAGAAAAGAAACAAAGCAAAGTCTTGAGGAAGTTGTGCCAAAACCACTCTGCGAAGGTAACTGATACAACAGCATGAGGAGAGGACCATCACGGGTGCTGTGAGCTATGCAGAGCCACCCTTCATCAGATGAAGAGAGCATCGCCCAAGTGCATGGTGTCCCCGGGGTGGGGTAGCGGGAGCCCCGACTCCATGACTGGTCCAGGAGCACAGAGGAATAATAAAGACCCACCCCCTGACCTCAGGATGAGACAACGCCAAAAAGCCATCCAACTCCAGAGCTCCCCATGAGATCAGAGACTAAGGAGGAGTGGTTAGAAAGAAAAGATATAATAAACAAGGAAGCAGTATCCCAGAAACAACAGAAGTCGCTAAAAGGAGTGTATGTAAGTCTCTGGGGTTTTACTGAATAGAACCTAGTTAGAGGGGCAGAGAGGGCAAGTGGGAGCAGGGAAACAGGAAACTGGACTGGCTTCTGTGATTACGAAGCTGGGTAACGGCCATAAGGAGTTTCATTTACGTTTCCTCTCCTCTCTATATATTTGAAATATGTCGTAATAAGAAGTCAAAAAACAGAAAGGAAGTGAATATGAATGACTATCAACACTATCTGGGTGGCAAATACAGAAAACCAGGAAACCAGGGCGCCTGGGTGGCTCAGTGTCCAATTCTAGATTTCGGCTCAGGTCATGCTCTCAGGGTTGTGAGACGGGGCCCCTCGTTGGCTCCATGCTCAGCTGAGAATCTGCTCGCCCCTTTCCCTGCCCTTCCCCCTTGATTGCACACATGCTCTCTCTATCTCTAAAATAAATTTTAAAACTCTTAAAAAAAAAATGAAACAAAGAAAAGCAAGAAACCAAGACTTCGCTTTTCCTCACCTGTCTGCAGCCTGCCCTAGGCACTGAGAATACAATGGTGAACAAAACAGGTGAATATTCTTGTCCTTTATGAAAATTAGATTATAGTCAGGGGAGAGAGAAAATAAACAAAATAATTAGGACTAGGAAGGTGGTTTTGTGCACCTCTGCGTTGACCCTGCCTACCCCTCCCTCCTGTGAAGGTATAGGATGGAGCCTTCGTGACACAGAACTGGTTCGGAGATCGAGGCAGGACTAGAAAAATATTCTATGAAAGTACGAGGACCGCAGAGTGCCTATACGAGTTCTTCCTGGACCAGGCTGGTAGGCACCCACGACCCGAGCATAGAGTAGAAATACAGCTTCCTCCTTGTCAAAACCAGCGGGAGTTATAGCACAGAAAGAACCCCAGAGGTCACCCAGAGCCAAATACGCATTCCACTGGGTGGATTTTCCCTACTGGCTCTAAAAGTTGCAAAGTGACTACAGCAGCCCCACACCCTACGACGTGTGCTATTCAACTCGCCAGCGGAAGACTGGAGTCTCTCTCCCAAGATGGTGGGCTAAAATTCCATTATGTGTCATTGGCACCAGTTGAGTCATGCATCCTAAACCCACCATTGTCACCAGAAGATACAATGCACTGATTGACTCAGGCTACGTTCTATGCTCCCTTCCTGAGCTGAGGGTAGGGTCTGGCTCAAGGACAAATCATACACTAGGAATGGCAGGATTTCTTTTGACAGTAGAGTCCTGGGACTTGATGAATTTTATAGAACAGAGCAGTGATTTCCAATGATGGAACCGCCATTCAAAAGGCAGTTTCAAAAAATTGTAGGAGTATTTCTGATTGCTACGATTATTAAAGGGGAATTTCGGCATTTAGTGGGCAGGAGTCAGGGATGCCGGATGTCCTGACACAGGGCAGCTTGCAAAGAGAAGCGAGGCCTGAGTCCTGCACAATTTCCATACATCTCATCCAGAATTAAGCGTGAATATATGCTCAAGATAGGCTGCAAAGAGATTTGTTTTCGGTGATATCGTCACCACCCCTGACCTATATCAGAACAAAGAAATTGTTTTGTCCCTACACTTACAAATAATAAAGCCGAGCTCATTTACAAGATAACCGTACTTCATTTTTTCACTTGGAGAGTCTCCGTCTGTAATGTGTCTTGACATGTTATCAACATACCCACTCCGATTAAGGGTATTTCCCTCATCCTCGTCTTTTACGCCCTTGTGGGAAACAGAGCACAGACTCTGAGGCCCCTGCAAGATTCCCGCCGTGGTCATCAGAGAAGGAAGGGCCTCATACAATCAACAGGGGAGATGGGACATCCTGATGGCTCAGGAGAGAGGAAAAGGCGCAGCTGTCCTGAAAGGTCAGCACACATTTGGGGAGGGGGGCATATAAAAGAGTATTGGAAATACGCATTTTCAAAAGATTACGGAATCTATTCAGGAAAACATTTAGGTTCTAAAAGTAAATCACAGTGCTAGTCCAGGGAAGCGAAATCCCAGGATCTCATTGTTAGTATAGGGCATGAAGATCCGCAGGCTGTTGAGGGGCTGATTTTTTTTTTTTTTTTTTTTTACATCATTGGAGTAGCTCTGGTTTTCCTAAAACTAGTTTCTAACATTACAGTGTCTTCTTGGATCTCTGCTCTTGCCTGTTCCTAAATTTTCTGTTCAGAATGACTTTTTTTTTTTTTTTTAAGATTTTATTTTTATTTATTTGACAGAGAGAAACACAGCCAGAGAGGGAGCGAGAGAGGGAGAAGCAGGCTTCCCACCAATCAGGGAGCCCGATGTGGGGCTCGATCCCAGGTCTCCGGGATCATGACCTGAGCCGAAGGCAGTCGCTTAACCAACTGAGCCACCCAGGCGCCCCTCAGAATAACTTCTGATCTTCCATCTCTCAAGTCCAGATGCTTCCCTAGAAACAGACACAAGCATCTTGCCAGTTCACTGTGGACTGTTAGTGTCTCTACTGAGGAACTCGTTACCTCAAAATTTAGTGGCTTAGAGTAACATTTACTGTCTCCCTGCGTGTCTGCATCGGCCCATGCCCGTGCTGCCTCCCCACGTGATGGAAAGATTAGAACAAGGAGCGGCTGGAATGAAGGGCCATTAAGCCTCCTCCCAACCACAAGAGATCCTTGTAAGAAGGCATCTGCACTAAATGCTTTTTACATTCTCGAGGAGCTTATCTTTCAGAAGAGGAGAAGCTTTGTCTTTTTAGTTCATGTCCCAATTACATGAAAGCAGAAGTCAGCATCTCTTCAAGCTTACAGATCCTAGGAAGTAGAAGGTACAAACTAAAACAAAGAGAATATGAAGACAATGGGTACAGCATATCAGGGTTGTGTTAAAGAACTCTTCATTCAAAATATTTATTGAATACCTTCCTTGTGTCAGATCTGTGTTAATTATTGGGAACTGTGCTGGAAGCTAGTTAAAATTTAAACAGCAAGATACCCTCATTTGTGTGAAACTAGGACAGAAGGACCCAGGCAAAACTTCTTAAGTAACTAAAAATTTCAGACACGTGATAGACCGATGTCTTGGTCAAGGTTAATTATGATAGTAGGAACATTTAATATTTGACCCAGATGTGAAAAGTTTTCCCTGGACATCCCATGATGAGACAGAGGAACTGTCTTACACTGGGATGTTAGGATCTTGGTTCAAGAGGTTTACTTGGTGATCTTGAGAGAAGGGGAACACAGGCAGCAGGAGAGCAGCAGGACAGCAAAGCAAGTGTGTGGCTTCCAGGGGATGGGCTCCAGTCTGGCGCCACAGGGAGACCTGGGAGTGGAGCCTGCACCAGAGTTTATCTTACCTTGAGGCAAGGGCAGTGATTTATACCCCTGAGCCATTCACTCAGCCACTGGCCGCGTGGATGTAGCAACCCGACTATCACTGATGACCTCAATGACAGCAGGTCCAGTGGCGGGGCAGGTGGGGCCGGAGCCCAAGCCCTCTGAATGCATTCAAGAGAGAACAGGAGTGAGAAAGTGCAGGCAGGAGGCATGGACAATTGTTTTGAGAAGTACAACTGTGAAAGGGAGCAGAGAAGAGGGTCCTTGCTGGGTAGGCACATGGGCGCAGAGGGTCTTCCTTAAATGAGAACAATTACATCATATTTCTCTACTGATAGGGAGACTCTGATAGAGTGGGAAAGTGATGATGTCGAGAGCAAGGGGAGAGTTGAGGGGGCAAAGGGAACAGACGCCAGTGCCCAGGTGGCCATTGTGACCCTGGTGAGGACAGTGTGTCGGTGGAATGGGAATGATGGCTATGACGGAGTGGGCAGGTCGGCCACGGGTGTACGGAAACTCCCTCTGGGCTGCTATGAGCTCTTCTCTGGACCAGAAACCACAGTCACAGGCAGAAAGTGAGGCTGATGGGAGCCTGAGGAAGACAGAAACGGTGGTGGAAGTCTGAGGAGAGAACAAAGAGGGGCAACAGGCACCCAGAGAGTGAGAACAAGAAAAATTCCATTCATAAATAACTTCCTTAATGCAAATAGATTTTTAGTTGATTTGAGACTCCCTGGGGAGATGGTCTGAAAGTAACGACTTCTCGTATTCTTTCTGTGTCATAGCACCACCTTTATTTCTGCTACATTCTCATTCTCTAGCCAGAACTTCCAAGACCCGGACTCGTTGGCTCTTGTCTCCTAAATATGTCTCATTCTACTTAGCTCTCAACGTCTCCACTCCCAGCACCTTAGGACAAGCTGCCGTTTCTTGCCTGGACACTCCAACAGCTTTGTAGTTGGTCTCCTGACATCCCGTCTGGCCTTCGTCCAGGCCATTCTCTCTTCCAAAAGCCGAGGGAGTTTCTCCACACACCGATCTGATCCTGCTGCTGTCACTCTAAACCCCGCAATGATCCCCACTGCTCTTTGGCTGCAGACCCTCCACAGCCTGCACCCCCATGTCCGCTTCAGCTCCCACCTGTCCCTTTACTCGGTGAGCAGCGGCCGCGCAAGCTTCCCCTTGGCTTCGCTCAAGCAACCACATACTCTTCCCTCCGAAACACCCTTACACCTGCCCACTTCTCTCCATTAATGCCTGCTCCCATTCCTTAGAAAATATGAAAGAGAAGTAACAAGAAGTGGAAGGTATGTTGGGATTGAGTGATATATGTTTAACTGGGCTTCCAGAAGTCATGGGGAGAGAAAGAGTGAGGAACAGGAATATTTGGAGACATATTTACTGAGAACTTTCCATAAAGACATCTCCCTCCCTCCCAATCTCTCTCTCTCTACACACACACCCACACACATACCCAATACACACAAACCCCATAAATAAAAAGAAATCTATATCTGGACACATTATAGAAAAACCAAAGAATAATAATGGCAAAGAGAAAAACATGTTTAAAAAAAGACGAACCAGAAGAAAAAAGACAGATTATCTTTAGTAAAGTGGCAGTTGGAGTTTCAGATGATTCCTCAACAGCAAGAATGGAGGCCAGAGGATAGCAAAGTGGTACCATCAAGAAACAACCCTCTCCCTGAAACTGTAGACCAGTGAAGTGTCTATAAGACACTCTTAAGAACAAGGGAGACCGTGAAAAATATTTTGGGGGACTGGAAAGCTGCCACTGGTAGCCTAAAAGGCAGAAACAGTGATCCAGATGGCATATTTGAGAGGAAAGAAGAAATGAAGAGCAAAAGGGTAGCACATAAGTGAATGGGAGAGCTGGCAACGTGGGGGACAGCACTGGTGCCACTGGGAAGAGACATCTTCTACATCCTCTTGTTGGCTAGCTATAGGATGAAGCCATTGATTGACTATTTTTTTTTTTAAGATTTTATTTATTTGGCAGAGAGAAACCCAGCCAAAGAGGGAACACAAGCAGGGGGAGTGAGAGAGGGAGAAGCAGGCTTCCCGCCGAGCAGGGAGCCCGATGCGGGGCTCGATCCCGGGTCTCGGGGACCATGACCTGAGCCGAAGGCAGTCGCTTAACCAACTGAGCCACCCAGGCGCCCGAAGCCATTGATTAACTTTAGACTCTGATAGTGTAGGCATGTGACTGAACTTCTAAAATTCCAATCTTTGTATTCCAGCCGAACCACCTGCGTTTGATTGCTAAATTAAAGCTTAGCTGGAAAAGGCAAAACTGTGAAACACAAAGAGAAATGTGGAAGATATTTACGACCTCAAAGTAAACAAGGATTTTTTTTTAAAACAATACACAAAGACCATTTATCATAAAATACAAGATTGATAAATTGGACGATATTAAAATTGAAGACATTTGTTCATACAAAGATGCCATAAAGAAGGTAAAAATACAAGACACAAAGTGGCTGAAGGTATATACAATCAATACACATAATATCACGATACTATAGGATAAAAAAACTCCCATCATTCAATAAGAAAAGACAAACAAAAAAATTTAATAAACATTTGAAAGACAATTAACCTCATTAGCAATATGGGAAATGCAAATTAGAGTTGTAATGAACCAGCATTTCACACCCAACACCTGGAAAAAGAAGTCTGATAATACTAAGGTTGTCAAGAGTACAGAACAGGGGAAACGCTCTTGGAATGCTTTGGGTGATGGACTTTTAGAACTACCTTCGGGAAAAACTGGCAATATCTACTTAGCCTGAGAATGGACAAGCTTATTACCCACCATTTAAATTCCTAGAGAATATCTTATAGTAAGTTACATACAATAATATTCATAGCAGCATGTTTTGTATTAGCAATAAAAGAGGGAAAAACTGGAAACAACATAAATATCTTTCAACTGTACAAAAGTTAAAGAGTCTGAATATATTCATGTAAAGCCAAACTATACTTTGAACATAATTCAGCGACCCACATCAACACCATAGAAATTCGATAATGTTGAGCCAAAAAAACCCCCAAAAACAAAAAAGAAAACTAGTTTAGGATGTATATGATAATATGTCCTATAAAACAAACTACAAAATGTAGCTTAGGGAGACCTACAAAGCGGGGAAAACCATAAAGAAAGAGATGATTATCACGAAGTCCAGAAAGATTATTTCCATGGGGGCAAGGATATGTGATTCAGGAACATCATGTGGGGGATTTCTAAGGCTCTGTTGCTGTTCTAGTCTGAACACAGATTTATTTACAAAAATAACACGTATGTTTATATATAAACAAATACATTTAAGTACTCTCACAAGTCTGCTCTATTTGGTAATATATGTCATGTTTTAAAAAGTGAAAAGTGAGTGACAATTGAGCATCGGTACTCAAATTGAATAGCTGCAGTAGCACACGTAGACAGAAAGTTTTGTTATGAGAGAGCAGAGAAATGGTATTGTAGCTAGATGAGTGCGACAGGTCAGTAATAG
Source organism: Spilogale gracilis (assembly GCA_004023965.1). Classification (NCBI taxonomy): domain Eukaryota; kingdom Metazoa; phylum Chordata; class Mammalia; order Carnivora; family Mephitidae; genus Spilogale; species Spilogale gracilis. The sequence continues at coordinate 19,201 of PITA01000999.1, forward strand.
GTCCTTAAAGGTTATACTTACTTATGTGAAGTTTTAAAGATTTTATTTATTTATTTAAGAGAGAGACAGAACACAGACATAGAGCGGGGTTGGGGGGATGAGAGGGAGAGGGAGAAGCAGACCCCCTGCTGAGCGGGTGGCTCGGCAAGAGACTTCATCCCAGGTCCCTGGGATCATGACCTGAGCTACAGGCAGAGGCTTAACCAACTGAGCCACCCAGCGGCTGAAGGTGGGAAACCAAACAGCCTGCTCAGGTGCCCACAGGAATGAGCCCACAAAGCAGAAGCAATGGAAGACACATAGCAGATGAGCCTGGGAGAACAACGCTCCAGCAGGTGGAGAGGGCAGGCAGTGTAGACAGGAAGGGGAGGAGCGTGCCGTTGAAGAATGGCACTGCTGCGTCACTCTTACGACAGGCTGTAGGGCCAGACAGGTGTGGGACTTTGAAAGGAAGGAAAGGAAGGAAAGATGACGGGTTGCCCATCTAACTAACTGGAAATCTGGAGGCTAAAAGAGAAGCACGGAGAGAGGAGGGGATATTAGAATTTCGAGAAGAGTTGAGAAACTGGGAAACGTTTTGGAGAGTGTCGCAGAACCACGAGGGAGTGCTGCTGGCCCACATGGGGCTGTAGTCGTGAATGTTCACTGAAACCCCTGGTGTGGAACTTTCCTTGCTCACTTATAACTTGCGGCAGGTGAAGGTGCAGACCAGCTGGAGGGCTGGGTCAGTGCGTAAGCAGGGTCAAGCTCAGGCTCTGCATTTTGTTACGTTTCCCAAAGTCTGCTCATGCATTTGTCTATTATTGTTTCTTGAGAGCCCAACTACAGAGCCCCAATCTCCCCAGTGAACTGACGGTCATTAGGATGCTTGCTAGGCCTAGCATTGTGTCACTCACCAAGGCGTGAGGGTTTCACTTACTTAACATCTGGTACTAGGTCACTAAACATTAAAAAAAAAAAAAAAAGTGTTCACTCTCACTAGCACCACAAGCATACAAATCAATGGAAAAGGGAAAACACAATGTTTGGCAACCAGTTCGAAAACATGAAACACAATGCCCAATGTGGTTAGGAATCAAATGAAACAAACATTTCCACATACAGCTAGAGGGAAGACAAAAGCTTTGCTGGGCAATCTGGCAAGAGCGTCGGAAGTCTTCAAAACTGCTTCCCTTTAACTCAGAAACTTCCAGAAATCGTCACCAAGAATATACACTGGGAAATACATAGATATTTAACATTAGCTTCATTACATTTTTTTAAATAGTGAAAAATTATAAGTAGCATAAATGCCTGAACAAATTAAGAGATCTGTTAAATGAATTATGGCCCACCAGTAATTTCTTTGAAGCCATTAAGATTGATACAAATTGATACAGTGATATTGATACAAATAATACATATATTTTAGAATAAAGAAGAGTTGCAAAACAATATATAGTTTTTCTATTTTTAGTTATAATTGTATTTATGTACTGTTGAGGTCTATCCAACAGGGCTTTTCCTGTAGACCTACGTCGTTGGGAATGCCTCATGCACACATGGTTTCCTTCACTCACTCAGAGAAGTCCAGCCAAGAGAACTGTGGGCTGACAGTGACAACAGTGAACCGAACTCAAATTATTTTTTAAAGGACTGTTTTGAAGATTATGATTCTGACTTTGGCGGAACTAAGGTGGGTGGCAGTAAAAGGAATTAAAGGCAAATTCCTTAAAAGAAATTTATTGACCTTACATTAAAAAATATATATATATTTATGTATTATCTAAGCATAAAAAAATGATACTCTAGTACTATCTGTGCAATTCTTAGGTAAATCTAAAATTATTTCAAAGTAAAACTGCTAAAGAAGAAAACCTGATCTATTGAGGGCTTCTTTGCTAAAAGAAAGCATATGAACTCTGCACAGTTAAGTCTTGGATCAGCGCGTGAATATGCAGGGTAAACTCCGAGTGCAGCAAAGCTAAGACGCACGTCCAGCTGGAAGAGCTAGATTTGGGGTCAGCATCTGCCTGCTAAAACACAGACGTAACTGCCCCCCTTCTATAACCACACTGTCATAAAATCAGGTAAGATAAACAGCCTTCCCCTTTCGACATGGAAGTGAGATAAAATAAAACTTTCATGGTAAGACACAAGTTCTAGTTGAACAGAAAACACATGAACTTGAAGGTAAACGACAGCCCAGTACACACACCCTGAGTGCCAGGAAGACAAGCTACAGGCGCAGAGGGCGAAGCCCGGGTAAGGCCAAGGTGGGCGGGGCCGGGAGGGCAGCACAAGCCTGACTGCAATGACAGGGAAGTTCGCGCAAGAAAGGCTGAAGTGTGGAGATCCTCTTGGGAAAACTGAGAAGAAATGGAAAGAATGCTCTTGTACAGATGCTGTGAGAGGTAAGGGCGGCAAGGTTTAGATGGTACCCGCACCCCCCCCAGTGCAACATACACAACACACACACAACACACACACACTATACACACCACACACAACACAGACAACACACATATACCACTCACAACAGACACGAGACACACACCATATATATACCACATACCACACAACAGGTACAATACACACTATACACATCATATACATCACACACAACAGACATGGTACACACAACGTACACACCACACACACCAGACACAACATAACGCACACGTACAACACACTCACAACACACACACAAAACACAACTCATACACCACATACCACACACACCAAACATAGCATAAACCCTAAGTACACACAATAGACACAACACTCAAAACATACACACAGCCTGCATACACACAACACACACAACACATACAACACGCACAGCACACACACTCACATACAGCACACACCATGCCACGTACAAAACACACACACATCCCACACAACACAAATCACAGGCATAGAGTAAAAGTAAACACCTAATTCTTTGATCCAAAGTAAGTTATGTTATGGACAAATTACATTTGGTTGGAATATGACTTAATTTATTCATATTTCTGTCATAAGATACTTGTGTGCACCTGTCACGTTTCCCCCTCCCCTCCTCTCCGCTGGGCTGTGCCTCCTGCAGAGTCTGTGACAAGGGAAGAAACCAGCAGAGGGACTGTTCTTCCTGTCCGCCTTTCCTCCCCTCTCAGCCCAGACCTGTCTCATCTGCAGTCACGCCTGCCGTTTCCACTGGCTTGCTTCTTCTGAGATCCCCTTCTAGAAATACAGATTCCAGGTTCTGCCATTCTCCTAATGCAACTAGTTACCACTGGGCTTGGATTTTCTTACTTCTAAAAATGCTCTGATCATTCACCTGATAGAGTCCCCTCTCCCAGTCCTTTTGTTTTTTCGTTTATTCTTTATACCTTTGCATTAAAATGACTTTGTTGTCTTTCTGTCCGAGTTTAGGTGGGTGGGGATGTTAATTACTGATGCTGACTCCTCTGTACTTGAACAAAGGCTCTAAAATAAGGTCCAAATGTGGAAATTACTAAGGGGTTTGGGTAACAGTCATGATTAAACCTATTCCTTCTCATCTAAATCAAATTTTGCTTTTATTCCAACCTCTAAGCTTTTCTCAAAAAATGCACACAAAAGCACTGACTGGCCTACCCACCCCCATGCGCTGAGGAGCTTCTGAGACTAACCAAGGAGAACCACGTTTCAAATAAAATGATCTCAGACTCTTGGCAGTAGGAGTGCCCAGCATGATATACTGTCTGTCTAGGCAGAAATAATAATAACTTTCCACACAGATATAAATTGACTCTAAGCATGCATGACTCTGCATTTTAATCCCATCACTATCAGGTGGGACCAATTTTATTAAACAAACTTAAGCAGTGGAAAGAAAAGTCAGTTATTTAAAAATGAGCTGGAGTCCCTACTCATCCAAACAAATAAGAAAATCATAGACTTAAATTTCTGATAGCATCTGGTTTTGTTGCAGCCTTTGGACACCCTGCAGGTGAATCTTTAAGGTGATATTTTCTGCCATATGCCAGGCTTCCCTTTCCTTTCCTACCCACGACCATCCACTCCCTCTGCAAAACACACCCCAGTCAGCAAAACCAGAGAGAAGGTGCTGAGGAGCCCACATCAGTGGTTTCAGTAGTGCTGCTGATAGGAAAGGCAAAGGCCTTTTAAAAAAGCCAGAACTGGTGTGAGAAGTGGTACTGTAGAGAGCTTCCAGGACGTTGGAGGGGGGATAAATTTCAGTTTTTGTTTTTTGTTTTTTTAAAGATGATGAACTTAAGGGCACCTGGGTGGCTCAGTCGGTTAAGCATCTGCCTTCAGGTCAGGTCATGATCCCAGGGATCCCATGATCCAGAGTCTCAGGTCTGCTGAGTCGGGGTCTGCTTCTTCCTCTCCCTCTCCCCTTGCCCTTCCCCTCTCCCCCTGTCCTTTCCCCTTGCTTGTGCTCTCTTTCTCAAATAAATAAATAAAATCTTCAAAACAAAACAAATCAAAACACGGGGCGCCTGGGTGGCTCAGTTGGTTAAGCGACTGCCTTCGGCTCAGGTCATGATCCCGGAGTCCCAGGATCGAGCCCCACATGGGGCTCCCTGCTCGGCGGGAGGCCTGCTTCTCCCTCTCTCACTCCCCCTGCTTGTGTTCCCTCTCTGGCTGTGTTTCTCTCTGTCAAATAAATAAAAAATCTTAAAAAAAAAATACAACAGAAAAGAAAAGAAAAGATGATGGACTTAAATAAGGCCTCCGTGCTTCTCCAACTCTAGCCCTGTCATGGACTCTGTAAGTATAATGACTTCTGAGGTCAGAAGCCTTGTCCTTCTTGTCATTGCTTTATAAGCAGAACCAACATTTCTGTTGGGTGAATAACTAGAACCAATAAAGGGGAAATAGCTTAGTAATAAGCCTGCATATATACTCTGAAATATTACGCAGCATTATAAAAATGACTGAAGTCTATGCACATGACTGTGAAGACTATGCAAAAACTCTAAGACACATGGTTAAGGCAAAAAGTTAATGAAAAAAATAGATTTGATGAATTTAAGACAAATTCTAGAGGCTTGTGCACCAGACAACAGATGTTATCTCTGGAAACAAAAAGGCCAAGGAGACCATATTTCATCCACATTATTTGAATATTTTTAACATTCACAAAGTACTTGGGTAGATAAAAAATAAAGCAAATGTTTCCAGTTACCCACTGATTTTTTTTTTTGGAGATTTTATTTATTTATTTGACAGAGAGAAACACAGCGAGAGAGGGAACACAAGCAGGGGGAGTAAGAGAGGGAGAAGCAGGCTTCCCACGGAGCAGGGAGCCCGATATGGGGCTCAATCCTAGGACTCCGGGTCATGACCTGAGCCGAAGCCAGACACGTGACGACTGAGTCACCGAGGCGCCCCTGCCCACTGATGTTTTTATGTTTTATGTACTTGTGATAGGTTTTCATATTTTTATTCATCTTTTTAATTTCCTCTTTGCTTTTCATATTGTTACTTTATCTAAGATTAATTTTTAATAATTTTCATTTGCACTTGATAACATATTTTGACTGTAACAAGTAACATGTCTAATTTTTTTGCTTTGATCTCATGTAATAAACACACTTAACAAACAATTGAACTATACTATTTTCAATCTGCATACTTTCTAATTACATATTAGATCGTTCTATGTAAGGTTTGATATCAGTATTCATGATGACTTTATGCTATTCCTTTGCACAGATATATTAAATTCCTATAATGCCCTATTTTTAGATATCTATATTATATTCCAATCTTAAAAATAACAATTTTAAGAAATATAAGTTTGGGGGAGCCTGGGTGGCTCAGCCGTTAAGCAACTGTCTTCTGCTTGGTTCATGATCCTGGACTTCCGGGATCGAGCCCCACATCGGGCTCCCTGCTCGGCGGGAAGCCTGCTTCTCCCTCTCTCACTCCCCCTGCTTGTGTTCCCTGGCTGTGTTTTTCTCTGTCAAAAAAAATAAATAAAATCTTAAAAAAAAAAAAAAAAGAAATGTAAGTTTGGATTTGATCAGTTGATGTTTTTTAAAAAGCCATACTAGTGCCTGTTACCATCCAGAAAAGTCGTGCTAATTTCACTTTGTAGGTACAGGAGTTAACGTTCCCCTTTCAAGACAAGGTGTCACTTTAGCATTTTAAAAAAAATGTTTGCTCTGTGGTAAGAGAGAAGAATAATCATGCTGTTTTAATGTATCCTTCTTTAACTATAAGTAAAAAAAAATGTTAAATATTTGTCCTTAATTCTTAGTGAAGTACCTGTTGATGGGTATTCATTTTGCCTATTGGGTTTTCATTTTTTTTACTGATTTATAAGCTCTCTTTACATACTAAGGTTATTAGGTCTTTGCAACATATATTGAAATCTTTTTTACCAGGTCATATAACTTTAAATACTGTCTCTGTTGTTTTTTGTTTTTTTTGTCATAATAAGCTTTTCTTATTTATTAAAATTAAGTAATGTGTTCCCCTATTGGTTTTTCCTTAAGATCACGTTTAAACAATCAACCAAAATACACATGTAAGAAAATACAAATTCTCAAAGCACCAGCATAGTTTTGATTTTTTACCTTTAAATATTTAAAATATAAATAAAAAATACACCAGGGTGCACAAAACATAAGCACATGAATTTAAAACAAATTAAAGACTTTAATTCTCCTGGAATCACTTACTTAGTTTATATACATACAGGAAGGAAAAAGAATTTATTTTTTCTTATATGGTTAAATTATCCTGATACCAATAAATAAATATCATTTACATATCTACTGTTTTGTAATACCATTTTCATTGTATGCTAATTTTACATAAACTTGAGTTCATTTCTGAATGTTCATTCCTTCCTTCTTCCCTTCACTCAACCAATTTTTATTGGGTAAATATTATGTTCTAGGCACAAGTGATTCAGCAGCACTGAATGAAATGGATGAGATCCTTGCCCTTTCTGACTTCTGTACAAATATCACAGACAGTGAGCAAAGGGGGATAAGCAGGGAGAAAAGAAACAAACCAAGTAATGCAGTAGAGTAACAGGGTGGACAGAAAGACAGCTATTTTAGCAAAAGTGGTCAGAACAGGCCTCTGTGAAGAATGATAACTGAGCAGACATTTTAAAGAAGCAAAAAGAACATGAAAAATGCAAGGGAGTCCCCCATGTAGTACAGAAAAAAAACCTGTGAAGGTCTGGAGGCAGAGGAATGACAAGTGCAAAGACACTGGGGCAGGATGAGGTCTGGTATCTGGAGGGGAGGGGTAGCAAAAAGGTTAAAGCAGCTAGATGGAAATCAGTGAGCAGAAATTCAGAGATTTAGATGGGGGTCTTTGCAGGCCATGGGATGAAGAGTCTGTAGCTAGGGAGTGTGGTCGGATTTCCTGAAAAGAGCGCCCTCGTGGAGCACTGCGTGGAGGACAGGCACAGCGGAGCAGGGCTGGGGAGGCCAGTTAGGAAGCACCTGGGGTCATCCAAGAGGGACAGAGGACGGCGGGGAGCGATCAAAATCAAATGTAGCTACGCTCAAGCTTACGAGACTTGATTTGCTAGATATAAAAGAACGGAATTTGGATATGGTAACTGAGGTGCCAAAGACTTGGATCCGCACAAAGTTCCAGGTAGGGACATCCAGAGCTTTGTCTGAAATAGGCTGAGGCTGAAACTCTTTCTCCCTGTCAGGTGGTGGCACTGAGCAGGTGGTAGAACCTCCCTCAGGAGGAAAGTTCCAGCCGGAGATACAAGTTTCGGAGGTCATTAGCAGGGACAGAGGGTCTTCTGAACAGAAAGTGTAAATGGGAGGCTCCGAGGGTGGAGGGAAGGAGAACACAGAGGCACAGCCAGTGCAGGAGGCCAGGGGACAGCTGCCCGAAGCCAGAGAGTAAAGTGCTTTAACAAGGAGGGGAGGTCTGCTCCTTCCAAGCTGCTGAGGAGTGAAATGGGCACTGCAAAGGGACGGTTGAGGTTGGTCACCGGTGGCATGGCCAGAGTTATTACAGTGGAGGAGCAGGGCTCCCAGGTAGACAGAATAGGGGTGAAGGCACAGATACAGGGAAGACCGAAACCGGCGCCTGGAGATGTACAGAGCAGTGTGTAGAGTCACAGAGATGTTTTGTTTTGTTTTTTTAATGGGAGCTAATTTTTCACATTGGTACATTCATGAACTAACCCAGGGGAAAGAAGAAGTTAAGGATGTGGATGAGAGGGGCAAAGGCAAGAACAAGAGGGGATGGGATCTGGACCCATCAGGGAGCTGGGTTGTGTTCGGGGCAAGGACGTTTCTACCTTTTCTGTTTCATCCCATTCTTCTGTGGCTCGAACACTGGCCTAAACTCACTTAGTTCTATAACTCTATGGAACATTTTAATGTCTGATAAAGCAGGACAAACCTTGATTTAAAAAAAAAAACATTATTTTTAGTCCTCATTTTAAAAAATTAACACATATATTTCCAGGTGACCTATTTTTTCTTTTATTTTTATTTGTATCAAGTTCATTTCACTTGAGGTGATCATATATTCATATGGTTCAAAATTCCAAAGTTACAAGAGGCATAGAAATGAAAAAAAACTCTCCATTTCACCAGGGTCTCCCCCTATGCATTTCCCCCAACCTGGAGGCCCACAATGTCACCATCTCTCGGATATTATATCAGAAATATTTTATGCCTATACACACACTTATACTTCTTCTTTCTTTTTGCTTTTTATATAATCAGTGACATAGAGCTTTGCTTATTGAATTCTTCACTTAATATATACCAGAGATTATTTAATACCAATTATTAAGGAATGTTGATTCTTAAAAAAGAATTCTAAAGAAATAGCTTCCATGAGTAAATGAACAAAGACTCCCTAAGAGAAACACAAGGCCCTAAGTAAGAAATGGCAAGATTAAATAAACAAACAAATAAATGGGAAAATCACCCAGAAATGAAGATCAAGTGGAAGGCGAACAAAGGATAAGAGATAATGAAAACACAGAGAAATAGGTAGAAAATGAGAAAAGTGAACAATGGAAATTGGAAGTTTAGAAAGCTCAGAGAGAAGATAAAAGAGATAGAAGACTACAATAGAAAACAATGCCTATGTGGCTAGACTCTCCCTATTTATAATGATGGCAATAACAGTAACAGTAAAATGGGACATATATTTAAATACATAACTTTAAAATTTTCCCAGTGTCAAAGAATGCGTAAATTTTAAATAAGAAAAGCACACACCTGTGTCTGAGAAACTGATGAGAATCTTCAAGGAACATATGTATCCTAGTGAGGTTACCCAGCCCTGAATCCAGCTAAAGACAGACTCCTTTGGGAGGGTGGGCAAAAGGATCTTCTGGCTTCTAATTATTTCCCAGCAATGGTCGGCACCTGAGGGCAGAGCGGCAGTAACTCTGAAGACAATGGAGCAAGAAGTCGAGGATTAAAAACAGAGTCGCACAAACAAAAGGCCCAGAATGCAAGGATTTTATTTCCAACCAAGCTGTCCTTCAAATACACGGGCGACAGGCACTTTTGAAGTCGCACACATTCAGAGACCATGACTCGCAGGAGACATTCCCAAGGAACTCTTGGAGGAGGAATTTCAGTCCACCCAAATCACTGGGTGATTACTAGTGGACATGGCTGCGTGTATCGCAAGGGCAGGAGGCCACTTTGGGATTGGCTCTAAAGGGGGGTGATAAAGGACGAGGACAGCAACGTGCAAGCCACCGCGCTGATGTGGAGGTCACACAACAAGGGCCAGGCGGGGACGAGAATAGACGGGCCAGGCAATCCCGTGGTGATGGCTGGGGGTCTGGATGAGCAGAATCTACTGCTCAAATGTAAATACTGAAAAATACATAATGACAGACAAAAATCAGACTATAGACGAAAGGAGGGAGGGGAAAAATTCAAACGTCATCAATGCTGTCTAAAAAATGGAAGGAGCAAAAGAGTGGGCAATATTATATTTATATAAGGGGCGCCTAGATGGCTCGCTGGGTTATGCGTCCGACTCTTGGTTTCAGCTGGGGTCACAATCTCAGGGGCCTGGGATGGAGCCCCTTGGGAGGCCCCACCCCAGGCTCCATGCTCAGCAGGGAGTTTCCTTGAAGATTTTCTCTCTCTGCCCCTCCCCTCCACTCTCTCTCTCTCTCTCTCAAATAATAAATCTTTCAAAAAATATTATATTTGTACAAGTGGCCAATAAAATGAGACTATATACCTTAAATATAGACTCTATACAAAAAGCAAAGAAAACAAACCATATAAAGACTTTTTAAAAAATGCCCTAGAAACTGAAATACAACATAAAATAATAGGACAGAGCTAATACCAGATGTATGTGTTAACTATTAAATGAAAATAAGATTAAATCACTTATTAAAAGTGAAAGATCTTCAGGTTTTATCACAAAGCAAAATCTAACTCGACACTGCGCAAAGAGACACACCCCATAAAGGTGATTCAGTTCAGTTAAAGAGATAAGCAAAGTACAGCAAACCATATACAGTAAAAAGAAAACTGCTCCTGATAGGAAAGGCAGACAGGGTAGAATTCTGCCCCCAAACCATTAGAAATGACACAAAGGGCACTTTGTAATGGACTAAATACCCAGTAGCAATATTCACAAGGAAAAGGCAGGAGACTGAAGGGGAAACAGACACAATCCCTCAGCAGGGAGAGATTTTAATTCACATATTAAGTGTATGTCATATTCACGGGACAACAATAGACATCAATAATCAAGACCCAATATATCAATAAACTAAACTAGGGTAAAATATTTTCAGTCATGTGTGAGACAAAGGACTTCCTGATATGAAAGAGTTCCTGGAAATCGAAGGAAAAAACAAAAGCTTAATTAGAAAAGAGAAAAAAAACATGCAAAGGATAGAGACTGCTCACAGCCAACACCAAAACCAATAACCCTACGTATATGAAACAGTGCCCAACCTCAGCCATGAGAACAGAACTAATTCTAAAAATCATACCGAGATGCTCAGTTTCTCACCAAACAGGAACCAGCTTTCCAAATTTCACAATATACCGTGAGGGAAAGTGACTCTCTTACAGAGCTGGCGGGATGATCAGAATGCTTCGCTTGGAGGTGGCCATCTTGGCAAATACACAGGGATGTCCGCTGTGTTTGTGGAGTAAGATCAGGAGGCCCCCACGGTTCACCGGTGCAGCAGGAACTGCCTTGACAGAAAGAAAACCAGGCAGGATGTGTTGTTAGTGCAAATAAAAATACAAATAAAATTTCAGATTTCATGGAATTTCCGATAAACTATGCATTATTTTAGGATACGTATGACCCCTGCAAGAAGGAGGGCCCCTGCAGTATCTGTGACATACTCCCAGGATGCCTGGTTAGAGGTTTGTGGCAAGGTACCCGACGTAGGACTTGGGTGAGTTGGGTCAGGCAGGTCCTCCCGCCCTTGGTATCAGCCCTGTGTTGATAAGCACACCGGCTGTGCTGCAGGGCGCACAGTCTCCGATCTCTGGCTGAGTGGAGGCCTCCACGCTGAGGGGTGGGCCTGAGCAGATCAGGAAGCACCGAGGCTGGGCCTGCTGTGAGTACAGAGAGCCAGTGAGGCCAAGAAGCGGCCTCCTGCCCTTGCGATACACACAGCCATGTCCGCTAGTAATCATCACAGGAAGAAGAAGAGTTGAAGGGCTGAGGTCAGTCGTGTTTCTGCTTCATTCTGCCCTGGACAGCTCTAGGTGTCAGGATAGCTTCCTCTCACATAAACGTCAGCTGCAGGGGCGCCTGGGTGGCTCAGTTGGTTAAGTGACTGCCTTCGGCTCAGGTCATGATCCTGGAGACCTGGGATCGAGCCCCACATCAGGCTTCCTGCTCGGCGGGAAGCCTGCTTCTCCCTCTCTAACTCCCTCTGCTTGTGTTCCCTCTCTAGCTGTGTTTCTCTCTGTCAAATAAATAAATAAGATCTTTAAACGTCAGCTGCAAAATTCAAGCAAGAACCTCTAAGGTTTTGACTGGTGAGATGACAGGAAGAACGGAAAGTATCACAGCTCTGCGCGGGAGCTCTGGGGCGGGCCTCCTGTGGCCAGCCTCTCCTTCTGCAGTCAAGGATTGAGGAACGTGGGTGCTAGGCGGGGGCAGTGCCTTCCTCGGCTCAAACACAAACTGCTGAAATGCCCTTAGCTCGATGCACGGCATGCCATGTGAAACGTTTATTATTCGTGAAGGCTGTTGGGATGATTTGTGTGCACGCCCACACCCCCATCAGGAGGTGGAGTCTGGACTCCCCATCTTACATCTGGGCCAACCTTAGTGACTCCCTTATAACCAATACCCCTTGGAGCACTGAGCCACCATGAGGCTGCCATCTTGTGAAGAAGCCTAGGCCACAGGAGGAAGCCACATGTAGGTGGGACAGCTGACCACCTCCAGGCAACCAGCAGCATCAATGCTTTCTTCCTACTGCTAACAACTTTTAGATGGGAAGTGAAGAAGGAAACTGCATTCCTGATCTTCTTCACCTTCCCTTGAGGCCAATGAAAGCCAAAATACTGTTTTTGCTTCGGGAAGATAATGAGATAAAACCTGGTTTTGAATTTTAACTTTCGGTAGCACAGAGTCTTTAGGGAACAAATAGAAGGCAACCCAGGAGGCTGTTCTTTCTTAAAGGTCAGGAGATTTTCAGACGATAAACACTTGATTAGCAAACCAGTTCCCAGGCAAATATCCAGGCAATTACTCACAGGTCACAGGTAGACAAGATTTTTCCTGTGGAGAAAATTTTGTTATTGTTGGAAAATACAGCTTTACTTCGAAAGGTATTTGAAAAGAAAAGCAAACCAGGTGCTTCTCCACTCTAAAGTCCAATATGGCCGATTTAGTTTCATGATGTAAACATGCTTACTTTCTCCTGATTCAAAGGAGCAAAATAAACAGAGAAGTGGGGTGAGGCCTTGGGTGAGTCTGAGGTGTTCTCAGCAGCCCCTGAAATTGCCTGATGACGATCCATCCAGAAACGTGGAAAACCAAAGTATCGCATTAAGTGTTTCTGCTACTCTGGCAAATTACCTCAAACTTGGAAGCTTAAGGTAACAGAATTTTATTTTCTCACAGGTTTGGAGACTAGACGCCCCAGTGGAGGTGTAGGCAGAGCCACATTCTCTCTGAAGTCTCCACGGGAGAAGTTTCCCGGCCTTTCCTCCTTCGGGTGTGTCTGGCCAGCCATCCTCCGAGTCCCTTGACACGTGGCAGCCTTACTTCTCTCATTCTTGCCTCTGTCTTCACAGGCATTCTTCTCTGTGCGGGGGTCTGCGTCTTCTTCCCATTTCTTATTAGGACACCCACTGAATTGCATTTAGGGTCTCTACTCCACGATGACTCCATCTTAATTTGATTGTATCTAAAGACCCTGTTTCCAACTCACAGCAGTGTCGTCAACAGAGATCTAAATGTGGGCTGTGAGGATGGCAGGAGAATTAAACGCAGGATATCCCATGGCTACTTCTTTTATAGTCTGAAGGACATGGGTTCAAATCCCGACTGTGAAGCTGGGAGGGCTATGTCTCCCCTCAGTCGCAGAGGACTCACATGCGAGTGGGGATTAAATGAGACAACGGTGGTTCCAGACCAAGAGACTGGGTATCAGCTCATGAGAAATGCTATAGTTAGGTCTCAGCCTAGACCAACTGAGCATTTAAACCAAATCTTTAGATGACTCAGAGGCACAGTGAAGTTTGAGGAGCACTTAGCACAGTCCTTGGGACAACACTTGGCCAATAAATGCTATAAAAGCACTTCAATAAAACAGTTGAGTTAAAAAAACAGAGGCGCATAAGGGAAGGGAGTGAAAAATAAAACAAGATGAAATCAGAGAGGTAGATAAGCCATAAGAGACACTTAATCATAGGAAACAAACTGAGGGCTGCTGGAGGGGAGGGGTGTAGGGAGATGGGGTCACTGGGTGATGGGTATTAAAGAGGGCGCATGATATAATGAGCACTGGGTGTTATATAAGACTGATGAATCACTGAACTGTACCCCTGAAACTAATGATACAATATATGTTAATTAATTGAATTTAAATTAAAAATCATAAAGATATTAAAAAACTGTTGAATTAATATTTAATTTAGTAACCGTGGACTAAAATATATATAAAACAATTAAAAAAAGAGAAAGGACAAGTGTAGGCTATTTTTAAATGACCCAAAAAGAAAATGACTGACTAGCAATGATAGGCTGGTAGTGAGATACTATTATATTAGGACTCTGAAAATTTCCAAGAAAATTTTTTTTTTTATTACAGGAAAATATTGCTCACATTAAATGTGAATATGAAATCCAGAAAGGGGAAAGGGTTCGGATACATTTTTAAGACTTATCTGAGGGGTACCTGGGTGGCTCAGTCTGTTAAGTGCCTACCGTCAGCTCAGGTCATGATCCTAGAGTCCTGGGATCAAGACCTGCATCAGGCTTCCTGCTCAGGGGAAGTCGCCTTCCTCTCTCTCTGTTCCTCCCCATGCTTGTGCATTCTCTCTCTGTAGTAAATAAAATCTAAAAAAAAAAAAAAAAAGACTGTGTATCAGAAATGGTGAATTTGGAGATTACTGGTATGTAATTCTTGTTAGAATTTTAAAAATTATTTAAATGTACAAACAAAAAAAAATCCCAAAGCTTGGAAGCTATGTCTGTCTCCCTCAGAACAACAAAGAAGCTGAACAAACTGAAAATCAATGACTTTTCTTACATTTACCGGAGAAACGAGGTCACGGGATAAAGAAGCCCCCTGAGAACTGGAGAGACAGGGGAATCCAGAGACCACAGACCAGCTGACCTAAAGCAGAAACTGCTGGAGCCAGGACAGGCAGGAACACGTGTAGCTTCAGAAACTGCTGGAAGCTGAGGATGGAATGAAGAGTTAAAAGATCCTGGAGGCCCACTTCAAGCAAGAATCTCCCACATTTTCAGAGTTCTACTTCTGCACCCCCAACTGGGTTCTAATGGTGAAGACAGGAGAAAAATTCCCTCCCGTCTGGTTGTGGGTGGGGCAGGGGAGTAGCCATTCTGAACTACATCACAATAAATGCCTACCCAGCAAGAGAAAAGACTTCCCTAGAGCCTTCTTGGAGAAAGGAATGTTAGCCAATTCCAGCCAGCCCCCTCTGGCCTCCCCATCTCGCCTCAGGGGAAGGAAAATTAGGTGAAAAACTCTTATGAAGGTCAGAGCCAGGGTTATAAACTCACAGAAACCCTGAGGCCTAATTATAGGATTATACAATGATTCCCCTCCTCCCCGCCATATCACCAAATCAATAGGCTCCCTGTATAATAACAGGGTCTTAGAGCTAAAAAGACTGCAAGGCCCAGACTCTATCTAAGGAGGAATTCTTAGGGAAACCCAAAAACAATGGAGAGTCAAAAACCAGGACACTAGAGGAAACCGAAGTCTCTGATACCTACAGCCACAATAAATGCAGCCTGACTTCGAGCCAGATAAAAATAAAATTCACACTAAAGGCCTATCTACTCAATTCCTATTACCCAAAACATCACATCTAGTTTTTAACAAAAAGTTACAAGTCCTGCCAAAAGGCAAGAAAACACCCAAAATGTGAAGAGACAAAGCACGCATCAAAATGAGACTCAGATATGGCAGAGATTTGGGGATGATCAGATTGAGGATTTAAAGTAATCATAAATAAAGACGCTAAGCACACTAATAGAAAGAGTAGATAATGTGCAAGAACAGATGGGTAATGTACGCAGACAGATGGGAACTCAAACTCAAAGGTAATTATGGAAATCAAAACAACTCTAACAAGTGAAAAATGCTTTCAATAAGTTCATTAGTAGACTGGGCACAGCTGAAGAAAGAATCAGTGGGCTTGAAGACTTGTCAATAGAAACGTCCCACTGAAATGCAAGGAGAAAAAAAAAATTGAATAAAATATCTAAGAACTGTGGGACAATTACAAAAGGTAGAAGATAAGCGAATGGGAATTCCAGAAAGAGAAGTAAGAGAAAGACGCAGAAGAAATATTTGAAATAGTATAGGCTGACAATTTTCCAATATTACTGACAGAAATTAAACCACGGATTCTAAAAAAACAAACAAACAAACACAAAACCATGGATTCTAGAAGCTCAAAAACAAATAAACAAAAACCAAGTATGATAAATACCAAAAAAATCTATATGTAAGCATATTGTACTGAAACTGCAGAAAACCAAAGAAAAAGACAAAATCTTGAAAGAAGCCCACTGAGGACTAAAAACATCTCATATATAGAGATACAAGAATGAGCATTACAACAGCCTTCTCATCGGATACCATGTCAGCAATAGAGTGGAAAGAAATATTTAGCTTTTTGAAAGGAACAAAACAAAACAAAACACCAACTCAGAATTTTGTATTCAGCAAAATTATCCTTCAAAGGTAAAGGAGAAATAACTTCTTTCTCAGATAAAACCTGAAGGCTTTTGTAATCGGTAGAACTGCAATGCAAGAAATGTAAAAGTTTCTTCAAAGAGAAGGAAATGGATAAATGACTCAGAAACTCAGATCTATACAAAGCAAGAAGGACTCAGAGAAGGAACAAAGGAAGGCTCGGAGGTTGTCCTTGGAAACTCTTACTGCCAATAGTGTTGACTTTGAACTGAACCCCACGCTCCTGGGAAACAGCTAAGAATTAGAGAAATCCCACCCAGATTTTGCCTTCTGGGAAATGGCATAATTGCAAACAAACAAAACAAAAACAAAAACAAAAAACCCTTCTCCACATACAACTTAGTTAAGACTCACAGGAGCAGCCCCTTCTCCCCCCCCACCTTAATTATCTAGGACAAGACAAGACATAGACCCTCCAAATTCCCATTCTTTGTCTCATAAATGAGCTGAACTATTTTGCCTTCACTGATCAGTGGGAACAATATACTTGTTCATCCAACTGTGGTTAAGCTTCTCTTCTGCTTCCAGGTGCCTGAACTTTGGTCCACCCTCAGTGTCACAGTTGTCAAGCCTTCCTGAGACTAGGCTGACCTCAGAGACTAAAATATTCTCTTATGTACAATCCAATCATGCTCCCCTTTCACCCACTCTTCCCACAACAGGGTCTTTCTATCCCTTTTTATCAAAGGAATTTGCCTAACTCCGGAGATACCTGCAGATGTTATGGTCATGACAATCTCCCTATTTCCATGGTACCCACATTCCCATTGCAATAGGCTTCATCCCCACATGCTACACCCCACCCCTTGCAATAATTTTTTGGAATAAAGTCTCTTCTTTCTAAGTTCAGACTTGTCTCTTGTATAACATGAATTTTGGCCTGTGCCCTGCATTGGCTCCACGTCAGAGATTGTCAATCTCACACTCCCATCTCTCAGAGATGCAATCTGGTCACTGTCCACTCCGGGCAAATTTCTGGAGGGGCTTTCTTGGCCCGTCTGTGCTCACAACACCAAGACTTTCTGTGGCCTTGCTCTTCAGGCATTTGAGCAGAAATGCAATCTCCACATCTGTTGCTGACTATCTCTATGTGCTCTCTTACTCTGAAGGTTTTTTTTCTTTCTTTCTTTCAGAGTAAAAAATTCCCTATCTGTTTCTTAGGCAAATATTGGATTTTTTCCCCCATAGATCTGCACTTACAGTTTTTTAAAAAGATTTTATTTATTTATTTGATAGAGAGAGAGATCACAAGTAGGCAGAGAGGCAGGCAGAGAGAGAGAGGAGGAAGCAGGCTCCCTGCTGAGCAGAGAGCTGACTTGGGCCTCAATCCCAGGACCCTGAGATCATGACCTGAGCCGAAGGCAGAGGCTTTAACTCACGGAGCCACCCAGGCGCCCTGCACTTACAATTTTACAATTAACCTTGCCTAGCATAGGGCCTCCCAACAATACTTTTAAGGTGGAGGATTTGAGTAACATTTGTCTAAGGGAAAAAAAAAAGTGGTATGTTATGTATAGAACTGAGCATTTTTAACTGAATTAAAAGATAGTTGTTGGAGGTTACAATTTTGCTGATTTTATTACTAGAACTGTGATTAAGTCTGTTTACTCTATATTCAAAGTATGTAACA
This sequence comes from Spilogale gracilis, assembly GCA_004023965.1. NCBI lineage: Eukaryota > Metazoa > Chordata > Mammalia > Carnivora > Mephitidae > Spilogale > Spilogale gracilis. The sequence continues at coordinate 37,224 of PITA01000999.1, forward strand.
TTCTGTAATTTTGAATTGTCAAAAGCAGTTTTAAAAGCAGCCATGTTTTAAGGTTGCCAGGAGAAACCAAACAATGCATCCCATGATTATTAACTCATTCAGATTGTTTTGTTAAATGCCTCCCCTGTGTAAAGCCCCATGGCATGATGGGAAAACAACAGCAAACAAATCATATATGGTCCCCCCACCTTGAGCAGCTCACAAAACAGCTTTTTTTAAAATTATTATTACAAATATGTATAGTTCTGCTAAGGAGAACTAAACTGCCAAGGGGTAAGCAGTTGAGGAGGGGCAGGGAGGGATGAGTATGACAGGGGTGCCAGACAGCTCAGGGCAAAGTTAGGGAGGTGGTGATCTAAGAAACAACAACGAAGGGGCGCCTGGGTGGCTCAGTTGGTTAAGCGACTGCCTTCAGCTCAGGTCATGATCCCGGAGACCTGGGATCGGGTCCCACATCGGGCTGCCCACTCATCAGGAAGCCTACTTCTCCCTCTCTCACTCACCCTGCTTGTGTTCCCTCTCTGGCTGTGTTTCTCTCTATCAAATAAATAAAATCTTAAAAAAAAAAAAAAACAATGAAAACTAATTGGTTATTATGTGAACTATGGGGAGATTCGCACCTGCTGCCCAATGACTGCCTATACTTGAAGTGTAGGTATGAATCTGTAAGCAATTAGTACAGTATTTTGCTCAAACTAGGGACTCAATATACCGGAATAAACGAGGCTTCATCAACATCCTACAGAATTTGAAAAGCTGGCAAAAGGAGGTGAGGATTACTAACATAAGAATTAGGAGGAAAGATGTATTTAGGCAGCTCTTTGGCATTTTTTTTTTTAATATATTAGGAGAATGTGCTTCAGAATGATCTGCTTCTAAAGGATCTGTTACTTACATTTGGTTATTGTGATTATTCAAAAATGAACTGAGGGAACACTGTGGGAGAAAGGATTGGAGGAGGTAGGAAATTTAAACAGAAGCCGCAAGCAAAACAAATAAATCCAAAATCACACTCAAAGCAAAATGCACTCAAATCCTCATGATTCAACATGTATTCAGTGCACATTTACCAAGGTTAGCATACTAACCTGTGGGTGTCAGTTAACACAAAGCAGCAAAGGACCCTAGAATTTGGATTCCAGGGGTAAAGGGAATTGATAAACAAGTAAATATATAAGGAAACAAGGTAGTTCAGGGAGTGTGCGATGCTGAGACTTTGATGATTATATTATAAAGCAGGGGCATGAAATATGTAAGCCCGTCCCTCATTTCTTCCCTGCACCCTCAGAGATGCACTTTTTTTTTTTTATAGGTCTCCTTGCACCAGGGCAGCAAAAAGACATGGTTTGAGTGAGATATATATCATCTTCCTTTAAAAGTTCCATAAATTAGCAGTATTATCAATAGCCAAACTAGGGAGAGAGTCCAAATGTCCATCAACTGATGAATGGATAACGAAGATATGGTAATTATATATACTATGAAATATTACTCAGCCATTAAAAAGAAGGAGACCTGGCCATTTGCATCAACATGGATGGAGCTAGAGTGTATTGTGCTAAGTGAAATAAGTAAGTTAGAGAAAGACAAACACCATATAATATCACTCATGTGGAATTTAAGAACACAGATGAACATACGGCAAGAGGGAAAAGAATAAAGGAGAGAGGGAAACAAGCCATAAGTGACTCTTAATTATAGAGAATAAACTGAGGGTTGATTGAGGGAGATGGGACGGGCATAGGCTGGATGGGTGATGGGGATTAGGGAGGGCACTTGCTATTTTGAGCACTGGGTATTATCTGCAATTGATGAATCACTGAATTCTACTCCTGAAACCAATATTGCACTGTATGTTAACTAACAAAATCTGAGTTAAAAAAATGTTCTAGAAATTATCTTTAAGCCAACGCCAGAATACATGTAATCTAAATAAAATACATCACGTGCTTTGCAAGCAACCAGACTAAATCCCCAGACTACTCCTCCAATTCTACTTCTTTTATGTAATATGTAGCTATCACTCACGCATAGAAATATAAGCACACATGTAGGTTTTGAGAAACAAAAATGAGATTGCAACCTACAGATCCTTCTACAACCTTCCTTTTTTACCTACCGGCCATCATTATACTAAGAACATATTTGCAAGTCAGTCCCTATAAAGCTGTATTGTGCTATATTTGCGGACGTACTGCAAACTTCTCATCCTTCCATGTTTCTTTTCAATTGTCTGACATCCAAACAATGCCCCAATGAATATACTTATACATTAGTATATCATACATATTGTGTTACCATATCTGAGACAAAGTCTTGGAAGTTAGACTTCCAGTGTATGGGATCTAAAAGCCTGAAGGGCTGATAGGCATGATTAAATCAACTCTTTGCCATACCACTTTATTAGTAATTTTTAAAAAAATAATTGTCAATCTTAAAGGAAAACACACACACAAGTAATTGTTATTTAAATTTGCACTTGCTTGGTTATTAGTGAGGTTTAGATTCTTTTACCAGTTTTTTTTAATTGGTTGGATTTCCTTTGTGAATTACAGGTATATATTCTTTGCTCATTTTTCTTTTGACTTGTCTCTCCTATTGATTATTAGAATCTCTTTTTTTTTTTAAATTCTTTATATAGTAGAGATATTAACATCTTGCTTGCTAAATATTACAAATATGTTCTCCCAAAACCTCAAATTTTATTTATATAGACAAATATATTAACTTAGGGGCGCCTGGGTGGCTCAGTTGGTTAAGCGACTGCCTTCGGCTCAGGTCATGATCCCGGAGACCCGGGATGGAGCCCCGCATCGGGCTCCCTGCTCAGTAGGGAGCCTGCTTCTCCCTCTCTCACTCCCCTGCTTGTGTTCCCTCTCTGGCTGTGTTTCCCTCTGTCAAATAAATAAATAAATTCTTTAAAAATATATATATATATATATATATGACCTGAGCCGAAGGCAGTCGCTTAACCAACTGAGCCACCCAGGCGCCCCTAAGTTAATATATTTGTCTATATAAATAAAATTTGAGGTTTTGGGAGAACATATTTGTAATATTTAGCAAGCAAGATGTTAATATCTCTACTATATAAAGAATTTTTTAAAAAAAGAGATTCTAATAATCAATAGGAGAGACAAGTCAAAAGAAAAATGAGCAAAGAATATATACCTGTAATTCACAAAGGAAATCCAACCAATTAAAAAAAACTGGTAAAAGAATCTAAACCTCACTAATAACCAAGCAAGTGCAAATTTAAATAACAATTACTTGTGTGTGTGTTTTCCTTTAAGATTGAGTGTTTCTCAAACTGTGGTTGGTGGAATACCTACAAGAGAATCATGCAGATTGCTTGTTAAAAATGGAGATTCTAGATTCCAAGCACTGTATGAGAACCTTTGGGATAAGACACAGGATTTTGTGTGTCTTATCAAATCTCCAAGTGATATTTCCATCGCTTCATTGTCTTATTTTTATGTCCTGCATGATTATTTAAAAAAGTACATGCGTTTGAATATATTTAGATTCCGATCCATCTTAAATTTACTTTTGCTGCTATTAGGATGCAAAATTTTTTAATTAACTGCATTTTAATTTTGATCTCTTTAATTATAGTAACAGTATTTAATACACCATTTTTCCACTAAAGAATCATCTTTATCATTTATTGTAGAGTTTCTCACATTCCTGTTGCTTTGAAAAGAAACATCTGTTAATTTTTTTCTAAAATATCATATATTTTTAAAGAATTCACAGCATGTACAAAAACACTAAGGAGACTTTTTTAAAAAAAATCCAACCTATAGTAGGTTAACTAGTGTCCCCCAAAATTCATGTCCACCTTGGACATGTGGTCTTATTTGGAAATAGGGTTTTTGCAGATATAATTAAGATGAGGTCATATTTGATTAGGTTGGGTCCTAATTCAGTAACTAGTGTTCTTATAAGAGGACAGACACAGTCATTGCCATGTGACAGAAGTGACAGAGACTGGAAGCTAAGGGATGCCAGGGAATGCCAGCAACCACCAGAAGTTGAGAAGCATAGACATCCCCCAAACCTCCCCACTCCCCTCACACCCCAACCCCACCCACTGGGCTCTTAAAAGAACCAAGCTTGTCAACGTCTTGATTTAGGACTTCTGGACCCCATAAGTGAATAGATTTCTCATTTTATGCCACCAGTTCATGGTGCTCTAGGAAACCAATATATTGACTAAACAGATATAATTCTCTTTAACATTAGTTGGGCATCTTCCCATAGGCGTGTGTGTGTATACATATTAAACTGACAAAAATATTTACAATGTCATGGAGATAATGCTATGCAATCTATATAACTAAGTGGTTTTTTTTTTTACTTGAATGTATCTGAAGAAAAATAATAGGCCTATCCTCCTATTCCATTGCTTATCTTCCTATTGCTGTGTCACTATCTTGGTGTTCAGTCTAATTTTTTGTAGGGCAAATGCTTACTACTCTTTTTTAAAGGGTTTCCTGATATTTGAGAACAATGTGATCTTCGGTATAAACTTTAAAATTATTTAGCTAGTTCTAACACATTCCCAAGAGAACTTGGGACTCTGATGGGAATTGTGCTGATTCTGTAATTTAACTGGGAAAGAACTGGCATAATTTAGACACTGACTTGTCATCCAAGCATGTGGCACATATTTTCATTTACTCAGGTCTTGTTTCTGCCTCTTATCAAAGGCTGAGGGACTCCATTGCAAGGGTCTTGTAAATTGTCCATGTTTACTCCTAAGTACTTCATATTTTTTGTGGTCGTCCTAGGGAAAAACTTTACTATTTCATTTTTAATTGGCTATTATTTGTTTAAAAGGGGAATTTCTAATCTTCTCACCTCTCCTGAGTTAAGCCTTTTACTAAACTTTTAAAATTGAGGCACTCAGCTTTTCAAGGTTTTCTGTCCTCTATGAATACTAATGTCTTCTCTTTTGGGTGCTTGACACCTGTCGTACCACACAGGAACCGAGCCCTTGGCGACGACTTCGTGGGTCCTCCCGGCGATGTGCCAAGGCTCTGCCCCACTGACCCGCACCCCTGCTCGGCCACCTGTTAGCTGTGCCACCTGGGCCACTAAGTCTTTCCCTGCGGCCCCTCAGCGTCCCCACCCCTTAAATGAGAATGGAGCCCCAATTAATAAAGGCAAAGCATTTAGGGCAACTCCCGGCTCATGGAGTCCTATATCGGGCATCGGCTTCCCCTTATCAAAGCCGACGTTATCGCCTATAAGCCTCACTGCCACTTCAGAAAGTGGTTATTTTCATTGCACAAATGAGGAAGCTAGGCTCACAGAAGCAAGTCATCCGCTCAGGGTCACTCTGATACAATTGAGGGCTGCCTGAAACAAATCCAGCCCCTAGGAAATAATGCAATCAGTCAGTTCCTGCTGAGGCACGACTTCATTGCCACCAGAACGTGGCGGGTTCAGGCTCAGGGCGTTGGCATCTTACCGGAAAGCAGAAGAGCACTGAAGCTAAAGTGAGTCTCCCGCTCCCGAGCGCCGGGCGGCCGAGAGCTGGCGGAAGGAGCCGAGTGCGCTCGGAACCGCTCGCTTCGCCTTCGGAAACCATCGTCAGGGGGCGGGGCTCGCGCAGCGGCGCGTTCCTCGCGGGGCATTGTGGGAAGGGCGGCCGGTGCTGCCGCGGCTGCCATCTTTGCAACTCCAGGCGTTGCGGCCTTGTCGTTGGAGGCGGCCTTCGTGGCGGTCGTCGACCTAAGAGAGCAGCATAAAGTCAGCTGACAGCTTTCCTTCCCTCGGCCGCGACAGCACGGCCAGCCGGGGTCCGGAGGCGGAAGCGAGGGCAGTGGGACGCGTGCGGGGCCCGAGGCCAGCGGTTAGTCACAGCGTCGCCCGGAAGGATGGGCCGGTCTCGGAGCCGGAGCTCGTCCCGCTCCAAGCACACCAAGAGCAGCAAACACAACAAGAAGCGGAGCCGGTCGCGGTCGCGGTCCCGGGACAAGGAGCGCGTGCGGAAGCGCTCCAAATCCCGGGAGAGTAAACGGAACCGGCGGCGGGAGTCGCGGTCCCGCTCGCGCTCCACCAACACCGCCGTGTCCCGGCGCGAGCGGGACCGGGAGCGCGCCTCGTCCCCGCCCGACCGCATCGACATCTTCGGGCGCACGGTGAGCAAGCGCAGCAGCCTGGACGAGAAGCAGAAGCGAGAGGAGGAGGAGAAGAAAGCGGAGTTCGAGCGGCAGCGAAAAATGTGAGCGCCCGCGGGGGGAGGGGCGGGGAGGCTGGGGGGTGGGAGCTGGCGGGGCGTGGGGGCGGGTAGAGGGTCGCAGGAACCCGCACGGGAGGCTGCACCGTGGCCGAGTGGGAAGCCTGGGGCCGCACAGACCCCCGCGTTGGCTGGCAGGGGAAACAGTGGGGCTTGCGCAGGAAAGGCTTCGAGCGGAGAAAGCGATTTTGGCGCCAGAGAGGAGCAGAGTGCCGGAAGTAGAGGGTGGAGTTGAGGGTAAGGTGGGAGAGCTGCCTGGGCCGATGAGGGCGCGGGATAAGCGAGCCTGAAGATGCGGATGGGGAGCGTTTGCGTGCCCGCTGGTGAAGAGCCCAAAGCAGTTAACCCTTGGGAAGGAGATTGCAGCTGGCCAGAGCATTCTTGTGCCGGAGCTTTGCAGTTTGGGAAGGGCTCCCTCGGGAATAAGACACTGTAGGTGGTCCAACAGTACACCCCCAAATGCATTTTCTCTTAGTGCGTTTCTTTTGTTAAAGATGTCGTGGTTGCGTTTCTTTTTTCGAGCCTGCTCGGTTTTTGTTATTTTTGGGAGCTGTAAAAACAAGATACACACACTTAAAACATAAGTACGATGAGTTTTGACACGAGTTCACCTGCTTAACCACCATCCCAATCAAAACTTACTCCACCTTTATATTTCTTCTTTGTATTGCTTTATATTTTTTTGTGGCACACTTAAGTGCAATCCTGTTATTCGTTTTCCTTTTTAGTATGCTTTTGTTTAGAAGACACTTGAAAATTTGCTTTTATTTTCGCAGTGCTCACGTACAGAGCTTAACCTTAAGGTTCTCAACTTGAAATACTGTTTGGGTAAAAATACTTCTGAAAGAGTCACCTCTCAGGTGTCTTTAGATCCAAGAGTGGGTGCAGATAATTCCAAACTGATCGGTTGGTTTTAAAATGTAGGGTTTTGTTGGTTTAAGACCATGGTCCTGTGATACTCTGGGTATTCATTTCCCAAAGTTAGTTTGCAAACTCTCTCTGTGTGACCGGCCCTCTTCCTCAGTTCTTCAGTTCATGTTTAGAAAGTGCACATGAGGCAGGAAACTGAATTAACTGAATTTAGGATCTTCCTGGGACAGATACATGTGTACTGAATTGTCTAGGGATTTTAAATTTTTATGTGTTTGGGTTTGTATTATGTAGATTTTCCAGCAGAGTGTTTCTGAGAAGCAAAGTTGTTAAGACACACAGAACTGGAGCATTAACAATATTACAGAAGAAATAGTACCAGGAGAGTTATTTTGCTGCATACCTTTATTTTTCCTTTATATAGAACTGTTGATACAAATATATACACACATATATATACATATGTACACGTATACACACATATATGTATATATGAAAACCAAATACAAGTAATTGTTTTACAATTCTTGATTATATGTGATCCAGGTTTTTTGGTCTGGAACAAGATCCTTCACTGTAAAAATGCAGCTCTCAGAAGTCAATAGATGAACATTTGAAAGATTACTGCAGACATCTCTGAAATGATTTGCCATTCACTAGAAAGCTAATACTTGTAGGAGAAATGAAAGAAACCTTGCAAAGGATTATGCAAAGAATAATTAAAAGTGTTTAACAAGTTACACAGGAATAGGAGAGACAAATTCCAGGGATTATATGAGAAAATTGCGCAGCTGTATAGTTCCAAGTTGACAGAAGCAGCAAATTATCAGCATTTATGAAGGGAAGAGGGGGCAGAGCTAACAGCTACCTATACACTGAATTCCTCTGTGCCCTGAAGTAGGCACTCCTTAATTTGGTGTAATGTCTTGGAAATAACAGAGAGAACAATGGAAAGACCTAGGTTTTGGAGCTGTGGAAATGGGCATAAATAGTTGTGTGTCTGCCAAGTCTCTGTTGATTAGCTCATTATTCAACTAATATTTATTGAGCCTTTAATAAGTGCCAGACACTATGCTAGGTGTTGTTAATATAAAGATAATTGAGCCCTCTCCAAGAAGCTTCAAGACTTATAAGTAGCTAGGTAAGAATACAGTGTAGTAAATTCAGTGATCTCCATGTGACTGTGAAAAGAAAGATGGTGGATAGGTAAGCACCTTAGTTCAAAGGAATGTGGGTGGTAGATAAAGAGAAAATAAGAGACTGTCAGGTGAGGCCCCGGAAGGTTCATGTGGACGAAAGCAGAGTCCCCTCCACCCGTGGCAGAATAAAGGAAGGGAGGAAGGGGAATGGCCCTAAAGAGAGGTAAAACAGTGAACGGTGACTGGAACATGAAGGTGTGCCAAGTACTAAAATTGTGGAGTGACTGGGGAGGTATATAGTGGCTGGGAATCCTGAGAAGTGTCTTGTATCCCATAAAAAGGAGCTTGGATTTCATCCTAGAAACAGGGAAAGTTTTCAGGAGATCAGTAGTGTGGGCTTTTTTTTCTCACCCCAAAACTGCACGAAATGCTTATAGTTTGGTAACTAGTTACAGTAAGGCCACATAGGAGTAATGAGAGGGTGGTTATTGGAATGGAAAAGAGGGACAAGATTTAAGAAACCTTTAGTGCAAATAAAACTGGATCGGAACGTAAGAGAAGTAAAACATTAATGTTGCCTCTCATGTTTATATTGTGGCTGTTGCACCCCAGCTACCAAATGTTTAGGTAGCTATTTGTGTGGTGGTGGATGGTTAAAATGTCAGAAACCTGATGGATAGAGGACAAGGAAAAATCAAGGGGAGCTTCCATTTGTCACTTCCACTGTCGGCACTTATATTTGGATATGGGGAGTTTATCCAAGGTTGATATGGGAGACTGAAGCCTGCAAGAAATGTTGAGGAATGCATAAAATGACCCAGGAGGAGCATGGAGACAAAAGAGCAGTTAGTTCGCAGGGCAGAAAGAACCTTAGGGAATGTTTGTTGGAGAAGACAAGTGCTTCCTGGAAGCAGAGAAGGAATATCAGAAGAATGCATAGGGTCAATGTACCTTGAAGAGATGCATTTTAAGATGAGAGATGATGAGACTGCAAAACTAGATTATTCTGGTGGGCTTAACCAATTAGAAAATTTGTGGTAATATTGGAAACTAGATTGCTTTGCTCTTTATAGTTGTGAGGCCTTGAATAAATCACCTGTGAGCTTGATTTCTTTTTCCTGAAATGGAGATACAGGTCTTGCTTATTATGAAGATCAGAAACAGTCCTTGTGCAGTATCTAGACATACTTGGCATATAATGGGTATCAGTAAGTTACGTTGGGTAATATAATTTATTATATTAGGGTTGAGCTTGGTGAATTCAGGAAGTGATCTTAGGAGTTATATGAATACTGTGAAAGGTAGACCTTAAACATTAGACCTTTTGTTCTCATTTTTAAATCGCTAATTCACATGCTTCAAAATTGAGTTCAAAAGTTCTGCCTCTCTTCTGTTTACCAGCCATTTCTTACATATATTTTTTTCATTTCTTACATATTCTTTTGAGATGCTTTGCGAATGTTGTAACTGTGTGTTGAAAAATGGGCAGCTGTAAATGACTTGGAGGGAGCAAATCAGGAAATGTTAATGGTGTAATACTGTAGCCTGTGATAATCTATGTTTGATTATGCTTAGTGTTCAGCTGCATGACAGATTCTAAATTAAAGTATCTAAACTGAATGGGGATCTATATAAGTGATTATTAGAATACTTGAGGAGCTCGTTTTGAGAACAAAGAGCAACTTTTATGAGCAAATTCAGTATGTGAATACTGTGTGTTGGGGGAAGTTAGGTCTTTAAGATGAAAGTATTAGGGCATAAGATCTAGTTGATGTTGATAAAAATTTTATGAATTTTTAAAATAACCATTTTGGTAGCTAAATCTTTCTGCATGCTTTTGCTTTTACTTTTGTCCTGGAGAAACAGTGTAGGGTAGTATGGTCCTTAAGGTGATTGCTTTGGAGTCTACTTAGTTTGGGAGTCATCTCAGCAAAATGCAGTGCGCTGGAGCCCAGCTAATAAATTGTTCTACGCCTGAACAACCATCAGAGATGTAATTGATGACATGGTGTATAAAGCTTTTGGCACAGTATTTGGTACCAAGTCAATACCAAATTACTGCTGTTGGCTGATGTTATGAAGCACTTCCTGGAAGTAAGCTCCTAGGATGGAGTTTTTACGTTCAAAAATATTGCCATGTATATTATACTTAAAATTAATACTGTCATTTGCTGTATACAAAGTCATACTCTGTTCTGTATTGCCTGGCCCTGCTGTTTTAATAAAAGTTGACATTTTAAATTGATTGTGAGTAGTGTGTTTAAAATTCCTAAAAGCATGGAGAAAATGGGGGTCTAATGTTTTATATACTAGTTCCATTGAAAACGGAAGCTTCATCAGTGGCACAGATTCTTAGTGAGGGAATGTATTCAGCAGAGGAACCTGAGGAAAAGATTAGGGACTCTGAACATCAAGAAAGTGACAATTCCTATGGGGAAAGTTTGAAGGAGTGGCTAGGCAGTGACATTAAATGATACGTCTCCTCTGAAGTGCTAATGATCAAAAGTTTTTTTTTTTCCAAGAAAGTTTCAGTGTCTCCTACGAAAGTTAAGTCTTATAGCTGCTTTATCATTGATTATGATAATAAATTTGTCATCAGTAAAGACAAGCTCATGTTTAATTCCGATGTACATGTGGCCCCTCCTCCCCCCAACCCTGGAAGGGGGGGATTGAAGCAATAACTTTTCAGGGCAGAAACTGAACAATTCCTGTAAAAAAATTTTTCTGATTGCTGAAATAGTAATTTTAACCAGACTGAGAATAGCAGCAACAATAGAAAATTACATTCTTGATAAACTTGTAGGCACCCTGACCTTGCCTGTCCACGTGGAGCCCAGCAGAAAGGCTTAATTACAGTCATGGTGGTATGCCCTGTGGTTCCTCTAGGAACAAAGGGAGATAAGCAGCCTTGTGAGAAACTCCACTAGGCCATTTCTCATCCTCCCAGTTTCATCTGAGGTTGGGATTTTCCACTTGCCCTCCCCTCAGGGCTATAAAACTGCTGCACTGTCCTTAGATTGACTCCGAGGCAGCAGAGCCCCCCACTGCCTGTACCGCTGTTGCGTGTCATCTGGCCGCTCGGGTTTGTTGTCCTTGAGTGTCCAGAGACAGAGCTCACACCATGCTGATTTGGATTTTGCTGTAAGTAATAAACTGAATTAATTTATTCAGGCTTATTTTCTTACTGACCAAATCTGTGGAAATGTGGTCCCATTAGCCATTGTGCTACTGCTATTACTTAGGGAGGGCTTGAAAAAACCCTGAATATGTATCAGGTGTCTTCATCTTTACCAAATTCCTAAGTTGTTTGGCAACTTTTCTGCTGATCAGCTAAGCTGAAGCCTTTTCCCATTCTTCACTCTCCTTTTTACTTTGTATTGAAGGTTTAGTTGAAACTGTTTTACATTGTCCTTAAGAGTCAAATTGTACCATTTTTGACATTTTAAAATTTCTTCTTAGGCTTCTTTACATTTACTAATACTGTAAGAACCAACCAGCAAAAAGCATGTTTGTAGGGGTGCTGTACACTTCTAAAACTTTGTATTATATAAACTTACCGATGTATGCAAAAGTAGGGAAAATATTACATCCCTAAGGTACCCTCATCCCCGTTCAGCAGTTACCAGGTTTGCTTATTTCAGCTCCTATTTCTCACTTTGGATGAAGTAGACAAAATTTTTATATTTGAAATGTAGTTTAATTTGTACTGAAATCACTGCCTGATTTCCTATAGATATTTCTGGCAATTCATTTTAGTGTTGGAATGGCTAGCTATTCTCTTTTATGGAGCTGCTATAGATAAGGCTCCTTGAAACTACCTTAAACTATTTCTTTGGAAGTTCAAAAGGAAAAGGAACATCGTTACATATTAGGCTTTCGTATCTTTTTTAAATAAAAATCACCAATAATCTAGTGTTGGGAGGAAATATTTAAGAAATAAGCAACAGAGTCTTCAGAATGGGCATTGCATATATCCAGAACCTGAAATGTGTTCTTTCAAGTAGCTACTGTCTCCTTGACAGAAAAAGAGATTATAAATGCAGAAACTGAAATGGATCAGAATGTAAGAGATATACAGGTGTTAGTATGGTATCACTGTGAATAAGTTAACGGGAGTTGAGAATGAAAGCACTTGAGTGGGAATTGACTCAACCCCCCAAAATAGAGTTTAGTTGAAGTGGATTGGGGTGTTTGAAAGTCACTTAGACAACTATAAAGTCTTTACTAAACACGTAAATTGAATGGCTCATACATATTTATGAGTCATCAAAAGATATAAAGGTTACATGTTATATTTAATTTTGTGGGTTGTGAGAAAGTTGAAGCATTACTAATAATAAATTGGCTTCTTGGGATTTAGATAAACTTCCAGAGCCTCTGAATTTATTAATTTAGCACAAATTTTGTCTCAACTAGTGTAGCTCAATAGAAAATACGTGAGCTACATCTGTAACTAAAAAGTTTCCAGTAGCCTCATTAAAAAGAAACTAACAATTAATTTTAATATATTCTGTCTTTAAGATACTGTCATTTTAACATGTTAACCAAGTAAAAATAGTTACAAGGGTTTTTTTATACATTTTCTTCATACTGATCTTGAGTTCGGACAAGGCACATGTAACCAAGAAGCTATCCGTCGTATAAAATGTGCATGGTTTACACTGTAGTGCCTTGATAAATGTCACTATTTTCAGTACGGAATTTCATTTTGAGTAATGAAGTTGGTTTATAATATCTAAATGTAATTAAAATAATTAAAACAGTATCATGCTTCATTGAACTTTTTATTAGAACTGACGATATATTTTCATCCACTTTCCCATCTCTTGAAGAACTTTTAATTGAAAATCAATTAACCAAAGAAAGAAAAGGTACAGTAAAAGGTGTTAGGTTCAGAAGCTGAGTTAAATTGGTCTGTATTTTCAGTCAAAGCTACACTGCATTGCCCTAGCAGTCTGAATCTCTTTCAGTCTGTATTGGTTTTGCTCATGGGAGTGGGGGACGAGGGTGAACCGACATTTGTCAGTCTGAATTTCTTGCTACATGATATTTTCCCCTGACTTCTCTGTAGCTCAGCCCTTAGACTGAGTGCATTGGCAAATGAATAAATCCATACACTTAACAAGAGCTTATCTCTTCATTAGGAAGTTGATACCAAAAAAGTAGATTTTCTTATTTGTGATTTATGTACAGTTCCTAAATTAAAACTAATGAATTAAGTTCTTGGTCTTTACCAACGACTAAATACTAGTCGTTTTGTACTTAGAAAGTGATAGAAAACAGAAATGTTCATATTTATTTGAATTTCTGTATCCCTTAGTATCTTGGTATCTAATATTTCCTTGGATGTTGCATAAAAATGAATTATAGAATTAGGCTATATGTTTGACAAATTAAAAACTTGTTTTGTTAGGTTTACGTATATTATCTAAGTGATTGTTTTCTACTTTGTTTGCTAGTCGGCAGCAGGAAATAGAAGAAAAACTCATCGAGGAAGAAACAGCACGAAGAGTGGAAGAATTAGTGGCAAAAAGGGTAGAGGAAGAATTGGAGAAAAGGAAGGATGAAATTGAGCGAGAAGTTCTCCGAAGGGTGGAGGAAGCCAAGCGCATCATGGAAAAGCAGTTGCTCGAAGAACTCGAGCGACAGAGACAAGCTGAGCTTGCAGCACAAAAAGCCAGAGAGGTAACGCTCGGTCGTTTGGAAAGTAGAGACAGTCCATGGCAAAACTTTCAGTGTTGGGTGTGCCTCCTGCTCAGTTCAGAAAGAGATGGAATACACACTAATTCCTTTCTCATCTAAACTTAACTTTGCCGTGAAAGTTAATTTTTTAGCCTTATTCAGAAGTGCTGACTGATATTTAAAAGTTACTTACACAAAACATATTCAAGGATACTTTTTGATTTAATGGAACTGGCTTACATATTTGAGAAGTGTTTGAAACTTTTGCCATGGCTGCAGGACTTACATTCTTTTTTGGGAGGGTGGGGGGAGACAGGGAGTGGTAAAGGGAAAAGGTTAAAATCCACCTGTGGATATGTATTCTTTTCTGTGTATCATTCTTATTGCCTGAGAGGCTGTTTGCCTTCAGTCAGATTACAAAGAGCAGGGCCTGACATTGAGTGACAGCACCTGCTTTTGATACATAGGTTTTCTTGCTCTTCTTTTTGTCCTTCTTTTATCCCTCACCCCTACCCCAAATCCTGCTTCAACACAATGGACTAATTCTAGCACTCTGATCATAAGGCCCTCCATTTTCCTAATGTGTTTCAAAGAATCTTTTTAGGAAAAATGTCCAGATTATTCATCCACTTTTTTAGTATCTACTAACAACTCCTTTTTTTCTCTAGAGAGTTATGAAGGAACAGGTTGTCCTTGTCTGGAGTCAAGCTAAACACATGATTTGTTTTATCAGCAGCTGGAGCAGAAGTTGAAAATGTCTTTCTGTGAGACAGTAATTTGCTACTGAAGCTTTATGGCTTATTTGCACTGATTACTCCAGGTTCCTAAAACTTGTTGAAAGTCACTGAAACACTCATGGCGAATTACTTGATGGCCCTGAGTGTCCCTTGACGTAGTTTGCGTCATGAGTATGAATTCCATGGGTGTATGCCATAGAAAATCCTATAGTTACATTTTCTTGAACTTAAATGTTTGACTCAAAATATGTGTCTCATGTCATTGTTAATCTCGGCCTTATTGTGGACAAGTTGGCATCATATTAAATCTCTTATTTCCCAGTAAGCTTAGCTTTTCAAATGCATTTTCCTTTGTGCCGTCTTTTCAGTAGGTACGCGTGTCTGTATTTGGTAGCTATCACAGACTGTGCAACTGAATGTATGAAATTGTATTTCTATCAGTGCTTTTAATAACGAAGATAATTTTGGAGTAATGGTGCTGTCTTGTAGCGAGTTATTAATCATAGGAAGATTTTTTTCTCTTCGTTTGCTTTTTGTTTCATATTAACAATTTTTTTTTTACACGGACACAACCCTCTGACAGTCTTTCCAAATATTAAAATCATTTGAATATGTATGCTGTGATCTGAGCACTGCCCAAACCATCAAGCAGTCTTCATACAGTTCGCATTATAAAATCTCATTAAATTCTCCAATAAAAAATAAATTACAGAATTTTATTTCCGGACCATGCACCCCCTGGATTCCTGAATTTCAGTTCAGACTGTAGATGACAAGATAAGCTGCCTTTAGAAATTGTCAACATTTGAATGTTAAGTCCATTTTCCCCATGGAAGAGCCCTTAGTTCCATGAAGTATGGATTACCATTTGTATTTTTCACTAACAGTAAATGTATTTTTCTTATTAATTGTTTGCCTTAGGAATGATGAATTACATTTTTTGTTCCTTCTTACCATAAACATCTGCATTCCTCAGCTCAGCCTTCCTTGTATGTTGTTTCTTTATAAATGGTTGAGCTGCTGATGCAGGTATTGCCAAGCTAACAGTACAAATCATTTTAAAGAGGAAGCTGGCGCGTATGGCAGCCGAGGAGCACACTCTGCAGGACACTGGACAAGACAGTAAATATTCAACTTTTAATGCTGATTAAAGGAGTATAGGTAAAGAATACGTAGGTATACATAATTGGTGAGACAAATATTCACTTTATTTATATTTTATATATTATTTTTTTAATTTGGTAAATACTATCCAGTTTTGTAGTTGTCCTTGTTGATTTGTGTGATATTAAAGTATTAGTAATAATTGCCAGGAAACTATCATTAGGGAGGGTTTAGTCGGTTGCTGTTTGGACTGGGAGGGATGATTTAAATTTCGTGCTAGAAACAAATTTTAGTGGCTGCACAGTTTATCATTTGTCAGACAGAAGGTAGCTATAAAGCTGCCCTCTAAGTCAGATCAAAAAAGTTCAGAGGAAGATTAGTAAATATTTATCAGTAAAAATAAACATTTTATTTTTCTAACATCTTAACATGTCCTCCCCTTTAGGAGGAAGAACGTGCAAAACGTGAAGAGCTAGAGCGAATACTGGAAGAGAATAACCGAAAAATTGCAGAAGCACAAGCCAAACTGGTATGTATGAAGCGTACATGAGAAGTATTTTATATTCAAATTACTAGGTAAAATAGGCAGTGTATGTTTGGTAGTAAGTGTATCAGACTAATAAGCTCTTTTCCTAGTCTAAGTTTATAATCTAGCAAGGAATGTGGAGACTAAAGTAAAGTCTAGGAATATAAGAGGTGATGCAGAGCAATTTAAACATTTTAACGAAGAAGCCATTGTAAGAATATTGAGGTAATTTTTTAAAAATAGAAGAACTATATTTTTCCTTCGTGTTTTTTTTTTTTTAGTGCTTCCTGAGTTTATGGTTTGTTTTTAGCACAGACTAGCATTTAAAGTAGAGTGAAGAAGTAGAATAAAAATTTTGATGTCATAGGGTTTTCCATTTAAGAGTATATATATATTTTGAAGCAGTCTCTGTATGATGAAGAAGGCTAGAATTAAAGAACTGTGGATAGAAGGAAGCCAAAAAAAAAAAGAATAGGCTTTGGAAGGAGAAACTTACTTTCCACCATGAAAGTGGCATATAGGAATTCTCCTTCAAAGTAAGAATAGAAATCGGAGACGGGAGGAAATTTACTTACGATGAATGGGGAATGAGTGCTATTTAGTTGCCAGGAATAGAGACATGGTCCAGGAGGGACTCTTGGTTCTAGACATATTAACAGAAGTTTTATTTAGTTAGAAATGTGTTGAGACTAATATAGTAATAAGACATTTGCTGCCAAGTCATACTGTTGATTGAGGGGGGAAAGCAAGTTGTAAACTCTAGGTAAGTGATTTAGGGGGAAAAAAAAATTCTGCAACTGTTTACAGAGGCCCAGAGAAAGATCTGATTTGGACTAAATAACTGACAGTGAATCCCAAGGAGAGTAGGGGTGAAGGAGGACCATAAATAATGGGTCCTGTAGTTGATACGGTAACATTTTTACATAAAGTTAAAACTATGGGGCAGTTAGTTCCAAAGCATGAGGTTTTAAAAGATAGCATGCCCCAGAGGCAAGCCAGTACTGGAAATATCCAAAGCAACTTAGTGAGCATGACACTGTGGATTCTTAGCTAATACTGCTTGCTGTCCTGGCTGTTGTAAAGGCTGTCATAAAAGGGAGAGACTCAATCCTCCTTTCCCAATGAAAAGACCTTAAAACCTCTTAAGGTAGAAAAAGCCCTATGAATGATGATGCACTATGAATGGATGAGGAGTAATTACAAGATGTATCACTTGTTCATCAGTTAGTATGTGATAATGCCCTCTTTAGTGATTCTGTATAAGAAGAAAATCTCAGTGCAGGTAGGAAGGAAGGAAGATGGAAAGTAGGATCCTTGTTTTGAGTATGAAAGGGTGAGCTTTGAAAGGCAGGTGCAGTGTGGTTTTTAAGGCATGGATATTTCCAGAAGGGAGGAACAGTATAGTCGGTATTTAAAATGGTGGACCAGAATTGCCACGTGGGTGGAGTAGAATTTCTCTTAGAACATGATAAAAAATTGTTAACATGGTGAGTTCAGTTTTGGGGTCTCCTGGAATGCCAGTGACTTATAGAGCAGAGCTCCTTAACTTGTTAGGCCCTGCCAAGATCCCTTCTGATCCTGGGATAACTGGGTGTCTAGGGAAACTTGGTTGGGCTCTTTGTATTCCTTTCGGCAGATTTCTTTGTTTACCCACATGGACCTTAAAAATACGACTTTCTGTGTGTCGTTACTGGGAAAAGATTAGCAAGTTTATTCAAGAGCAGTGCTTCTCAAGTGGTAGTAATTGGGCAATTTTAATCCTAATTTGTCTCAGACCTCTGCTTTGAAAAATAAGATTAAGACGAGTTACTAGAAAAATGAGGTCAAGTGGCTGTAAAAACTTCTAAAAGACTTACTCCTGGTTTCTACATATCTTGTTGCGGATCCATTACTGACTGTAGACTGTTGCTGATTCGTGAGCCATACTTAGACTAGCACCTTTCTGGAACATTTGAGTTTGATAGAATAGGTTGTGCAGTGACACTGTTTTGACTGCATGCTATAAGTAGACTTTACTGAAAAGGTATCTTGGAGAAAAGAAATTTGAATTTGAGAATATTTGGTAAGGATTTGGACATAACTCATTTATTTCCTGTATATAATAAAATTGGAAGTTTAAGACATTATTGTCCGTGTTGGAGAAAATTAATATTTGGTTCTGTTGGCAGTGAGTCATATGCTTGCAGGGAAAATGGAGCATCCTTTGTGTCGGGAAAAGACAAGGAAATGTTGCTGGGTAAAGATGCCAGGCACATATGGAGATTTCTTTAATTTTTGTTGTCTGTTCCTTATCCTCTCAATTTTGAGCAAGTTCTTTTAATATTTTTACACATTTATTAGGAAATACTACATGTACCATATTGAATGTCCCATTAGAAGAATAGATATTTAAGAAAGAAAGGGGAGTATTCTAGTGTTGTAGATAGCATGAGGGGCTTGTTCTGGTTATGTCAGTAGTGGTCGTTTATCTTGTAACAGCAGTTCTGTTTGCCTTATGACATAATAAGTACGTGAGAAATGTGGACCAGTTCATTATATGGTGAGAAGAATGTCAGGCATTCTTACTTGTAGAGGGCAAGGGAAGAAGAGGCAGTCGCCATGCTTAACTACTCACATAATGTATCTTGAGAAGTTATTATGTGTAAAAAGCAATTTGGAAATAAAAATGGATAAGACCTTAAGTTCCTTTAAAGTATGTGATATATTAATGGTGGAGACAGGGACAATACAAAGAAAAGTTAAAAGTAATATGGAAGTATTTGGTAGTGGGATGGGTGATGTGTGGTAATTGACATAATTCCCCAGGGTGGCCTGGGAACCTTCCTAGAAAAAACACCTGTGAGTCCAGCCTCCATGGCCAGTTAGGAATTGAATTTACAATTCAACCCTGAGGAACTGAAGCCTGGCAAAGGCCTTTTTGGGATGTTGTAGAATAGAATAAAGGCAAGAGTGTGCTGGGCGCTCAGAGGATGGTGGGCTAGGCCCAGTAGTAGCTATACTAGTAAGCCAGCTTTCTCTGTAGTAAGAATTTTGTGGGATAAGTAATGGTAGGTGCAGTTTGAAAGCGCGTTAAAGACAGGTTGGAAAAGACAGCCCTGAGGGAGATTTCTTAAGCATCGTGACCAAAAAAAAAATAATACAGTTTCTTACAAGTCAGTAAGGAAACTGATTCCCTACTAGAAAAAGAAGAGAGATGTAAATGAGAATTCACACAACTAGCATGAAAAGTGCTATAATCATTTCTTGAAAATATATTTCAGTATCCCAACTTCTGTAGGAAAACAAAGAAATGACTCCCTCTACACCCTTTTCTTTTTCTGTAATAGTAAATACCAATAGAAAAGAATTTTTTTCCCTCGTTAACACCAAGTGTTGGCAAGAGTAAGGTATAACGAGACCTTTTATATGGCGATGGAGGGAATTTATAATGGCCCGTGCCCATTTTAGAAAATAGCACTCAATCAGTAAATACTAGGAACCTTTAATCTGTTACTCAGAATTTATCTTGTGAAAACTGAATTAGATACAAATACGGTAATACAGAAAAAAATTCTCACCATGTTACTTAGAATGGTGAAAATTTCCCAGGTTTTTAGATGAATTATAATGTGCTTACAGGTAGTTTTTCTGTAGTATAAAAATATTTGGTAATACAGGGGAAATAGCTAAATACAAAACTTACGTATACGTTATCCTACTAATTTGAAAAGTCTATTTGCATAGTTTAGTAGATGGAAAAATATGCCAAAATGTTAAATACAGGTATCTCTAATTGGTAGACGTATATGAAACTTCATACTTTTTCCGGTTTCTGTATTTTATACAACTAACATACATCACTTTCATGATC
Source organism: Spilogale gracilis (assembly GCA_004023965.1). Taxonomy (NCBI): domain Eukaryota; kingdom Metazoa; phylum Chordata; class Mammalia; order Carnivora; family Mephitidae; genus Spilogale; species Spilogale gracilis. The sequence continues at coordinate 57,379 of PITA01000999.1, forward strand.
ACATAAAAATAATTACTAAGGAAAGTAAATTTAAACCACAGTTGGACTTTGAAGTAGGTCCTTGTGACAAAAGTTCAGATTGATTGCAGGAATGACTGTAATAAGGAATGCATTCGCTTAGCCACATGAGTTCTCTCATATGGGAATTTTTTTTTTTAATTTTATTTATTAGAGACAGAGATAGGGACAGAGACAGCAAGACAGAGCATGAGTAGGGAGGAGACAGAAGCGGGCTCCTCAGGAGCAGGGATCCCGATGTAGGACGCAATCCCAGGACCCTGGGATCATGATCTCATCTGGAGGCTTAGCCTACTGAGCCACCCAGGTGCCCCCCATATGTGAAATTGTTATGAGGTGCTCCAGACCAAGGGTAGTTTTTGCGCACATTCCAAATTTTCTGTCAAGATACTCGATTTTATCTGTCCAGTAAGAGGCAAAAGAATATTACTCAACAGCCACGTTGGATTTATAACATGAAACAAGAACTAATTCCCGGCTGGTTCGGCTTGACTGGACCAGGCCTTTGGCAGACTGGTTCCTAGTTCCGGGTTAGTACTGGCAGTGGGCAAAAACTGGCTTCACGTATTTCAAAGGCTGTTATTAATGCAATGGAGAATACTAACTTTTTAAAAAAATGTTAAAAATGCTACCTAAAATTTTTTTTGGTTCTCTTTTCCATACAGGTTTTTTGTGATGTGTCTGGGAAAAGCCCAGTTATTATTCTGAAATGTGTAAGAATCTTACTTATCCAGAAAGGGAAACAGACTAAGAAAAGTGATAGGTGTTGCTGAGAATTAAATGTCCTTTCAGGAGGCTGTATCATAGAAAAGTGGCCCTCACATTATCCATTGGTGAATGAAGGTGGTAGTAAAATGGAACCTGGTTAATTTGCATGTAAATACCTGAACTATAATAAGAGACTGACAATTTCTAATATTCTAATTAAAATTATAAAATGACTACATTATGGTCATAAGGTAAAATTAATTTTAACTGGGAAGTCTTTGAAGTTTTTTTTTTTAAATTTATTTATTTATTTCTTAGAGCAAGTGCACATGCTGGAGGGAGAGAGAATCCCAAGCAGACTCCATGGTGAGCACAGAGCCTGATGCAGGACTCAGTCTCGTGATCCTGAGCGCATGTCCTGAGCCAAAACCACGAGTTGGATGCTGAACTGACTGAGCCACCCACATGCCCCCAAAGTTTTAAAATATATGCAAATCATAAGTTTGAGATCTACAGTGTATTTCTGCTCTAATATTGAAAATAGTTTTCTCCTGACCCATTTGGCAAATAGGGAGACTTACCATGTTCATCACTCAACTTTGAGAAATGAAAAAAATGGTACCATATTTGGAAGTTGATTGTATATGTGAAATGTGTTGCACAAACTTAAGCTAGATCTCACTTTGCAATTAAGAAATTTCTCTGGGGGCACCTGGGTGGCTCAGTTAGTTAAGCGACTGCGTTCGGCTCAGGTCATGATCCCAGAGACCCGGGATCAAGTCCCACATCAGGCTCCCTGCTCAGCGGGAGGCCTGCTTCTCCCTCTCTCACTCCCCCTGCTTGTGTTCCCTCTCTGGCTGTGTTTCTCTCTGTCAAATAAATAAAATCTTTATAAAAAAAAAAAAAAAGAAAAGAAATTTCTCTGGAAAATACTCCGTCCACCAACAAAAAAAACTAATGTATGTCCTGATTCCTGGAATCTGTTACCTAATGTGGCCCCAAAAAAGGGTCTTTGCAGATATGATTAACTTAAAGATCTTAGGGAGTTTATCCCGCATTATCTAGTATGCCCTAAATGCCGTTGCATGTATTATTTAAGGAGGAGGCAGAAAGAGGGTTTTTTTTTTTTAACCACATAGTACATACACAGGAGAAGGCTGAAGATGGAGCAGAGAGAGATTTGAAGATTCTGGCCTTGCACATTGGAGTGATGTGGTCAGAAGACAGAGAATCCTGGCAGCCACCAGGAGCTGGAAGAACCAAGCAAGACTTTCCTCTGGAGCCTCCTGAGGGAGTCCGGCCCTGTTGACACTTTCATTTTTGGACCAGTGATACAGATTTTGAATTTCCGGCCTCCAGAATAATTTATATTGTTTAGAACTACATAGTTTGTGGAAATTTGTTGCCTAAAAATGTGGAAGTGGTTTTGAAATTGGACAGTTAAGAGGTTGGAAGAATTCTGAGGCATATGATAGAAAATACTTAGACTGCTTTAAAAAAGACTGGTTAGGGCTTAGACACAAATGAAGGTATTACTGGAAGCTAGAGGGAAGGAGGTCCTCAATGTCTAGTGGTAGAAAAATCTGGGTGAATTGTGCCTTACAGCCTTGTGGAAGATGGAGCTTGTAAGGGTTAAATGTGTATATTTAACTAAAGGTATTTCTAAGTGCAGTGCTGCATACGGTCTGCTCTCCTCTGGGTCTATAGTAAAATTCGAGGGAATAATTAGAGGAAGCAACTGATCAGTACAGAGGAATGAGCGCTGGATGTTTGGAGAAAATCCCAAAGGCCAAGGGTATGGCTGGACAGCCATTTGCTAGGGCTGAAGAGATGATGCATATGACTCATAGGTTTCCCAGCCACTTTAGCACAACGCCAGGAGTAAATGAGATTATCCAGGAAAAATCTGTTGAGGAGCCTCTTGTCTAATGGCTTGCCAGATGTGGGAGACCCACAGTGTTTTCAAGGGTGCTGTATCAGCAGAAACACTGCCAGCTTGGACTGAAAAGGACAGAAGGAGGACATAATGATGAAAAGATTCTTCAGACTCCCAACAGACTTCACTCATAAAGGAAAAGTGACATGAGGACAGAACAGACAGAAATTTGAAGATGCTGGTCTTGAAGATTGGAGCAATACATGTGCAAGCCAGGAAATCCTGGCAGCCATCAGAAGTGTGAAGAGGCAAGAAGCACATTCCCTCCGAGAACCTACAGAAGGAAGATGGCCTTGTCAACACCCCTGATTTTGTTCCAATAATAATGATTTGGGACTTCTCTGCCTTTGGAATAAATTTCTGTTCTCTTAAGGTATCCAGTTTGTGCAACTTGTTACAGTGGCTACAGGAAACTAAGAATGGGCCTTTTATACTAAAGTGAGCATATGTAAGTTGAAAGAATGCAGTACTTAGGATAGTTAATATTATAGGAAACGGGCAAATAATGGCATGGCACCAAATGTAAATGTCAGTTAAGTATTTTAATTTGATGGTGCCTGAGTGGCTCAGTGGGTTAAGCTTTTGCCTCCAGCTCAGGTCATGATCCCGGGGTCATGGGATTGAATCTCCAGTCAGGCTCCCTGCTCAGTGAGGAGTCGTCGTCTTCCTCTACCCCTACTGTTCCCCCTGCTTGTGTGCGCACACTCTCTTTCTCTCTTTCTCAGGTAAATAAAATCTTTTAAAAATATTTTTTAATTTGAAATGAAATGGGGGGTTGTGGAAGGATGTTTAGTCAGTGAGAGGCTTGTTTCCAGTTGATAAAATAAAAGGCTCATTTAAGGTTACGTTAATGTATTTTGGGCAACAATTTTTTTTTTTTTATTTTTGGGTGTTAGTGCATTGGCATAGTATAAGGTGGCTTGAAGTGTCAACCAGAAACCCACTGGAAACCCATCAGAAATTGGGGCTGGAATTGGTAAGGTGGGTGTAGAAACTAGAGAGTAAACTTGGCGAGTGATACAGGGACAGGGAGTACAGGAGGAGGAAGCGGAGGAAAAAGGATGGGGTGAAGTCTGGTGTAGGAACCAGAGAAGATGTCCTTGTGCTGACAGCCAAGTGTCAGCAGGCATTTTAGAACACTTCCACAAAAGGGAATGAATGACCAAGACAAACAGAAGAACTGACTTGAAAGAAAAGAGAAGTTGGGGTATAGAAGATTAAAAGAACCACATCTGGATGAGATCGTTTTTTTGAAATTTTAAGGGCATAAATGATAAAATCCTGGAAGTATGAGATTGCGCTTTTGGCCATTTTCCAGAGCAGTCTCTCCAGAGCTCTGGAGGACAGGGAGTCTTATGCCAAGAGTCCCTTATTAATCTAAATTGTCAGTTCCTTCTTGAAGCCGTTGTCGCCACTTCAGGTAATGTGGGATCTCAGGAGATGTTATGCTGTGTTGAAGTTCCAAAAATATACTTAAGACATAAATATATTTAACAACTGGGCAATTAAATTGAGAAAGAAAGGAGCTAGAAGAGTGGCTGGTGGTAGGAATTCTCTTTAAATGGTAGCTGATAATAATATCTTGTAAAATAGTATATACTGTAAGGAGAGCAACTGTCAGAATAACTGAATTGCCGTTGGTAGGGATTGCTGTTTTTAATCTGTGTTACTTTTTTAAAAATTTTTTCATTGCTTACCTAAAGTGGGATTACGTTACACTTGTTACAGAGGGGAACATGAATCAAAGAGTTATAAATTGCAGGGTGGAATAGGATATGTGTCTGGGAAGGTTAAAAATGCAGAAATCCATATTTCTGTGTAGTGGCATGATTTCCTAATTATAGTACTTTTCATTCTTTCCTATCATTTTTGTAATCACTTTTGATAAATACATGTATTTTTAAAAATTTTGTAAAATTCATAGATATTTTGAGTAGAGAGTAGTGAATCTCAGCATCCTCATTTGCTGAAAGAAACTGCTGCTAAGGATCACCTTGGTATACAGTATTACAGACCGAGTAAGAAGGAGAATGCTTAGAAAATAATTTTTTTTTAATATTTAATTAATTTTTTTGGAAAGAGAGAGGGAGGGATGGTGAGAGAGAGCACAAGTGGGGAGGAAAGGGAGAAGCAGGCTTCTCGCTGAGCAGGGACCCTGATGCAGGGCTTACTGCCAGGACCCTGGGATCATGACCTCTGAGCCAAAGGCACACAGACGCTTGATCAACTGAGCCACCCAAGTGGCCCAGAATTGAGTAATTTTAATAAAGGCACTGAGCCCTCTGGGTAAAGGGGGAGTGGGACAAAGGTACTGGTAAATAGGTCCTTCTACTAGAATGGAATATTTTGCTTTCGTGTATTTCATCTCACCAATCACTCAAGTGAGGTACAGCGTTGAAAGCCACATTTGTGAGGGTTCCGGACTTAATGGCCTAGGAAGGCCTACCCTAATTTCATGGCTCTGGTATTGTGGATGTTAGCTTTCTCTTGGGCCTCCATGATGTCCATGGTGTAATCCTTGTAGGAGAGCTTAATATAATTCATCTGTATGAATACCCATACACACCTTCCCCATTGGAATAGTTCTTTCTTTTGCATACATTTGGAACAACAGAAGGGTAGAGGAGGAGGAGTGGAGTGGATATTCCGGCATGTGGGGTCAGCAGGAAGGAAATGGCATATCAGACAGATAGTAGAGGGAGGCTAGGGTTTAGAATACCTAGCAGATGAGGGGTAGGGCCAGACCTATCCAGACAGACGGATTTTCATCATTTGAGAAGTACTATAGTAATAGTAGATGGCTTTGAGTTTTGCTCAACTAGTCTGTCTTTGCTGTGGTGTAATTGAATAGCATTTATGTTTCATTAAAAGCTATAATGGAACAAAGTACAAATATTTATACATAAAAATGGGATATTCACCTTAATTTTTAAAAATCATTTCATTATCAGGTACTTCCAATAGGCACTATATGCTTAACACTAAGAGAGAACCAGAGAAATTACAGCACCCCTTCCACACACACTTTTATCTCCTCTATTTGTAGACCTAAATGAAATTGAAACTTGCTTTTTCTTTTCCCAATCTAAAGTGAATTTCAGTGCAGAATTAGTATTTCCTATCTATGAAGGAAATGATTTTGCTTTAAAAATGTTGTTTGTTTTTAGTTTAGGTAATGTGAGCACATCATTCAAATTTATTTTTTAGAAAAATGATTTTATCTCTTTTTTCCCCCATCCACCTACTTTTCATTGCCATGTCAGAAAGGATATTCAGTTGTGTTTTTGTCTTTCTTTGGAGTTTAAAATGCATATTTTGGCAGATACAAATACATGTATTTTTATTCTCTTCTTTTTGCAGATATTTTTCTTAATAGTGTGACTTGGGGATTTAGCCGTTTCAGTATGTAGGGATTACTATTTTTTTGTATTTTTTTTTAAACTATTCAATATTCTATTATGTAGTTTTTCCATAATTTAATAGTCTCATATTGGGGAATATTTGTTTTTTTTTTCCAGTCCTTTGCAAGTTCATTGCTTAAAAAAACCTTGTTCAATTTTGCATGTATGCAAGCGTTATTTATAGCATCTATTCCAGGAAATTCATTTGCTGGGTAAAAGCGTTAGGAAGATAGAGCTTTGGTAAGTAGTGCTGAAGCACTCTTCATGAGATAGTATTGTGTGTCTTACTTTGGAATTTGTCAGTATGATAAGGTGAAAAATATTGTGTGATTTTAATTAGATTTCTCTTAAGGGTTAGGTTGTGATGTTCAAACCCTTCTCCCTTTAAGGTTCTAATCTGCTTTTCTAAGGGCTGAGTCAGAACAGTAGCAAAGAATGAATCTCGGTGTTTATATTCGTCAGGGTTCCCCAGGCACATGGACAGGCAGTAAGATTCTTTACCGTGATTAATTGCACTTGCCAAATTCTTACCTAAATGTTTGATGATTTGTGAAAACTGGATAAAGGGATTGGCGTATAAATTCACTACAGATGATCAAAGGCAGTTAATTCTTTTCTTGTGTAATTATCAGTGAAATCCAAGCACCAAAGTGGTGGCTTGAAGTGGATGTACATGTAAGGTTTCAGTAGGCGGAAAGAATTGCATGAGCAAAGGAGAGGGGGAGGCAGTGTAGAAACCAAGCGTAGTCTGAGAAAGAATAGTATATACACAGTGAGAGCCAGATTATAGAAAGTCTTAAATAGTGTGCTCATTTGGGAAGTTAGGCCATATTCTGTACATGGTGGAAGTCACTGGAAGCTTGAGGGCATGCAAGAACAGGACGATGGTGAGACTGGTAGCATTCTGTAGGATGAATGAGGAGACTGGGAACAAGAAAGTCCTGTGAGGTCTCTAAAAGAGGCTGGGCCCTGTGCTGGTGTGCATGTGGAGCTCCAGATGAGACATCGTAGTGCAGAAAAGAGCACGAAGGAAGGAATAACCAACTGGCTGGCTATTTGCTTGTGTCAGGGAAGAGGGAGGAGACAGAAGAAAGTTACAGAATATGGGTGGCAGTAAGGGAAGGTTGTAGAAAGGGCTGATGTATTTGCTGGTTAGGTTTTGAGGAATCTGAATCCCGGACCTGGTGAATTTTGAAGGTACCCAGAGGCCTCTGGGGTGTGTCCAGCAGGTACACCTACTAGCCAGCTGTAGCTTAGGGAAAAGATCTTAGAGATGGAAGATCCATTTCATCTGTCTGTTGGGTTTTCCATCTTGCCTGCTACCGTATTCCCACTTTTTTAAAGTTCTGATCTTCATCTTTGACCTTTCCTTGATTACAGTGGATTTGCCCTACCATCTGTATACCTTTTTGTCTACACCCCCACCACCTTAAAAGTAAAACAAACTTCTTTGTGTTACTTTGGTATTTAAAAGTTGGATTATTTTTTTTATTGTTTTATGTTGCATACCAGAGTCCATCACCTTTTCCATCCTCTACCATAAAGCCTGTAATGCAGTCACGTTGAATGTTTTTATTTCCGAACAAAAAGCCTATCAGTGGAGACAAACAGGAGTGAACAGGTGGAGACCTTAATGTTTTGAATCAGCAGTGTTTCGTATTAGAGAACATGTAGGAGAGGAGAAAATTTTTAAAAGACCTAAGTTAAAGTGAACAGAAGAATGAATAAAGAGGTCATTAAGCATTGTAGTTCTGACCATTTAGAAAATAATTTTAGGAGAACATGGAGATGGAAGCAATGACTTTAAAGTCTGTCTTTGGGAATAGGAAAACATTCCAAGGATGCAGTGAATGTTTTAAATTGAAGGTCAGATAGTGATTTTCCTGAGATTTAAAAACTCAGGGTTAGAGCAGGTCTTCTCAACCTTGGCGCTATTAACATTTAAGGTTAGATAATTCCTTGTTGTGGGGGGCTGACCTGTGCGTCGTTGGATGTTTAATAGCACGCCTGTGCTCTGCCCACTAGGTGCCAGGAGCCACACACACACCCCCCCAATTTGTGACAGCCAGAACCACCAGCACATGTTGCCTAACGTTTCTTGGGATGAGAGGGGTAAAACTGCACCTGGGTGAGGAATAGGGATGTGGGCATGGAGTTTGGGGGAGGCAGAAGGAGAGACTTGAGGAGGGAGGAGAATGGCCTGAATTTTTTTAGGTAAAGACGGGCACTGTGTATGCAGCGCAGGAGGGGAGCTGGTTGTGTATGACTGAAGGAATTGAAGGCCCCGCGGAAGTTAATTACGCCTGTGTCCACTTGAGAGGAAAAACCATTTCATAGTCAGTGAGGTGAAAATGGTCTTGAATTTTTTTCTCTCCAGAGAAAGGGATCTTTAGTATTTCTTGGTTGTATACTGACAATGTAATATTAGGAGCCCCAGTTAGAGAATTTTTCTTGATTTTTTTGTATGCCTTTCTAATTATAAATCTGTAGTAATTGGTGGATAACCTGCTGTTTGAATAAATCGATGCCTCGGTTCATAATTGAAAATCTCTTCATCTGATGTACTGAAGGTGTCAATAGGACAAAATCTATGCTGATCTTAAAACATGATTTTGAAATTGCCATTTTCAAAATGTGTAAGTGCTGTTTTGCAATTTTTTAAGACATTTGTCAGAACCAGAAAATGTAGGCAGAATTAATAAGGAGTTCTTTTCTAATTCCTCATTGTTTTTTCCTTGATCACTTTTTGTGTGACCTTAGGCAGATGTTTTTCAGCATACTCTGGTTTGTAAGCCGTCTCGCGATCTCGCAGTATTTCTAATAGAAGACGGAGTCATAGAAAGTTCTGATGTCTGCTTCTCACTTTCAGGCCGAAGAGCAGTTGAGAATTGTCGAAGAACAAAGAAAGATTCATGAGGAAAGGATGAAACTAGAACAAGAGCGACAACGTCAACAAAAAGAAGAACAAAAAATTATCTTGGGCAAGGGGAAGTCCAGGCCCAAACTGTCCTTCTCACTAAAAACCCAGGATTAAATTGCAAACTGAACTTTTTACAAAGAAAAATGGAAAAACTTTGTATGGTAGCTTCATGTTGAAGTGGTTTTTTTGTTTTGTTTTTGTTTTTGTTTCTTTTTTTTTTTTTTTTTTTTTGATTTGGAAAATCTGGAAAAGTTAGCTTGTTCTAATAGGGGCTATGCTCTGCATTCCTTTTAACCCCCCCTCCCTTAACTTCCATTAAGTCAGATCCTTATCAGATCATTGTTGTCTTCTAGAAAGTGATCTATTTTTCATCTGTTTGGATTCTGTATTAGTGATCTGAAGAAGAGCAGATCACTTTGTGAACTGGATGGTCTGATAAGGTTTTTACTGACCCATTGACTTCAGAGTTATACTCTGTCTATTACATCATAATGCTGGTTTTGCTGACTTTTTGTTTTTTTATATATTTATAAAAAAAGAAAAAGTTGGAAATTGCATTGGAAGCCCCCAGGGTGTTACTGGACCCTTGTGGTGTTTTGTTAAACCAGTGTCCTTCTGATACTGTTGCTCTCGATGTTCCTGATACAGGTAAGGAAACAGTTGGTCAGCTCTGGTACAAAATATACCTGCAGTTCAGTATTGTCTCTGTTCACTTTGTTTTTATTTCATTGACAAAATCAAACCAGCGTTCCCCATTGTGTAAATAAATGATTTTGCTGAATAAAGTAAAGTCTTAAATTCATATGTTGAAGCAATTTTTTTTAAAGTTCTGTTAAGTCTTAAAGAGGGTGGTTTACTTTTTGATGGTCAGCAGTTTAGAAATCCTAGAACTATGCTCTATTTCCTCATTTATACTTTAAACATAGGATTTATATGTACATTAAATATACTCATGAACTAGTATCTAATGGCTATTTTTACAAATACCTAAATGCTGCTATGGCAATTAAGACATCAGTATTTATTACCTGTAAGAAAAACTTAAGCACCCGAAGAAGATTTAAATTCTCAATCCTGTGCCTCTTTTAGGATACAAGTATTACTACCACAAGTTATACTTAATAAAAGACTTGAAAAATGCTTCTAAAAATGTATAGAATCTTAGATTATTTTCAGAGTGGGCCATCAGAAAGAACTAACTTTGTACTTTCACAAAAGGCTAAGGTAGCTAAATCCTCTTCATTTTAGGGTACCTGCACGTTTATTTTCAGGACAAACACATTTAAACTTTTTACAAGTTTTTGTTTTGTTTCTGCATGTGAAATCTTATGGATGACTCTTATACACTAGACTGCCTCATTTATCTTTACATATGTTTGTTTTAAGTCTACTGGTATTAAAACATTTATTGAAGAAAGCAATATACTTGAGATGCATAAACATGTCATCAAAGTAGAATGTTCTCCAATATTTTTAAGACCATTTGATCACTTTTTCCACGTGAAACATAAGTTAATGAGATGACAAAATGGTAGATTATCTTGTGTGTGCATGCTAAGAAAAATGCTATTGCTTTAGTTTGAGCTCTTCAGTGAGTCTAATTGTGGTAGGGAACAATACTATCAGTTTAAATATCTTTAAAGGTAGAATTTTAAGTAGGCATGAACTGTAGTGAGAACTGACTTAAAAACACGATACCTATTACTCTAAAACAATCACTTTATTTACCTAAAGAATATAGGTTGCTGTGAATCTTTTTTTAACCTTTAAATATAGGTTAGCTCTATTTCATGATTTTTTTTTTTTTTAATGTATCTTTTTTGGTGCAGATCCATTGTTCTTAGGCTGTGTATTCAAGTTCTGGGAAATGTTTATTTAAAAATTGTTTTGCTCTACAAGTGTTATAAACATTGTATCTAAGAGAGTAGCCTGGACTTCATATTTGAAATTAGCTTATGCGTGCCTTTTCATTTTTAAAGAATCTCTTACTTCCACATATGGTGTGAAATCACAGTCAGTTGCTTAGTGGCATTGCAGTATCTGGCTGCTGTTGGAGACTTGCATCAGATACTGAAATTGTTCCTGTGCCAGGCTACAGGAAAGAGGATGTAATTGTTAATAAAATAGACCCAAACTCTTCTGTGCTGCAACAATGTGTAGTAATTTGTTTTCTTCATTTGTTTCCATTGCCTTTGTGTACATATTATAAAAGTTCAGATTCTCTCCCAATTTATTAGAAGTTTAGATGTTCCCTAATTTATTAAATATGCTTTTATTCACAATTTGTTTTTTAGGTTATTCTTAATGCATTATAGAATTAACTAATGACTTGTTTATTTTTATTACAGTATTTAAAATATGTAGTTATTGGATTTTTATTGTGGAGTTTGCAGAATTATCAATTGTATAAACAAAACCTTGAAATTAGCTTGGTGTGAGAACTCTTTAATGCTTGCAAAGAGGGGAAGGGGTTTGTAGTTGAAGATTTACTGCTCCAGTTTCCCTTATGAAGATGTAGCAAAGTGGGCTCTGTCTTCAGTTAACTACCCAGTCATGTAGTTGTGCCTAGGGTATGTCTACAGCTATTTTGTATGGCCACCAGTATTTTAAAATTTTTCAATGATGTTACACCTCTTTTAATTTACCAGAGTAAAATAAGCATAGAGTCCTGGCTTGTTGATCCTCATGTATCATTTCTAATAACTCATTTTATATTAAGCTTCCTTCAGTTGTCACTTACCTAAAATTTCTCCAAAGCTGTTACTATTAACTAGAGCTTCTGATTTCAGGTATCTTAATTTTCTGCTCTTTTATACCCAGAACCATCCATCTATTTTGGATTACTTGCCCTGAGAATTTCTCAAGACAGGTATCTTAATATTTGAGACTTGTCACTCTCGCCACTCTCGCCAGGAGTCTTAGGAACACTCAAATGCCTGAATGTTATTAATTAGTGAAAGGACCACTAAAGGGAGAAGGGCCTCAATCTAGGAGTCTGGAATGGGTGTTGAAGCCTACGCAGTATTTCAGCTTTCTCATTGGTTGAAATAGCCACTTAGCCTAGATGCCTCTATCTATCATCTTTGTTATTCCTGTTTTTTGTTTACTCCTCTGGTTTTGTTTGTTTTTTAAACATTCAGTTGTTTGTAATTAGAGTTGCTACCGGTTCTGCAATCTAGAAGATTGCATTTGCTAATGCACTGCATGGTACATTTTGAAGACTTGTCCTTGGTTTTCAGATGATGGGATCACATTGTCTGGTCTATGATATACTGCATATCTGTAGTTAACTAGAGTAACTGATACGCAGAAACTGGTTCTTTTCCAAAGCATGCGGTGGTTGAATCAGAGGTTGTTGGGACAGTTGTCTTTTATATATATCTTTGGACATAACTACTGTAAAGCCAGTAAGTTAAGAGTAAAATTTTCAGTGGTCCAGCAGTTTCAACTCTCAGGAGTTCCTAAGGGCGGGGGGGCAGGGTGAGTGTTGTGTTGTTAAGGATGTCACTACAGCTGGTGATGACTACACCTGGCTTATGAGCATTAGAATAAAATAGGTTTATTCTTTTGTATACGTTTGAGTGATTGTTTTCTTCCTCATTTTCCAGGCTTACGGAAATGCAGTATGGGTGGAAAAACAAGTAGCAAGGAATTTTAACAAAGGAATGCATAATTGCAGCCTCTTCTAAGTGCTGCTGAATATCTTACTGTAAAGTGGGATAAGAGGGCACACAAGTGTTTTTATGGACCCATGACCTGTTAATCTTAATGATTGCTGTCATTGATGTTCCTTATGTGTTTAAAACAGAATTTAACTTGTTACTATAGTAGTGCATCTATACTGTCCACAAAGTGGAAATCCCGTACAGAGGTTATAGAGTATTAGTATTAATGAGTGTAAAACCAAAACTGCACAGCTATTAACCTTTTTATCTCCAAAACTACCTAAACAAACAGGAGTTTGTCCATTCTCTAAAACCTGTCGTTTTGCAAATAAGGAAATGAGATTTCATGCCAGGTGCTCAAGTAGTGGAAAGTGGTGGTATTTTAGTTCCATGGGGAATAATATTGTTACAGTCGATAAGGTCGGTCTGTCACCAAACTTCCCAAAGGGAAAAATGTTCTTTTGACTGAGAGCTCAATGTAGTAACTAATACTGGCCCTACCAAACTCATAAATATAAGTAGATGCTAATTTAAGATGTTTCAGTGTGTGAGTTAAATTTTAGAAGCAGATGTTGCAAGAGTGTATGGCAAAGTTTATTGAGAGAAGAGTTTACTTGTGAAAGGTCTTCCCTTTGATGAATTTGAGTAGTATCATTTGCAGAAGAGTCCTAAAAATTTTAGTGACTTTTATGAAATATAGTGCATGCAATGCCAGAAAACTTAGCTACATAGAAAGTTCATGGCTTGGACAACGTCTACTCAACATACATATCAAATTTCAGTAATTTTTCTGTAATGTTACTTTAGATAAGGCTTTTGTTCTTTGTTTTTACAGAAGTTATGTTAAAGATGTCTTTTGAAGTACATCTAAGAATTGATAGATTACAAAAAACAACCATAAAGACCAAAGCATGCATAGGAATTCAAAAGGGGACAGGAATATGACTTTAGTAAGGTGAATTAGGTTGCCATCCTAATTTTTTCAACTGAAATTACATAGCTTTACATTTGCTGCCTCATTATACATTCAAACATTTCTATCAACTTTTATTGACTCTAAAATTCCCCCAATTTTTATTTGACTTTTAGAAGATTCCTTAACTTCAGAAACAGTTGAAGTAACTTGCTCAGCTGAGATAAAAGTTCTCTTTTTTAATGTGTACGTGAAGATGTGCTGGTAAAATTATAGATTTCCAGAAATTAGCACATTTCTCCTGACAATTTAAGTCATAAAATGAAGTCCAAATACAAACATGTATTAAACCAGTGTGATGGGCTCTTTCTGGCTTGGCATGCATTGAAATTTTGCCTGGCATTATATGTACAGTAGTAGACACAAATGGCTTGAGTAGATGCTTTTAATTACAGTTGCCCCTTGAACAAGTTGGGTTTGAACTGTGTGGTTCCATTTACACGCAGATTTTATTTTCAGTAAATATAAGAGTACTGCAGATGTGTTTTCTTAACATTTTCTTGAGCTTTTTAAGAATACAGGATATACATATAACAGCAAAATGTGTTGCTTGATTTTACATTATTGGTAAGAGTTCTGTAACAGGGTAGTTAAGTTTTGGAGGAGTCCAAAGTTAACTAGGGATTTTTGACTCGCTCCATCACGGGTTAACGGAACTGAACTGAACCATCTGAAAAGCAGTGAAACATTTTATCATCTTGAAGTTACTACTCTTGATTTTTCACCCAGTCTTATACAGATAAATCAATCCTTATTTACGAAAGTAAATTGGTGAATATTCACAATCTAGTTATACAATAGAATCTTTGTGTAGGATTTTATTTTTTGGTCAGATGCACACTTCGTTTAAAGGAGAAGCAGTTTTTGCATGTACATTTACATTTTCCCCCTGGGCAAAATGCTTTTTGGGTGTGACTATCTGATTTCCTAAAAATGGAAGCTGGGGTTATTTTGAGACAATGCAAATTTCCTTTATTTCCTCTAGTTTACTTGGAGAGAGGATGTAGGAGCTAAGAGGTCACAACTTAAACTTCACAAAATAAGTTTGCCTATGAAATATGGTACTGAGATACAACGTTTTAGTTCTTGTGGAACATTAAGCTAACTTCACCTTAAATTTCAAACCAATTCTTTAAATCTTTTAGGCTTACTAAAAACCACTCCTTTTTTACCCTTGTGAGAAAGTTATGGATAATAACCACCTGCCCGTTCCTGGTGTAGTCCTCATGGGAATCTGCCTATAACTTCAAATCGGTTAGCAATCTTTGAGCCTTTTCCCCCTCAAATTGGAAGCCTATTTTTAAACTAGCAATTTGGGAAGATTAAGTTTTCTTATCAAAGATTTACCTGGAATAATACGACTATAGTATTCCGAACCTCCCGTGCCTTAGAGCTTTCCAGCGCGCTAGCAAACTGGTCCTAACAAAACGTCAACACTCCGGCTGAAATGTACATTAGCT
Organism: Spilogale gracilis; assembly: GCA_004023965.1. NCBI lineage: Eukaryota > Metazoa > Chordata > Mammalia > Carnivora > Mephitidae > Spilogale > Spilogale gracilis. The sequence goes on from PITA01000999.1 coordinate 72,460, forward strand.
TATGTTTAATATTTCTAAAAAGGAATACTTAATAAGACGTAAAAATCTAGAAACGTTAAAAAAGAGTGAAACACTGGTGTCTAAACGAGATTCTTTGCAATATATATATTTAAATTTAGCTTAGTAGATAAATACAGTTTGTAGGCATAACGTCAGGTTTGTTGCATTTGAAACATTAAATCCTGGAGTAGACAGGATTTTTTTAAAAATCCACGTTTGTGGGTATACGGCATATTTGATTATTTTTCAAAACTGTGAATTGTACATTAGTAATGTGCCTTACTGCCGCCGAATTTTCCCTGCTGTTGGTTATTTTGGGAGCTTCTGCTTTGGACTTTCTGCGCGGTTGGGTTCCCGGGGTTCTGGTTCCGGGTGGGCGGGCCGTGGTGCGCTCGCGCGGAGCGACGTCAGGCCGGCCGCTAGTGGGCGCTGTGGGTCCGTGGAAGCCGTCGACGCGGTGGCGCTCGTCCAAGGTGTTCTTTGGGCTACCACTTGCGGAGAACCAAAGTGAAGAATTCCTGCCACCTCTCCTTTTGGGCGCTATTTGTCACCATCACCCCTAAACTCTCGGTCACCTTGGGACGGTGTGAGTGTGTCCCAGAGGCCAATTGAGAAGGTCCCGCGGCGGGCGCGGGTGTGCCAGTGACACTCGCAGGAACGCCTGGAGGTGCTGCCTTCCCGGGAAGCAAGGAGCGGAGGGTGCGGGGCCAGGACGCCTGCGCCCCATTGTCGGCAGCCCTGCCGACGCCACGTCCCCGGGAGTCGGCTTGCATCTTTCGGCCCCGTTGACTTGGGTCTGGCCCCAGCTGACATTACGAACCGAAAGCAGGTGTGAAACACATCGTTCAGAGGCCTACTGGGGGGCAGCGAAGGGATGCTTGTGCTGGGGTGTGAGCCAGTCTTGCAAAGGAGACTCTCCACTGAAAGGAGAAACACCCGTGGGGAAACCCACTGCCTTCCGCTCGGCGGGGAAAGTTTCGCCCTCGACGTTGTCCCTCTGTTGAAGTTAGAACACTTGCCGGGCAATGAGGGCGCGTGCTGGGCGCGGGGACAGGTGGCCCCGAGCTGTCCCCGTCTCCCCTCTCAGCCGTCCCTAACTGTGTCCCCACCCTGCCGCTGGAGGGGCGCCGGGTGCACGCGCAGGCCACCCCCACCACACTTCGCTGGTCCAGGCTGAGCTCCCCTTGCGCCACCGCCCGGAGCTGGGGGCGGGACTCACCTGTCAGCCGGCTCTCCGCCTCGCGGCGCCCAATGTCGGGCGGGGGCGGATGACGGACGGGACGGCCGTCCAACCGTCGCGCGGCTGCTGGGCGGTGGGCCAATAGGCTGCGCGGCGCGGGGCGGGGCCCCGCGTTTATAGTGCTCTGACAGCGCGCCGGCCGCGCTGACTCTCCTCGGCGGGGACGGCGGCGCCGGTCGGAGCTGAGAGCTGCGCGCAGAGAGGGTCCCGGCGCCCTCCCCGCACACAAAGGCCCGTGCGCGTCCGGCGCCCGCGGCGGCGACCGAGCCCCTCCTGCCTGCTCCGCGGGCCAGGAGCTGCGAAGATTGAGGAGGCTCCTGCGCGCCTGGAGGCGCCCCTCGCCGCTCCGCGCCCCGCGCCCCGGGACATGGAACCGCGCCGACGCGGCGCCCGCCCGCTCGGGCCGCTGCCCGCCCCCCTGGATCTATAGTGCGAGGCGGTGCGCTCGGAGCGCAGCATCCGCCGCCCGCCCGGCGCGAGTCGTCCCTCCGTCTTTGTGTCCCGGCCGCGCGCCCTCCCTGCAGCCCGCGCCCGGCACCCTGGAGCCGCACGGGAGCCTGCCGTCAGAGCTGCGTCCGGCGCGGCGCCCCGGAGCCCCGAGCCCGCCGCGCCGCCGCGCCCCGCGCGTGCGCTCCCGCCCCGCGCCCTGAGGGCCCCGAGTGGAGCGCCCCCGACCTCGGCGACGGCTGGAGCTGCCCGGCGCGCCCCGGAGCTGCCTGCGGTCTCCCCCTTGTCTGCCCGGAGGATTGGGGCTCGGGCCCGCGCCCAGTCCCTCCGTCGTCCGGAGTGTGCGGAGCTGGGAGCGGCTTGGCCATGGCCGCGAGGAGGGACTCCGTGTGGAAGTACTGCTGGGGAGTTTTGATGGTTTTATGCAGAACTGCGATTTCCAGGTCGATAGTTTTAGAGCCCATCTATTGGAATTCCTCGAACTCCAAGTAAGTGGCTTTCGCGATACCCCTCGGTCCCCGCGTGGAGTCCACCGCGTCGCGCTGTCGGGGCGGGAGGAAGGGCTGGGCCGCGGAACCTCGGAGTCTGTTTCCGGAACCCCAGTTCCCCCTACCCCAAGTTCCCTGTCCCCCACCCTCACCACATTTTACTTGAATGGAACTCTTCCCTTGGCTTTCCAGCCCGAGCGCCGGTTCTAAGGGGCGCCCTGCCCTCCCCGCCTTCCTTACCCCAAGAGCTCCCAGGCGCTATCAAAAAAAAAAAAAAAAAAAAAAAAAAAAAAAAAATCCTGGCCGCTCGGGTGTCACGTTCGGGAAAGTGTCCGATGGCGATACCTGACCCCCCACTTCTTTTTGAGGACGGAGAACATGGCCACAAACAGGGTGGTTGGCCGGCGCACAGGCGCTGGCGGGCTGCGGAGAGAGTCAAGGATGCTACCCTCTCGAGGAGCGCCGGAGCGCGGGCAGGCGGCGGCTGTGAGCCCGGGGCAAAGGAGCGCACCCCAGGCAAGGGAGCCTGCGGCCCCTGGCCGCCCGCAGCGCCCCGAAGCCCGCGCGCCTCGGCGCCGCGCCGCCTGCCCGAGTTGTGCGCGGGGAGCTCGCCAGCTCTGCCAGAGAAGTCGGGCGGGTAGCCCTCTGCTCCCAGCCGGGGAGACGGGCCTTTGGTTTCTCCCAGAGAGCCTTCTGCACTTCGTCTCCCCGCTTCGTTTCTAACCCAGTGGCCCCGAACTCTGCGATCCAGATAGTTGACTTGATTTTTAAGGACGCTTTCTGCAAAAGCGGGAGGCCCTGCCCAGTCGATACAGCTCCTGGAGCCTGGGCAGGAATGGGATCCTTGGATCTGATTTGTTTTTGCCAGTGTAGCCAGGAGAAAGCCAGGCCTTGTGGAGATTAACTTTCAGTGTGAGCTACCAAACTGAGAATTTAGAAAAGGCGATTGTCCCTAAGCATGTATGGCCATGACTCCTAATTAGTTACCTATGCGTTCAGTTTTGCATCCTAGCTCCTTCTTGGAATACATTTCTAGTCATATCCGAAAATATTTTATAGAATCATGGCATTTTAGCCTTGGGAAACTTGGAAAAAGTGTGGAGACAGTGGCTGGCTCCTGGTTAAGCGTTTGAGATCAGAAGGGAAATCAGTGGCCTAATTGAAGACAAGCAAGTTGGCCGTGGATTTAGGAGGAAAGAGATGGGGAATTGATTTACTAATCACATTTTAATTAAATAATTGTATCCATTCTTTTAAATGTGGTAAGTTTCAAATTCACCAATATGTTTCACCGAGAATTCCCCATGATAAGGGCAAGAAACGTCACCGCTGTGAGTTGGATTGAACACATTCTAGCATGATGCCGGCCGGCACTTTGCAACACGGCTCGTATTTAAAAGTTACTTAATGCATGCAGCCCTCCTTCCATGCAGCCCGATGTTGTATGGACCACTCTTTTTTCTTGATGTAAGATTTTGTGTTTGTCGAGAAAGTCAGTTGCAGTGACATCCTTACACCGGTCGGGAATGCCGAGGCACCAGGTGGTGCGGGAAAGCGCCGGGCTTGGATCTGCGTGCAGCGGCCGGCGGCCGGGCGAGGCGGGCCGGGAGCCCCGGCTGGGCGGGCCGGGAAGAGGCCGGCCAGTGTTCGCTTTGCGCCTACAGAGGTCACTCTAACACGCGCAATGCTCGCGGCGCGCCAGGCCTCACCTCGTCCCCCAGGCTGTCTGCTCCGCTCCACTTTACACTTTCGCTGACGGATTGTTTGGGGAGGCTGATCCCGTCGCCCCAGATTTAATATTTACGTTTAAATTTTGTTTGAACACATTCCCATTAACCCGTCCGTTGCTCAACTTAACGTATGTATCCCTGTGTTAGCTGGTCATTACTTGGTGTGTGATCAGGAGGAAGGCTAGAAATACCTACTTTGAAGAAAAGGTGGGGCAGAAACTGGTCCCACCACAGACATTAATATCTCCTTTTCCTGATGTATTTGGGGTGGGAGGAGGTGACTGCTCTTTTACTCACGGTCCTGATGATCAGGGTTCCTCGACATTTCTCTGCTGCCGCCACAGACTTGGAGACGTGCTGGAGGCCTGCATTTTGGAGAAGCCTGCCTCCCTGCACTGATGAGGTTTCTGTTGCCGGGATTGCACCGGTCCTCAAAAGTAGAATTTCTTTTAAAATTCTCATGGTAATGGCTTGCCTGAGGGACTGGATAATTTGTCCCTGGAAAAGGTCTACTTAAGAAAGTATGCAGCTGAACCCTAGCTTGAGAGATCAGAAAGATTTCTTCCTGGAGGAGTGATATGAAAGAGCCTTTTCTAAGTTGGAGAATGAATAAAAACCCCTCGTGCCAAGGGGTTGCTTTATTTGGGGAAGTTGTGTATTTATTTCCAGGGAAAAGTTTCAGTCCGCGAATGCGACGTGGCAGGAAGGTGATCAGAAGCAAGTGAGGCTTCACATTAGTTCATATGAACTGTGGAACAATTCATTAGTAATGAAGCCGCCATCGGTAATTAGATTTGTTTCATTGGGAGGTCAGCTTTTTTTAGCAGGTGGTCGATGTAGGGAGCGGGAACAGCTGCTTGGATGCAGGGTCCAGAAAACCCTTTGTAAATTCACCGTCTCCATAACTCCTTTAATCACACTGTCTGATGCTCCCATCCCTCAGAGTTTATGCAGCCTTCAAAAGAAGTTCTGTGTGCTGAAACATTAGCAACAACCCTGCAAGGCGGGTTACTCACATTGGGCCCACAGGCTCCGGTAGTGTTGCCTCAGTTGTGGTCCGTTAGGTTACTGAAGCCTTTTTTTTCCCCCTCCCCTTTCAACTAGGCAGAGAATAGCAAAGCCTGGCTTTCATTTCCAATTAACTGATGTAGAACACTTTTTCCAGGCATGATGAGTAGTTGCCTCTTCTAAAAAATACCCACTTTTGAGTGAGCAAGGCTGTATTGGTATGGTGCTCTGTAATGAATTACACTGACTTTGTTGGAAATTTCAGTCGAGCAGTAATTTTTTTCTGTCTAAGGGTACTGTTCCCTTTGCGCCGTATACTGGTTAGTTAACAGGGCATTTTGCTTTTCCCATGCTATTTTTTCCCCTGCAGGATACTGAATTCCTGATATTGATTGACTTGCTACAAAAGAATGGCTGGATAAAATCCAGATAACCTGCACTAGGTGGGCCCCCACCACGGTCAGGCTCTGAATAAGCACGGACCTGTCAGATTGATAAAATAAACTACAATGGATAGTGCTGTTTGAAGAGTCCATTCAGTACTGTATATAAGCCAGTCTGCCTTCCATTGTGTCTGAAATTCTTATTTTTGTAGGTAAACAAATGCACATTCAACACTGATTGAATAGCCCCTTGAACTATGCTCCACAGCTCGCGTTTGGGTTAATCTTGTCGGTTTTAATATAGAGAGAAAGAAGCACAAAGCACCAGGGCTGGAATTGTCAGTTCTTTCCCATCCACATTCTTCACATTTTGTCAGGATGATAAACTAGAGGTAATGGACTGTCGTTCCCCAGGACGGTCGAGCCAGGAAGAACACAAAGACGGGGCTGAAGTGATAGCTCACAACAGGCTTGGTCGCCTCCTTTTCAGGCAAGAAGAGAATTTATTTGGGAATCGTGTGTCTAGGGACTGCACTTTTTAACCTCGGCAATTAGAGCTTCAAGCCTCAGAAACGGGAGTGGGAGGTTAAGATGATTTGTTAAGCACTTGGTTCTAAATCTTTCACAAAGCGTCGCTGTTGACGCTGGTCCTACCAATGTAAAATGCAAATGACTGCAAATGTCCTGAACGTTTCTGACCCCTAGGCCAAAGTGGAAGGACAGGTGAATGAACCGTCATCCCCCAGACCAGCTAAAAACTACAGGCTGGACCGGTCTCTCCAGAGGGAGTTAAGTGCAGCATGATCAGTATATTGGATTACTTATTGTAAAACCTCTTGTCTCAATTTACTGAGAGAAATCCCTTGGTTGGTGGATCAGTGGGATAGTTATCCTCAGAGGAACACTGCAGTTGGAGCAACTAAACCCATGGTCCCTTGCCTTCCACTGAAATGCTCCGGGAGCTCCCAGGAGGCTGAGCGTGACAGCCACCTTAGTGTGCGATGTTTCCCAGAGTGTTTGCCTGATGGGAGACAGTCTGAGATCCCGGCGTGACTGCAGTGACGCGTCATAGGAATGGGAGTGGCAGGGAAAGGAAATAGGGACTGTAGACCCTCAGCAGAAAGGACTTTTTTCCCCCTCTTTTTTCTTTTAGGAAGGTGATTTCTTTAACGTTTTACGAAAACTTTATTCTTAAACTGTTCCATCACAAAGTAGACAAAAAAGAGGGCTCTTGTAAGGAAAATCATGATGAAAATGGTACTTCTGTCTGCCTGATCTCTGCTGTCCTTAGCTGCTGACATAAAGAGCCTGTTTTTCAGGTCACTTATCATTCATCTACATAGATTTGCTTATGAGCTCAGCCTTTGTGTAATGGAGTAGAGCCTTAAATAGGAGTGTTCAACTGTTTAAAATATTTTGATTAAAATATGCAGAACCCATACAACTATAAGCTTCTAGTCAGGAATTAGCTCTTTCAGGGAAGAGCTCCCCCCACCACCATTTTTTTTTTTTTTTTTTTTTAGGGGTGGGATTAGAGTGGGACTGTGAGAGGGATATAAGAAAAGCAAAGAAGGAAGGATGGCAAATGGGACAGTGTTCGAACAGCTTGGAAAAACTCCTGTGGCTTCATTGTCTCTGTAAAGCCAAAGAATACAAAGACATAAGCAACTCAGCCCTTCTCCCATGATGGAAAATGTAAACCGTTGACATGGCCCCCTGTTTAACTTGTTTAATTCTTGTTTTAAATTCAGTGCTATGCTAGCCGTGTGAACTCTGAAGATTTCTTTAGTAATCCATTTTGTAGTTCCGAATCAAAAACAAAGTGAAAGGGTCTGACACAATTTGCTTTTATTTTTAGGCAAATCAACCCTGGTCATAGTTAATAAGGGGATTACAACTCAGACTAGGTCTTTACAGATGTAATGTAAATCAAGGGCAGAGTATAAAGAAACTGATCCCTTTTGATTGAAGTACGGTAAAAAGGCATAGAGAAAGTAGCAGCAGTAATCTGATTGTATGGCAATAAAACCACCATTTTCTGTCTTTCAGATAAAAATAATGTGGTAAATCCATGCAGTTCATAAGACGGAAAGGCAGATAAAGGGGGACGCCATGGCAACATATAGATCAGCTTGATGTTGGAAATGACACGTCTCTGAAAAGGGTGTAGAAGCGAAGGCCCTTGCTGCAGGCTGTTGGCTATTATGTGAGAATCACACAGACTTGGAAACTCGGATTAGAAAGTATGAAAGCCCTACTTGTGGCCCGGGATGGTGAAAGCAGGGAAGAAAAGCTGCTCAGTTCTTGCTCATTGGTGGCGGATAATATGGCCAAGGTAGATTTCATTGGCTGCCTTTTTGTCGAGGTTGAGATATGGGGCTGATTAAAACCTCAGATCACTGCAGTTGTTAAGGCTTGCAAGATTTTCCTTTTTAACTCCTGGCCTGACAGGGGTAACCGTTCTGTGGGATTAGCTGCACTTGGCTGTCCTCGCCGTAATCTATTTGGGCTTCAGACAGGGCCATGCTGGGCCCTGGAGAGAGAGGAGAGACCGGACAGGACTGTAGGGGTGAAGCTCCACGCAAAGAGAGGGAGTCCTTTGGACTTCAGCCATGTTTCAGACCCTGCGCCATCTCACACCGTGTGGGAGAAGCAAAGGTAAACAGTGCCCATCGTCCCTCCCTCTCTGCCAGAGAGCCCTTCTCTGAGTTTTGTCCTTCCCACCCTGGAAAAGAATATATAATAAAATAAATAGAAAGGAGGGGGGATTTTGTTTTTATCCAATCAGCGGTAATCCAATATGACCAAACCAATGGGCTCTAGCTAGATGGTATTTTACTCATAAATGTGAGTCTTAACCTTGGAGTTGAATGGGATGGGTGCCCTTCATGTAAGGACAGGATTGGAAAATGTTAGCAATGCTCGGCTTTGAAGTAAAAAACCAAAAAAGCATCTCCATGCTATGGAATCTTACTGCCTTCTGTCTGGAACAAGCTTGTGAATCAGCTGGACTTTTGTTTTTGCCTTGTGCATTCTCCATTTCAGTCATGACACAAAATGAGCCATTGAAACCATGGTTGGGCTCCATGCAGAGTGACATCCGCAACTGGGTCAAGCCAGAAAGGAAATATTTGCTTTACTGCCTCCTATTTGGCATTTTAGAAAAGTCTCAGCATTTCTTTGAGAGAGTCTGAAAACTCTTAAGAGGCGGAAAACACTGAAAGCTCCACACACCCCCAGTGTCTTTCTTGATGGAGTGGACCAGGGAGTTCCCCATGCTGCTCTCTGAACAGCAACGTCGGCTTTTTTTTTTTTTTTTTAAGATTTTTATTTATTTGACAGAGAAGCACAAGCACAGCTAGAGACAGAACACAAACCGGGGGCAGTGAGAGAGGGAGAAGCAGGCTCTCCACCCCACCCCCCGCCCCCAGCAGGGAGCTTGATCATGACCTGAGCCAAAGGCAGACACTTAAGGACTGAGCCACCCAGGTGCCCCAACGCGGGGCCTTTCTTGACTAACTCATCCTGTGTCTGAGGTCTTCATCAAATACCCGGTATTCTCTTTCAGACCCATTGCATTGATTTGGGTTTTCATACTCCGCTGACTCGACCCTCTGGGGCAAGGATTTATAGCCTTTGTTGCCTGCTTTTCTGGTCCTTACTATGTAGCTTTCATAGATCCAAAACATTTAAAAATGATTGCCCATACACTTGGCCATACCAGTGCCTGCGACTTTACCTTCTTGTCTAGCCTAATTCAGTAATCTATATCAAAAGATCCATTGCACTTGTCTAGATTCACCAAGGAGAAGGGACACCCCTAATTTACAAGCTGGTCACATCCAAGCACCTTGCATTCTACATTTGACAATGATTGCTAATGGCCCATTCAGCTAAAGTATTTGCTTGTTAACAGGGAACAGAGCATGATAAATGTCCAGCAAGCTTGCGGCCTCCTTCAGCTTTTCAAATGCAGACTGGTGCATATTTATGGCAGGCAAATGACAAAAGAAGAAGCTGAATTGCCCTGGCCTCCAGCTTTCTACTAGGAACGGGGTTAAAGTGATTAGAGAAAGACGCTGGGGAGTCCGGCCTCCAGTTTCCTGAGGGCCCACAGCTCTCAGCTTCCTGGTCTACCTGCAGAGAGGGACTGCAGAGGTGCTGGAGATAAGGGTGGTTGGATCTGGTGCCCCAGGGACCACAGGAGGGGCTCCGTGATGAAGTGTTTCCTGTGTGCCCTGGATGCTAGGTGAACCTGTTCCTTGTGCCCCACGGAGATTCAGCTGTGGCTCTTTATGTCCCTTTTCCTGTATAAATTCAAACGTGTAATTCTAGTTGAAAGCATTTTGTGACTGGTGAGAGCATACTTGCTTCATTAAAAAAAAAAGAAAGAAAAAAAGAAAACAAAACATAGTAGGAGAACGCTCCATTAAAGAAAAACAAGTTGTTTCTGCCTTTAGTAATTCCCTACGCAGAACGTGAAGGAAAAAGGGTCTGTAGCGAAGTATTTATAGTTTGCTGTTTTGTTCCTCTAAAAGCATGGCTCGGTGAAGGTTCTAGCAATGCAGCGGTGGGCAGATATTCAGGATGCTCGGAATGAACCAGTGGTGATCAGCTTTGCTTTAAAAACTTTGTTTTCTTCAGTTTTACTGATTCTTCCTGTTTCCTGTATAAAACAATTAAACGAGCCAGTGTGGCTCCTCAGTTCAAGTTCAGCTGCAGCCTTTAATTACAGTCCTTGTATATAGGTCTCCCAGGACTAGCGGGCAAGTCCCTCTTGCCCCTAAGGCATTCCCCTATACTTTTCATGTACTGATTCCTCCCAAATCACCCCAAAATATTTATGAGTGCTACTCTCATCTTTGAAACCAGGATGGTTGGGGCGTGGGGTGTGTGTGTGTGTGTGTGTGTGTGTGTGTGTGTGTGTGTGTCCCGTGCCACACCTGCTGTCTGCCCTAAGGGCCCCTAACCTCTGGCCTGTCAGAGTGCCTCAAAGGTCCCTTTCCCTTTGCAGCATCTCTTAGCCTCCTGGGTTTCGGCTGAGGACCCGAGGCCCAGCACCTTGCTCTTCCTGGGAGTGGAGCTGGCTCGCTGTGGCCTGAAAACATTTGCCCTGCACCAAAACTGTCCTGAGTGGGGCCAAGCCAGTCATGTTCAGGGCCAGGCTCAGAGTGGGCCTGCCAAAGAAGTTAGAAAATGCCAGTTTTCACCTAACTACCAGAGCTCGATTTGGGGCGCATTTTAGATGCAAATAAGCTCTTGGAAGCCCTGAGTCCTGCATTGTCAATGGGAAAATGGATCTTCATTATAGAGGACTGTCTGATAAAGTTTACAAATTCCCTTAGATGAGTGCCCTCTTTATGACATAGATCAAACATAATTTCTTTAAATCTTTTCTCTCTAATCTCACAGCACTTTAGTTAGATACTTAGGGTATAGAAAGAACATTACACACTGCCCCATCATGATTCATATGCCCGCCTTAATCCCGGGCATCGCCCTTCCCGTCCCTGAGAGGTGGGGACAAGAGCTGTTGCGTTTTGGCAACCTCTGCCTCCGAGCTAGTGGTGACATCCAGTAAGAATCAGTCCGATTCGTGGTGCATTAATGTGTCCCCTGTTCCTAGAGACCCCCACCCCCTGCTGGAGCGGTGGCTCTAGAACCCGAGGGCACAGAATCACCTGGAGGGCTTGTTAAAACAGGGTTTTGCTGGGCCCCACCCCGGAGTGCCGGGTTCCAGAGGTCTGGGTGGGACTTGAAATTGACATTTCTAACAGGCGTTCAGCTGATGCTACTGCTGCAGAGACCACACCTTGAGAACCATTGCTGTAAATTAACTTTTTTTTTTTTCTTCTCCTTGGAAACAGCTCAACATTAGCTCATCACCCTCTAAGGCTGTTTTGAAATCTCTGAGGAAATCTGTGGTCCTTGCCTTGCTGCCTTCTACCCCATTCTTGCCTGGTTGGAGGCCATAAGGGATCGTCTAGGTCACTGAGAGCTGATGAAGCATTGATTTATTCAACAAGTATTTGTTAACTGTGAGGCCTGTTACTAGGCTCTGATAATAGAAAGAACAGCCTCTACCCTCAAGAGACTTAAGTCCTAGGATGGGGACAGGGAAGGCCTGGTGGAAGTATGGTCACAGCAGTTCCTTGAAACACACAATAGATCAAAGTAGTAACATTTCAGCATACAGCAGTATGTGTGTATAGAGTGTATCCACATAGCTCAAGGACCGATCCCACAAGTGAGGCAGAAAGATCCTGTGGGATTGCTAGCCCAGTGACCTCAGCTACCTCTCTTTTTTTTTCTTTTTTTTTTTTTAAGATTTTTATTTATTTATTTGACACAGAGAAACACAGCAAAGAGGGAACACAAACAAGGGGAGTGAGGGAGAGAAAAACAGGCTTCTTGCCGAGCAGGGAGCTCGGTGTGGGGCTCAATCCTGGACTCCAGGATCTTGACCTGAGCTGAAAGCAGAGGCTTAACGACTGAGCCCCTCGGGCACCTTATCAACTTTCTGAATATGAGAATTAGCAGTATGATGGGATTTTAAGATGCAGACCATGATAATGGAAAGGTCAGACAATCCGATGTCGCCAAGATGACCACACAAGTGCTATTTTAGTTTAGCAAAGAGTACCTGCTTTGGAATCTGACTATTGGAGCCCAATCCTGGTGTAGCCGGTTTTTTCACTGTGTAACTAGGGGGAGTACCCTCTATGCCTCAGTTACCCTGTCTCTAAAATGGAGACAATAGTCTAATAGCACTGAATAAAAGAGTAATAAAATTGTGGTCAGGATTAAAAGAGCTTAGCTCTGTGCTTGGCACAATAAAGCAGTAAATGTCAGCTATTGTTAATAAAATTAATTGAATATTTGTGTGCCTGGTTATGGTTCATTGTGCCTACCATATACAAAGGCAGAATAAATAAAAGTGACATGGTAATAAAGATCACAACCTAGCAGGTTCACCTTTTAGAGTTTGTCGTGTTCTAGTTTGTTGACCTGCCACCCTTCTACTCCTTCTTTAAGACTTCTCTGCTTTGTGAAGCACTTTTTATTTTCCCCTCTACTGCAAGCCCCATGCTCTCCCCTCTGCTCCCTATCCCTGATGCTTTGTTGGAACATTTGTAACAATGGAGGAATGGACTGAGGAGAGCCTGGGTTGAATCCACGTTGCGTGTCCTAGTGCTGGATTCAGGAGGAGATTGTGTTATTGAACAGAAACATGAACGCAGCATAGTAGCATCATTTGTGTTAATGTTACACGTTCTTAGCTTCTTTAACAACAGGTAGAGAGCATTTACCCAATGCCAGATGCTACTCTAACAGTTCAGCAGATACTGACGCATTCAGTCTTCATAGTAACCATCTGAAGAAGGTACTTCTAGGATTCCTGTGTGATCAGTGGGGAGACCAAGGCACGGTCATGAACTTGCCTGAAGTCCTGTAGTTAATAAGTTGTATGGTCTTCATTTGACCTGCTTACTCAGACCCCAGAACCCGTCCTCTTCATCCTCTGCCTCTCTCTCTCATGCTGTTGCGTGGAGTAATTAGAAATCGAGTAACTAAACTAAGCATACATACGTTCACAGAGAACCGTGCATACCAGGTGGGTTTAAAAAAAAGAAGAGTGTGGTATAATTCTTCCCTTGTCAGTCGTTACATATAACCTTTCCAATGATGGATGTGCAATTCTCGATGGATCCTTTGAATCTTTGATAACGAGGTTCTACCCAATGCAAACTAGACAGTTATGAAAGTATATAATATTCATGCATTTATGGAGTATTATTCTTTTGACTGTTAACATTTTCCTTTTAAAATTTTAAATATTGGATGGTTTCTTTGGGAGAAAAAGAGGTCAGATCTTCGAGGAGAGTTGCATTTGGTTAGGTGCTGACCATGTGTCAAGCTAAGGAGATAGTATGACATCTTTTTTAGAGTCTAGTCACAATTAAATGCCATTTTATTTTGGATTTTGGGATCTGTGCCAGCTTCCAGCTTGTCAGAGCTGAGAAGACTCAAATCAAGTCCAGGCCTATTTCTACAGCAAACTGGGATCCTGCCTCTTTGCCTGTGGATTCATTCACTATATCCCATCTGGCTTTTGATGTTCTGCAAGTCGGGAGCAGTTTGTTTGAGAAAGCCGGGCAGCCTGGGGTCCTCTTGCTTCCAGAATGCATCTCTGCGCTGGCCTCTTCCCCGGGACTTAGTGTCCGCTTACCTGTTGGCCAGGCAGCAGCTGGAGGTCTCAGCCATCGCTTCCTTCCGTTTAATTCAGTAGCGGCCTGTTGGAATAACTTAAGAGTGTTTCGTTTCTGCACATATTTGTGTCGTGGTGGAGCCCTATCCAGGCTACTCGTGGTGATGAGCAGGAACTATACTGTCCTCAGTTCCCGGGCACCCCATGCACGTTTTTCTATAACAGACTCTTTGGAGGTGATCTGTGTGGAAGTCTGCAGCCGGTCAGGCTTGACTCTTTTCTGATGTCCGCGGGCAGACCTGGCTGTTGTAATGCCGCTTTCTTTCTTTCCCTCTCCTCTTCCGTACCCTCCGGGCTGCCCCAAAGCCACCAGAGGTGCAGGAAAGTGTCTCCTGTCATAGGCCCACAGCAGACGCGCCCCTGACCCTGCTTCTGAGCCTGGCGAGAGGGAAGTGTGCGGGAGGCAGGCGTTTAGGTGGTTGGTTGTAAAATGATTGTGCACGGCCTTGTGACTTCCGTTGGCAGGCCTGTGCTCCGCGGGCTGGGAGACTCTGTTCTTACATCAGGAGGATGAGGAGCTTTGTCTCTTCTTCAGCCCTACTTACCAGAAGTGTTCATTCTGTAGTCACACCGACACCCCTGGAGCACCCCTTCTGTGCAAGGCATGGGGGTGGAGGGCGTAGAGTCCAGCCGGAAACACAGCAGGCTTGGTCCACAGTCCCACTCCCTCTTGAGGAGCAGGAACCGGACCCCCTCAGTGCGCCTCCTTCTCTTGGCGCTGTTTTCCCCACCAAAGGGAAGAGGTTTCGTTCACCCATAAAACATGGGTGGATTGTTTTTCTAAATAGGCAAGATTCTTTGGAATTAAAAAAAGTGATGCTAGGAACGAAAGGAATGGGAAGGCTCCCTAGAAAAAGAGCCGCCCAAACTAGATTGTGGCATTGCTGAGCAGGGAGGTCTCAGCTCCATTCTTCCCCAGCCCGCCTACTCCCCTGGTGAGTTACATGTACCTTTCAGCCCTGTGATGTTCCCACTCAGGCAGATGCACAAGGGCACCCGCACACTTCTACCTGAAACAGCTCTGTGAGAGCCAGCTGCAAGTGCCCCCTGACTTTCTTTTTGAAAGCCACTTTTCTCTTAGGTGCCTCACCTATAAATAACAAGAGTTCCACCTTCATTTATAGACTCTTGCTAAAAGCATGGTTTGGAACAAGACCGTACAGGTGCAAACAAATTACAGTTGGGAAAGAAGCTCGCAGCGTCTCTTGCCTCTGTGGGTTATGAAATCCCTGTTTCGATAATGGGGCCGGTGCGGATGAGCCAGCACGACACACAGAGTTGGCCGGAGTGACTCACTTCCCTCTTGCTTTCCCACTGCGCCTCCCAGCACCCCTTATCTGACTACAAACTTCACATTTTTGGAAAGTTTTGAGGGGGAGAGGGGGCGCTTAGATCAGTTCCATAAATAAAAACCTTTGTGTTTTGTTTTGAGGTGGGTGGCTGCTTGTTGTTTTTAATTCCACAGCCGAGATCACCTACTCTCTTTACACCTGTGCAAAGAAAATGGCACTGTGTGTCACACACGGAACGTCTGACTTACGGATGCACGTCTCTTCTTTTTTTTTTTTAATTAAGTTTTTGATCGTAGTTCTAGTATAGTTAAGTTCGTGTCCTTACTGGTTCTGTACCATACAGCGACTCAGCAGTCCGCACCCCGCTCCGTGCCCCTCGTGACCGCGTGAAGACACCTGTTGCGATCCCAGCTGCTCTAGGCTGTCCGGTGAGCCGGACGTTTTTATTACAGTGGAACAGATAAAACCTAAATAACGTGTATTATTTTCCTCAAGGAAAATTTAAACTGTGGGACTATTATCTTTGAGGGTTTTAAAATAAAACTTTCTTCAGCCACCACTGTTGGAGCATTATGTCACAAATAAAAAACAAGATTAACATCAAAAGGAGTCCGCTTTCATTCAATTGTGCAGCACTGTAGGCTGGGAAACTTAATATTATTTTGACTCGTACAGTAATTGCAGAATGACCAGGACGTGGATTAAGTTTAAATATAAACGCACACAGCAGTTACACACAGACTGTCGAATGCAAGGTGCGGTCACCAGCCCGAGTGAGGCCTCTGGCTCTGCAGATTAAGATTTTATAAATAAAACTTTCCTGTAGACTGTATACTACTTGTTTTCAAGTGTGTGCAGACACGAGAGGTACAGAATACTGTCGCGTCTCACCTTGAAAAGTTGCTGAACTGGTTTGCACACCCATCGGCTCGCAGTGCATTTTGAATTTCTGTGCTTCTCATCTTTCTTTTTCTGGAAAAGATTTTGCTTGTTGTTGGCGTGAAGTTTGAAATGCACCCCCCTCGGTACACCCCCTAGCTCTCGGATTCATAACACTTTAATAGTCCCAGATTGTATAGCCTGCTTTTATGCCCCTTTTCTTTTCCTTGAATAAATCAGGTTCATGTTGCTGATGATACTTGTTTGAGAAAAGTGTGAAAGAAGGGGCACCTGTGAAAACCAGCGATTGATCCAGCACCCATACACTCTCGAATTAAAGCAGAAAATGTCAATTAGAGCTTCCAATTACTACCTTATTTCTTGGAGCTTTAAAACCACTGAGAAGGTAGTAGTACACTGACTTGAAGCTTTCTCTTTTTTTCCCTTTTAAATGACTTGAAGTTTTAAGGTAATTACTTGCCACTCCAAGCTGTGGTATCTGGTGACCTGATTCTGTATGAAGCTGACATCCTATAGCTACGCCCCACTCTCTCTGGTTTCAGAGAAAGTTTCTGCAGAATTTTGTTCTGATGGCAAAGTGCAAAAGGGGGCAGTAAAGGGCTATCCACAAAAGGGAAACTTTCTCCAAGTATTTCTCAGGGTCGATATTGCCTATGTCTGTTGTGGGCCCTACTCTTATTTATTCCCTTTCTAACAAACTCTTCTGTTTGGGGTCCTTAGAGAGGGGCGATCTTATTAAGCTGTGGCAGCACTATACCATCCCACGGAAGCAATACAAGAGGAGTATCCCGCCTGGTTATGAAATTCATATACGAATTTAAGTCCTGCTTCTGCTGTATTTCTATTCCCCGGGGCACAGGTTGTTTCTGAAAAGAACCTTGGGCTTTTGTGTTAATGCTCTTCTAGCTCCGTAGAGCCGTGCAAGGCCCTCAGTGCAGGGTGCGACTCTGGGTCACGGGTCTGGGCTTAACCCAGAGCAACCTGGAGGTGACCAGAAAGCCCAACGAGCTGCCACGTGCTCCTCCTTCAGAAATTTGGACTAATTTATAAACAGACTGCTCTTTTTCTCTGCAGCCTTTGAGATTTAATTACAATGAAATAGAAGCATTTTGTGGGACAAGTGCATGTTTTCCAAAATGTAGTAAACAGCAAGTGTACTTAGTATAGAGCTCTGGCTTGCAAGGAAACCTATTCTGTGAAAAGACAACGATTTTTGGTGCCAGTTGCTAGGGTGAACCTCTTCCCAAAGTTGGCATTCAGATCCCCTGAAATGTTAGCCACCTTCCAGAATTTTCCAGCGTAGTGATTAAGCCTCAACTGTATCCATCCCATATTTTTCATTTATTTGGATCAACTAGTTGTACATTAATTACTAGAGTTTGGTGGACTCAGGAGCCGATTTGTTACGTGGGCCACAGTTCCAACCATAATAACTTTATTTAGTTACTTTCTCAGGAAATGCATCCAAAAAGTTAGAATGTCTACTGGTTTTAAATGTTTTAAGTGCTGATTTTTAAAACCAGAATTAGGAAAGGTGGCTCAGGAACATAATACAGTTTGTTTGAAACTGTGCCCTGAAAATAATGTTCCATCTGATCACAAAAGCATGTAATGTTTATGGTAGAAAATTCTGTAAAACACAGAAAGCTAAGAAATCGGCCTGGGTCCACCATCCAGTATCTGAAAACAGTCTCAGGTAATGGCCCCAAGTTTGATCATCTGTGTATGTTTTCTGTGTTGTCAGCAGGATAAGTGGAATCATACCACACATTGTGTCCGTGTGCATGTTTTCAACTGAAATTAGCCACGTACTTAAAATAATCATTTACTCCAATGGAACTTTGAAACGAGAGGAAAAATAAAAATCCCCATTGAAAAGGAGCATCTGTGCCTTGACAGATCTTATTTTGCTCGGCAGTGTTCTCCAGAGGTGCGACATCACGTGTGGGTCCCCTGTCCCCCGAGTTTACGTCGTGGCTGGATTTGCGTTGGTCCCATTACTGAGCACCAGGGCCCTGTTCTCAGGGGAGTGATACCTGCCATCAGCATGCAGAAATGCTAGATACTTAAATAGAATTTTATGGACCTAGTAGTGAATGGAAATGGCTCTAGATCTGAGTTGACACTTTTTAAGTTAGGAACACTGTCATCCTGTCTTGTTAAAGGGGGTTCCCCTGACCTGGTCATTTGTTTAGACGTAGACATGAGTCATTCCTGTCTATGTCTTCTTCTTCTGATCTCTTATTCTCTGTCAGCTTGCTACTTTGCATTCGGGTACCACTTACTAAGTTGCTCTGGTGTAGATGGCGGTCTGGCATATCCTTCCATCATTTACCTCCGTATATCCCTTCCCCCAGGGGAATAAGGTCTCCTGTTTTTCGTGTATATTTTCACCGACTCTATCAGCATCAAGGGAGCCCCTCAGCGAGTTGGCCTCTCTTCTAGGTTAATTTTGGACAACTGTGAAGAAAAGCATAAGAAGTCATTGAATGTTTGTCGTGAGGGTCGGGTGTCCCAATCAGGGACAGACACGGGAGCAGGTAGGGGAGAAAGTGGACCATGGGTGGTGGGGTTGGGAGTGCAGCTTTGGGTCCCCCCTACACAGTGATCCCTAAGCTAATCTCAGCTACTGGCTTCCTGTGGGCCCCCTCCTCCATCTGGCTGGGATGAGAAGTTGATGGGGCACCCACTGCCCCCTTATGAGTTCCCAAGCGCCCCCAAGACCTGGTCCCACAGTCCTAGTCAACAGAGGAATCCAGACCTAAGATCACACATGGGATGTTCTTCTGTCAGAGAAGATTGCATGTTGTCGCCCCTGCACTCTAAGTAGCTGGTTTGTGCTTTAAATCATTGTGTTAGTTTTTGGTTTTTGGTTTTTGGTTTTTTTTTAAAGCATGGATTCCTAGTGTGGATTAAAACATCGCAGAATATCATGTCACATAAGGACCGTATTATAAATAGTTTCTACAATAATGAAATGAAGTTGAGATGTCTAATTTAGATTATTAGAGATCTAATTTAGATTACTAAATATTAATGTCTAATTTAGGTTATTAGATTGATTCACAGTATTATTCCCCATGGGAAGTATGAGAGTCTGGTGTGGTGAATAACTTCTTTAAAAAAAAAAACTTGGATTACATTTGATAGGTAATCAGAAGACAAAAACATTTTGATATCAGATCATTTCATTTCAGGCACATTGACTGTTTTATTCCTATTGTCTCTGTATTGATTCAGAGTCATCACATCTGTTGTCTTGCTTGGAGGTGACTCATTGGGGAAAACCATAGGAGTGGCCTGTTTGTTGTGTTCAGCAGGCCCCCTCTCCTGCCATTCTGGGGGGCCCTGCAGTGAGAGCACAGATCCAGCACTGACTTCCAGGAAGGGGCCCTGAGCCAAGGTCTCCTGATGGAGAGGAGGGTATGGCTTCCCTTTCCCAGGACGCCAGGGGGGCGACTGCTCTGCCCTCTGGTAGCCTGGCCCAGAAAGGAAGGCAGCCTCGCTCTGCTCGCTGTCCTCTGTAAGGCATGAAGCCCTGCAGGCCTTCTTTGGGTTTTGTTTTGGATTAGACGCCAGAAGACTTTATGAAATGATGCCTATCACTACTCTTTGTTTGG
The DNA here is from genome assembly GCA_004023965.1 of Spilogale gracilis. Classification (NCBI taxonomy): domain Eukaryota; kingdom Metazoa; phylum Chordata; class Mammalia; order Carnivora; family Mephitidae; genus Spilogale; species Spilogale gracilis. Next base: position 91,837 of record PITA01000999.1, read on the forward strand.
GCAGAGTTTCACAAAAACAACCTCACCTGTGTGGCATGGGTTGTAACTCTGTGCTCCATTTGGTTAGAAGATAAATGTTATTTCATCACACAGAGAAAAATCTGTATTTGACCTCCACCGTGGAGAGCCAGCTTGGAAATCTGAAGTTAGCCAGTGGTCACCACTGTAATTCTCCCTCTGTGTTGCTGTTGTTGTTGTTGTTGTTGTTGTTTTGAATACTTCCTAAGTCAAAACAGGATTAAGTGAATTACTAAACATTACATTCAGGGCATACTGTGTAGTCTGCCTTACTAAGGTCTCTCAGTAATCTTGAGGTAATAAATTCCCTATGTAAAGGACCTCTCTTTAAAAACAGGGTTTTGTGTATGTTTTAAGTCTGCGGTTACTACTTGCTTTGAACATACTGAACACATTGTTTTCCACTCAAAAGTGGTGTTATTAAGAAGTTCACCCCTTTTTATTTCCATTTCCATTTTGGATTCTTGTGAATTAACAGGACATGATCGGTATCACTGTAATTAAAACACGGAGAGTTGGCCAGTTTCTTCCCCACCTGTTGGTTCTCAGCCTCCTGGGGCAAGGTAGGGTGACCAGATGGCTGCCCTTGTGAGCTGTGGTCTCGACCGACCACTTCTCGAGCAGCCTTTGCCTTAGACACATGCTTGGCATGGAGTTAGACTCCATGGGACTGTGGCGAGCCTGCTTGGCCATTCACTTTCTCTTCGTTTTCCTTAACTTCATGGCTTATCTACGTCAAGCTCAATTTAGAAAAAAAAAATGCATTTCACAAAACCAGATTTATGCTCTAATGTGATGCAGTGAGAACTGAAAAGTGTGCAAAGAAAGGGGGCTTTTCCTGTCATGTCTCCTGTTTGGCACAGCAGGGCTTCGTCTGTTTTGCATGTTACGTACGTGTGCAGTGATTAAATCAAGATAACGTGGTGGAAGGGGCTTCAGTCGGTGCTTAGCTGAGAATAAGTTCTCAAAAGCAGCCGTGCGGTTGTTATTAGTGGTTCTGGAGGGGCTGACAGCCTTGCATTTTATTTTATTTTATTTTATTTTTTTAAAGATTTTATTTATCCATTTGACAGAGAGAAACACAGTGAGAGAGGGAACACAAGCAAGGGGAGCGAGAGAGGAAGAAGCAGGCTTCCCACAGAGCAGGCAGCCTGACGCAGGGCTCGATCCCGGGTCTCCGGGACCATGACCTGAGTAGAAGGCAGTCGCCCAACCAACTGAGCCACCCAGGTGCCCCAGCCTTGCATTTTAGATAGGAAGGGATTGTAGAAGACTGCCATACTCCCAGATCCTTCCAGAGAGAATGGGCCAGGAGCTCCATCGGCACTGCTCCTTGCTCTTCAGAAACACCCATCATGCCTGGAATGATGGCTTAGAAATCCCATCTCTGCCCTCGGCACAGCCCTGTCCTCCCAACAGGAGGTGGGCCTGTCTACAGAGTTCTTCCCTGCCTATACTCGGCAGATACTCTATGGCACACAATTTTTATTTGTGTATATATTCATTTCCATTTGTTCTTTCATATTTTTTCAATGAATACATTATTTATTGAGCATTTACCATACATCAGCCCTTAGACATTCAACATTGAACCAGACACATGGGATCTGCCTGCCCTCAGGGAGCTAGACCATTCAGTCCTGGCCACGAGCACCTTATCTTAACACAAAATAGGTTGCTTTAATTGTTACACTCCCTTGACTCTCTCTTTGCTCTCATGCTGCCTTAGAAACAGGCCTCCTGGGGAGCCCAAGCGTTTCGAGGGGCTTTGCACAGCGGTAATATAGGCAAGAAATTAATGATTCAGGCTCTCAGCTCAGCCACACTCTATCTGCTGAGAAACTCATCTCATCAATTGAATGACTGGTGAGCTAACCAGTTTATATATGTGTTGGTTTATATATTTTTATATACATTATGTTATGTGTAAATCATATATGTAAACCAGGTTATATGTAAATATATATATCTATACCTTGTGTGTCTGTATACACATATGCTTAAGTAAACCTTTAAAGCACTCAAGTACTGGGTCTTTTTAAAAGGAATTCTTGAAACAATTACTTTTTTAGGGAAAAAGATCAAATCCTTGCCTCACTCTTGGCCAAAATGTATTCTAAAATGTAAACAGACACTTTGTGAAGCATTTGGAATAGTGGGTTTCATCAGGATTTACTTTTTATTAGCATATCAAATAGCTTCTTGAAATTCGAGATTTCTCCTCTTCCCTTTCATTTTGCCAAGCCATTTGATGGCTTCCCCTCCCCATCCATCACTCGGCCATCACTGGCAGATGCCACTTTTTACATGATTTGTGCCTTCTGAAAATACCGTCTACAACATGGTGGTCCTCCTAGCCAGACTGGCCCATGAGTCAGAGGTTCTTGACTTCAGCCCCATCGCGGAAGCTGTGACTGCTATTTGGTGAGTGAAGAGACAGTCATAAGCCGTTGCTTACATGGTGGGCTGGAAATCTCCCGTGAGCCTTTGATTGAGCACGAAAAAAAAATCCTCTCATGAAGGGAACAGGATCTAGGGAGCATTGTGTCCAGCTTAGTCAGCCAGACGTTAGACACACAGGGGGGAAGGGTGGGATATGGAAGAGCTCCGAGGCACACAGACCTCGCATGTGCCTGGGAGGGAGTGGGGCAGGCCCGCCGCCGTTCCTTCAGGAAATCGACTAGATGCAGAAGAAAGCGGGTCCATTTGGCTGCTCACGATCCTGATCTCTAAAGCCTGGGCAAGCCCCTGGAGAGGTAGAATTTGATGGGTGTGAAGACCAGACCGTGGAGAGGAGGCAGACACGGGCGCAGGTGCAGACCCCAGCTGTGGTTTGGGAACACTTCTCCCACCGTCTGATGCGTGCTGCCCGCTCTGTGCGTGCTCCCAAAGGAGCAGATTTAAGATCAAAAATGTGTGGAATAGGGTAAGCGGGCATTGGCCTCTGGTTCTTGGAGGCGTGAAGGTGTCCTGAGAAGGTCACGGATTAAACCATGAGGAACAGGTTGTGTTAAGAAGGTGAGCAGTGTAATGGTCACCACATGCCCTTCATACTGACCACCGGGCATCCTGCCCCCACTTCTAAACCCAGAGGACACGTAGAATCATGTGAGGGGCAGGGGCAAAGACAACAGAGCTTCATCCACGAACGTCCTGGTCCATCCCCCAGAACCCAGAGTTGTGTTTTACCTGCGAGAAAGACAGAATTGCCTACAGAGACCACACTGGCACTAAGGAGGTGGAGGTTGGGAGTTGAGTTTTCAAAGCATTGCCCCACAGAACCGTCCGAATGGCCAAGAAAGTCACAGGGAGGCTCTCATTAGTGGTGGGCCTCATTTGTCACAAGTTTTAGAAATAGACTTCGGGGGTGCACACTTGGTTGTTTGGAATTTGTCGTCATAAAAAATATTCATTTTGAGAAAGAGTTTGTTAAATGATTCTCATTCACTTTTCTTTCCTTCCCTTCTTTCTGTCAATGAAATGCTTTATGTTCTTGGAAAAGGCGATCAGGGGAAAAAGGGGGGCCACACTCGCTTTGGGACTATAAATGACACATTCCCAAAGAAGGTGACAAACCACTGTGCGGCATGCATTTTTCCGGCCATAAAGAGTATTGGTTTTTAATATAAATCTATACTATAATTTGTTATGTTCTGTGATGTTTCATAACAACCTCCTGCACTTTTCAGAAAATGAATACCATTCATTAACATAAATCATAACTCGTTTCCTCAGTCTGTGCTTGAAATTGGGGGGGGGGGGATCATCCAGGAGCTCCCTTGCCCTCTCTCAGTGAATTATGACCCATTAATTGTCATGGCTGGTGGGCTTCCCTGGTTAAATAAAGGATGGGATTGGAAGGATTCAGATGTGATGCTTTGTTCTTGGGCTTTAATATTTTAATGAGCCTGCAGGCTTGGCTGCTTACCTAGGGAGGAAAGGGATGGCGTTTCTGAGTGTGTTGTTAGTGTTAGCACTTGTAGATAGATGTTCATTAGAAAGCTCTTGTTTCAGTTTCTCAGAGAAACTCCCCATTAAGAAAGATCTTTCAGCAGCATGGCAAGCAAGAAGGAGAAAAGAGAGGAGGGAAGCTTTAAGGGGATATTGTATCAGTCATCTTAGTTCTAAAGATTGGCTTCTAAAAATTAATTGGAGCAAATACATCTCAAGGCAGAAAAAAAGGTTTGTGGCGCAGGGACAGTAGTTGCCGTACTGGCACTATGGGGACTCTTCGTCTGCCACCGAATCAGTAGGACAGGAATTCTTTCTGGTTTTCTTTTATGGGTTTGTAAGACATTTCTTTTGTTCAGAGTAATAAAAAACCCATTGTCTGATCAGTGACTAATTATGATAAGTAATTTGAAACATTCTTGATGAAACTTGTCTGTTAATTAACATCAACAGCAAATGGAAACTAACAGGACAACAAAGTATTAGCGCACCCACTCTTCTCTGGAGTTGACGCCATCTTTCTCCGGTGTGCCCAATAAACCAGAGCTGCCCATGGGTAAAAAAAAAATAACAAACAGGTGTGAAGGTCTGACTCACCACCTCGGAAAAGTTATTGTGAAGTTATACAAAGGAGTACTGAAATATTATAAGCGAGGGGGTGGGAGAAAGTGCCAAGAGCCTGGTGCACACGGTAAGGAGAGAGTGGTTTCTTTCATTCTGGTTTTTTTTTTCTTTAAAGCTTAATTCCTAAATACACTCATCCCCTACTGATCTGAATTAAGATACTTTTGGCAAATACAGATGCGGATTTATAAAATTATACTTGAGAATTATTGATGTTGTCTGGCTAAATTGTAATTATCATTAATATTGCTAATTTTATCAACTCAATGGCTATTTTTTTTTTTTATGCTTTTTAGATTTCTACCTGGACAAGGACTGGTACTATATCCACAGATAGGAGACAAATTGGATATTATATGCCCCAAAGTGGACTCTAAAACTGTTGGCCAGTATGAATATTATAAAGTTTATATGGTCGATAAAGACCAAGCAGACCGATGCACTATTAAGAAGGAAAATACCCCTCTTCTCAACTGTGCCAGACCAGACCAAGACGTAAAATTCACTATCAAGTTTCAAGAGTTCAGCCCTAACCTCTGGGGTCTCGAATTTCAGAAGAACAGAGATTATTACATTATATGTAAGTATAATATTATTCATTTATCTTATAGAAATTAAAATAAGCTAAATAGGTCTGTATCAATTTTTTAAATGACTGTGGCAAATAATTTGGTGAGAATCTTTGCTGAAAATTGTCCTTTTCTTTTTAAGAAACCTTAATTGAATGAGGACCCTGTACCAATATTATTCGATAATATAAATACCCAAAGAGGAAAAAAACCTCCTAGAGTTTTTATAGTATTGAAATAAATGGATATTTATGAATATACTCAGCATCTCTACTGACAAAAACATTTTTAAGGACCATTGGTGAGATCTCATAGGTAAATCTTGTGCAATGACTTTTCTCTTCACTCACCCATCTATCCATCCATCCATCTGTTCACTCACTCATTTAGTAATTTAGTATTTACTCCATGCCAGAAAATGCTAGGGATTCAACAGTGAATAAGGTGGTATAATGGTATACCATTATATAATAATATATATAATGGTATAATCTGGTAGAGCTCATAGATTCAAAGCATAGGGTTACAGTCAAAGACAGAATTACACATTGACGTGTTAAAACCAGATTTAGAAGAATAAGACTTGGGTTTGTTCAGTGAATTACCTTTTTCTTCCATCTGCATAGTAGTATGACACATTGTTGCAGGAAACAGGTACTAGATATCCTTCCGGTGGAATCTAGCTACTGCTCCCTTCTTAAGGCTGCGAAGGCGAAGGGAGCAGGCATCCAAGAACGTGTCTCCTAGGAGCAAACGGCATGTGGGAACAGAGGTGGGATTGTTCTGGGCCCACGGTTTTGTCAGAGTACAGTCTGGGTGATCATATCCAAGCCATGAAATATTTTTTTCTTTTTCTTTGGTGTAAAACTATGCCCAGAACTGGGTGGGAGTGTGCACATGCTTGTTACCATGGGCTTTGGTTCGTCAGAATGCAGAACTGCTCTCTTCTGGGGATCCAGTCCTATCTCTTGGCTATCCAGTGGGAATGGCCTTCTCAGCCTTCTGGCCGCTCTTGAGAATGCAAAGTCAGGAATTCACTGAAGACTTATTGAGTACTCAATAATACCCTATTTTTTACTACGTGAGTTATTAAAACGAAGATGGTCATAGCTCTCTGATTACCCCATCCTTGTTGCCAACCTGAAATACCAGGGCCTGGAAACGTGTTTTCAAGCCAACTGGACACAGAGTAACTTAGCAAGAGTCCGTACCACAGAGAGAGGGAAAGTGGGAAACTATAGATTTAAAGAAATAATTACCATAAAATGAAAACAAAAGCATTCTGAGGGATGAAACAAGGAGGCGGGATGGTAAAGTGTACAGAATAATAGAGAAATCTTTGAAAATTGAAAATAGTTATTAGGTAAAATCAATGGAGCTATCAGAAGCCTAGTGGTCTGCTTATTTATTTATTTTAAAGACCTTTTAAGCAAGACTGTTTGCCAAGGACACTGATGTGTCAAGCAGGGACCTGATGAATTCCCACGGAAGGCCGTGCCCCCCTGGGTAGGTGGGAGAGGGCGCCCCCTCCGCTCCTGCGGTTCCCAGCGTCTGTCCCGAGCGCAGTGGGTCATGCCCTGCCCGCGTGCACAAGCCGGCTCTTCCCTGCAGATGAGCCACCAGACCCACATCTGTCCTCTTACTTTGGTCTATGACTTCGCAAAGATGGCTCCGTAACCTGCGTCCCCCCGAGTGCAAGCGGGGTTTCAGGAAGCGTGGCGGGGTAGCCTGCAGTCCGAGGTGGGGTGCAGGAACACGGGTGCTCCTGCCTCCAAACGGCACCTTTGTCGCAGAGTGAGTGCTGCGTGACTGCGGGGCCCCCACACGGTAATGGCATCTCTTCCTTTTCTTTCTGTAAAAACTTAGTGTTAGTTTCAGTAGCACGTAGCCAATCCCTTGGCCTCCAGAGCTTGCCTCAGAGGGAGGATTTACGTGTCAAACCTCATGGTAGTCTGGGATAAAACAATCTTTCTTAAAACAGAGCTAAGGGTTTCGAGTGTGAGACCGTGAGAGGCTGTGGGAAGGCTGCTGGCCAGGTGAGTGTCCAGGGCTGAGAGGCTGGCCAGCAACCGGGGGGACTCTTCCCAGAACCCTGAGTGATCCTGTCTTGTCACAGACATAGGAAGACACTGCCGTACCTAGGAAAAGCCAGGAGCTCATTTCTCGCACCCGCCCCCGGCCAGCAGAGCTCGCTGATAGACAGCTTTCCCTGGAAAGGAGATGACACACAAGCAGGACACGTTTTAAAATATAGTTTAAAAAGTTAATACTGACTTTCCATTGCTTCTTCGAGAATTCCAAGATTTTTAAAAGTCACCGATTGCCACATCGTCGCATATACCCCAGAGTCACACTTGACTTAAGAGGACTATCCAAGATGGCATGAATGGAGAGCACTGAGATTCACGACTGTATTTCGAGCACCTAAGGTCCTCAGTTCCTTTTGAGACCTTTAATAGTGTTGATTGGGGAGATGTGGCAATACGTGTATCCAACTCCGAGTCTTCGTTGTCTAAGCCCCTTCATCGCTATGAGTATGGGTATCACATCGCTGTGTGCTGGTTCCTTGTCATGGGCTGGAACCCGAGAAGTGACGATGTGGAGTAGTGCTACCCCCATGGGGAACAACAGTCCACTGTGCCAGTGGATGGCCCTGGTGTTGGGTAACACCCCAGGTAAGCTGATTCCAGGAGCACGGGGACAGCGGCCCAGGGAACTGGGGTCTAGTCCCATTGACGGTGCTTAAGGAGAAAGTCACCTTATCTTTTTGAATTTTGATTTCTCTTTCTCTTTCATCGTGGTTGTTATGGCCCGTGATACAGGCCTGTCTTTCCAAACCATTTTATGGTTGGCTATATAATCCCGTGTATACTCTCTTGTTAGTGTGTCTCTCCTCCAATTGAAATGGACGGGATCTGCTATGAATTCAAAGACATTTTTTTTTAAAGATTTTATTTATTTGACAGAGAGAAACACAGCCAGAGAGGGAACACAAGCAGGGGGAGTGAGAGAGGGAGAAGCAGGCTTCCTGCCGAGCAGGGAGCCCGATGTGGGACTCGATTCGATTCCGGGTCTCCGGGATCATGACCTGAGCTGAAGGCAGTCGCTTAACCAACTGAGCCACCCAGGCGCCCATGAATTCAAAGACATTTAATTTGATTTACAGTGTTACCTGATTTTTAGAATATAGTCATCAGACTTTGGAGTTTGGGAAGCAAATATTAATTTTTAATTGCAAGTGTATTTTTAAACCTACCAAGTATCCACTAAATTCCCTTAAGAAATGATACGACAAAATGATATTCTTCCCCATTAGTTTTCCTCATAGATGATTATTTGCTTTGACATGGCAAAATGATATATGTGGGTTTTCTTAATGTTTAGGATTGACTTTTTCAAGTGAACTATTTCAGTAATTAGCCTTAGTCCTGATCTGCACCATCAAACTCTAATCTTAAATGATCCAAAAATAGGGATGTTAGTGCCATGTGGTCTGAAAAAGCCCCCCTGTTTTTTATGACATTCAGATTCTTTAGTGCCTTAAAAGCAGAGTAAGCATTTTATATAACCTATAGTTACATTTGTCTTTAAAATTTTTAAAGGGTTTATGAAAAAACTATCCGTTCTCAAGTGCCCGTTTTTAAGGGATGCTCTGTCTCAGTAAGCCCTCCAATCCGTAGGAGGGGAGCATTCCTACCTGTGTTCTCTGCCTTCGTCTGTATTTGTGTCAGTGACTTCTTGTAGACACTTCCCATGCACGGTTTACAATTTCTTATAGAGACGAGAACCCCTGAATGAGTCCGCAATCTTGGTCTGACCCCCTTAACATCCGGCCTTGTGAAGGTTCTGTAGCTTGGTGATCCGACCTCAGCATGGAACCCTGCAAAATACCTACAAAGTTTTCATCACTCCACCAAGCTTATGTGAGTCAGAGACGGATGAAAAACGAGTGCCATTGTGTTGATACATTTTAATGAACAGGTGGTTGCAACAGAGCTGTGACGGAAGGCCACAGGCACAAGGCCCCTCCCAAGTTAGCCATATGTAGATTTTACAATATTTTGCTTCAAGTCCATTGCTGAGACTTGGACGTACGGAATAGTCTGAAAGTCATCATTTCTGATAGTTGTTGGATTAAAGGTTGTTCTTTAATGTACGCCCTGCCCTATCCACAGTGGACTTTTCCGAGCTGCCCCTCCCTTTTTTTTGCCTTCGGAAGACTAAAGGAGTTTGAGCTACAGTTTCCTAGGCCATTGGTTTAGTTCTCCAAAGCAATTTTCTAAAAATCAGAGCATGTGAAATCGGAAGCCTCCCCAACCAGCTTCGCTTTGTTGTTTCTTAGGCGTAAACTTCACTTCTGAGCAAAATTGCAAAATAAATTAAAATGTTTGCATACAAATATAACAAAATGCTAATCTTCAAGAATCAAAACAGAGGAATAGTAGATCCCATTTCCTGCATTTTGGTTACATATATGTATATATACACACATGTATGTATTTTTTTTTTAGATTTATATTTATTTACTTATGTTTGTTTTCCTGTCTTTCCAGTTTACTTATTTTGGGAAGCAGGTATGGCAACTGGTATAAAATATACAGGATATACCGTAACCTGTCCCCGTAAGACAGTTGTGGGAGCTTTCGTATATCCTTTGACGTGTAGATTTCTCTTCAGATATATAAGGATGTGTGGCCTGTGTAATGACCGTGGGTTTTGTGTCCTGAGTTAATTTATATGATAAATGTAGCAAAAGCTTCATTTCCATTAAAGCTTAATGATAGGACAGTATCAGCCTATCACTTATGTCCCTGACTTTGGGGTGAGGATCTGTTTTAGACCTTCTGTAGAATTGCCAAATTCCAGCATTTAAACACATTGCTATTCCTAACCTACAACTGTCATCTTTGTAACGGAATGTCTGTCAGGCTTTTGGGTGTCTGGACGATCGTCTGCACACACCACTTTGAGCGACAGACAAGCATGGTGGCGGTGGGGGGAGTCTGGAGCCCGACAGACCCCGGCTTCCTGAGTGCCCCTCAACAAGTAACTTCCCCAGCCTCTGCCTGGAGCTCCTCCATCTATAAACTGGGCACAGTGTCGGCACCAGCCTTTGCTGGTCGATATGAGTTTAAGTGGTTGTCAGGTGTCATTTCCAAGGTGGGCTCCTGATGAGTACAACCAACAGGTCCCCTTGGAGCAGAGCATGTGAGGCAGCAGACCAAGGACAAAGCAAAAGCATCCTGCAAGCTCCTCGGGGGAAGCTGTCCTCACAAAGTGTAGCTGATTTGCAAACCATCCATAAAATGAAACTCCAGAGAGTTTACAGGTTTTCAGTAATGCTGCATAACTTAATTATAAGATCTCTGCTCTTCGTCGTAGAGTGTTATAAAAGTTCTTTTGTCCTTGGGCTTCCTCGACCAAGAAACATGCATTTATATATCTTTTTGTTCGCGGAATTGCCCGAGCTTGTTTGCAGATCCTCTGTAAGACCCAAAAGAGACAGACCGGAGGGAGGAGTGTTCTGTACATATAATCATTTCCCCACTTGTCCTTTCACCACCCTTGCCAGAGCTTTTTCTCAGTTCAGCACCACACAGAGGAAACTCTGTATTTTTATTGATAATTTCGGTAGCATCTTAACGTAGTATATTCTCCGAGAGAAAAAAAAAGTATGTCAGGGTCACCTTGTCACTGAAACTAGCTGGGAAAGAACATTTCATTAGTCTGATAATTAATAAGTGTTGTTTCAATTATTTTATACCATAATGTGAAATTCTCCTCTGATGGTACTGAAGGCTCTTTCTGGGCATATCAGTAAGCTTCCTGGTTGAATTTCCTATGAATAAAGCTTGCATTCTTTCACTGAAGTTACAAAGTCTCAGTTTCTGCTTAACTGGACATTGGACTGAGAAACTTCTGGATCTGTTCACACCCAGCAGTGTGACCTGGGCAGTAGTCAGAGGCCCATGAACACTCTTCCTTACTCCCAAAAGGCACTAAGGAAAGAAAACGACTGATTTCATAAAGCGGTCAGAAGACAAAGGAGGGGAAAGAATAAAAAGTGTATGTACAAAGCAAAAGCGAAGCAAGAGCAGATGAGAAATGAAGATTACTTGGAAAAAAAAGGAGTTCTTTTCAAACTTCCCAGAGTAAAATTGCCTTTTCAGTTTCATAAAATACATGTTAATATCTCCAGTGCCTATATTAAAGCTTTATTTGAATTTCACTTAGCCTTATAAATAATGGAATAATACTAGAGAACGAGCAAGAGATAGTTTATTTCTTAATAGACTTTAATATTCACCTTGAAGATGAGAACTGAAATCAAAATAAAGCACTTAAGAAAAAATAGCCAAGAGGCATAGACAGACATAAAAAGATCACTTGAGAAAACGTATTTGTGTAGTTCTTGGGAGTCACACATTTGTTCCTAAAATTCTGAGATCTCAGGCTAGGTGTTTGATCACTTCAGAAGGGAAGTGTTATGGCCTCACAATCTCAGAAACAGTGGTAGAGGAATTTTTATCACTTTGAGAAAACAAGAACTTTAGAAAGTCTGAGTCGCCCCTAAATGAAGTGCAAAGGTCAGGACTCCAGCCCACCCCATGGGGACCCTCCGCCAGCATCTTCAGCCTGCGACAGTGTCGCCGGGACACCGAGCGTGCAGATGCATACCTCGTGAGACGGAAGGTCGTGCACCCAAGCGTTCTGTCCCGTGTGTGGCATGGTAAAGGGAGTGTGCATACACTCACACACACACACGCAGTGACAGGAAAGACTCCCGTGTCCGCATGGCACATGCGTGGCGGTACTAAGACATCTGCTCCCACGGCTCAGACACCTGGTGATCATTGTGCTTGTCCAGACGTGTTGGGCCTGCAGCCTGTTTTAGATTGTGTAGCCTACAACACCTTCAGTCACAGTCCCCAGAGCTGAGTACAGAAAAGCCTACAGGAGCAGGAGGAAGGGAGAGAGGATCAGCGGGGAAAGGGCATTGTAATAGCAGCACATCAGGCCTTTCACATTTCCTCTTTGCTTTTAGAGCTTTCTTTTCATCAAGACCATGTTACTGTGTGTTTTCAAAAAGTTTATCAAGTCCTTAAGCCCCCTCAGTGGAAAGTGCTAAATAGTAAAATTCTAAAAATTCTAAATTTCTCAAATATATAAACTGAGGCAACGAGACTTCCGATTTCCTTAGTATACAAGTGCTACAGTGGGGGTGGATGGATGGGTGGGCAGCACTTCGGGCATGGCATAATTGATGATGTTACAGGGGGAACCAGGCTGGGTGTTACCAACGAGTTCTGCTTCGAAAATGGCTTTTTGCTTGAGTGAAGTAGCCTGGTTTCATTGGTCCTGATGTCCAACCAGGAGATGAAGGTGTTCTTTTATTGAAGCAAACATGTGGAAAATTGCTCTGGATTCCTAGAGTATAGAACAGGTCCCCCGAATGGAATCAGGTTCATGTGTAGGGTGCCTTCAGACTGGGCACTTTATTGGAGTTACTGCTCGTCTCTGGATGGTCAGAGCGAATAACATCACGTCCAACTAAACTCTCATGCCGTGGAGAGTGGTGCATTTTCTCCTCTGCAGTGTTATATTTGAAACTGTCAGCAAACATTAATTCAGTCACTAGTGAAGTCTTACCACCCAGAGATGAACTCTGCCTCAAATGGCTATTTTCCACTTCAGTGCTGCGGATGCCCAATTACTGGGCCATTAATATCATTGCATGAGATTAGTGACAGTAGAATGAGCAAGACCGTGCGGGATGGGCGACCTCCCCACCATGAACTTTCTACTCCGACCCTTTGCTATCTAGACATTTCTGTATCTCCGCACAGATATTTTAATGATTCAGACTGTTAAAAAGCCAGGAGTGGGCAGTGGGTTGTGTGCTAGAAATAATTCACTCAGAGGCTTGCTTCTTCTTGGTTCAGAATGTTTCCACGACATATTGTCACTCTCTCTTGACTGGGAAGTCTCAGTTTTACAAATCTGAATGCTTAAGTAAGACTGACATAGACAACAGGGAATCACATCTTATCTTTAGAACTCTGACATCATTCTTGCCATGATTTTTTTTTTTTCCTTTTAGCAAGAGTTTGGTCATTCTATCAAAGTGGTCATCTGGCCACTTGTTTTTAAAGATTTTATTTATTTGACAGAGAGAAACACAGCCAGAGGGGGAACACAAGCAGGGGGAGTGGGAGAGGGAGAAGCAGGCTTCCTGCCGAGTAGGGAGCCCGATGTGGGGCTCGATCCCGGGTCTCCGGGATCATGACCTGAGCCGAAGGCAGTCGCTTAACCAACTGAGCTACCCAGGCACCCCTGGCCACTTGTTTTTGAAGTATAATTCCTTTTAGTGGATTTTGGCCCATATTAAGGTTGACTCTCATGAAGAAAGGTAATTGTTCTTTTACTGCTGACTGTTGTATCATCAAGATGTTAATTTACTCTGAATTGCTGTGACAATAAGATAAATCCCTTAAAGCATATATTAGATGAAAGCTGCTTTTTATGAGATTTTATTGAATTTTTTTTTTTACATAATGAAAGATTCTACCTGCATAAGTCATCCTTTTAGCCATAAAATCTTAGAAAGGGATGTTTTCTCTCAGCAGAATTCCTTAGAAATCAAGACATGAAGGCGTTGCAAGCAATATTTTCAGGGGAAATAGAGTAAACTACTCCATAATCAATTTCATGTGGTTGGCATGCCTCTAACAAAAGAAAAGAGGGACTGGTCACTTATTGCTAGGACTGTTTGATCTTTCTCAGAAAAATGTCACTGCTGGAGCCTGGAGGGTAGGTCTTTGGTTGACACATATCCCCTGTGTGTGTCCACACGCATGCACACACATGCACGCTCACTCAACACGCCCACACGCACACTCACGCACATGTGCCCACACTCACGCACAGAGTCACTGCTTCTCACCCCATCCTTTGCAGTCTGGTTGTATGTGATCAGGGACTCTTCAGGATTGTGTTATCAAAGGGAACTATGGCTCTGAGCATCTTTAATGATTATCACAAACTAGATCTTTGTATACAGTTCTTGATGGCTCAAAGATTTTGTGAGTAAGCAGTGAGATAATTTTTTATGCTTAAGATGTATTAATATAAAGTGGCAAAGTAATATATGTCATTAAATCTTTTAGTAAACGCACAAAGACAGTTGACTGAACTGCTTCAGGGTGTTACACGTCCTCTTATTTCTGAACCATCAACAGAATATTCTATCATTTTTCATGATGGACCTTTGAAACCGAGGAAATACAATTACACTGTCTTACTCAAGAGCATCCATTCATATTTGATACCTGGCATCTTCGCTCACATTTTCATGCTAGACTGCAACAGGGAAGGTCTAATTGTGACTCCATTTTTAAATTCATTTTTCCAAATCGTTCTGTCTAGCAGCGAAACTAATTAATTGTGTTGTGTAGAAGTCACTGGGGCTAAGCCAGTTATTAATTCTTAATGCATGATTTACTGCTTTAAAATTTCAAAACACAACCATAGTGATGTGGTTTTATTTCAAGTGATTCTTCTCATACTGGAACAGGGTTTCCTTGGGTGAGAAACGCACACCTCCTACCTCACTAGTCCCTTCTATGGTGTTTAAAATGGGACCTGTTCCCCACACACTAAAGTCACTTAATCAGGTGCCAGCCAGCAAGGGCTGTCTCGTCAGTGAGAATAAAACAAAACAAAAACAAAGCCTTTTTGTAGATCTGTATTTCACTTTGAAAATAGCTTCCTTTGTATTTTTCCTTTTGCAAATTGAAACCCTTTTCACAAGTGTTTATATAGCAAAGATAAGGCAAATTTCATATTATGGGATGAAATGCCATGTGCTTTGAAATAATGCTGAGGGTTTTGTTTTTTTAACATCCGCCAAACAAAAATAACAGGGCCCTTGGAAATTCACAATGACACATTCCTCATCTCTTAACACTGTAAATCCACCAAGAAAAATGCATAAAAAGAAGTTAGAAGAAGTGAATTTTCCTCCTTTTGGCACATTATACGGCAGTTTGTGCCGCAGAAGTTTTTATTAATTACAGAAAAAGGCGCTTATTTTTGGCATTCAGTGAACATTATCATCTCCATGTTTGGAATCTTTCTCCTCAGTCAGTATCTGAAAGGATACTCCTCACACTCGAGACATTAAAATCTGCATCGAGATCTAGAGATCGAGTCTGTGTTTCCATAGCCTGCGTAGTGACTACGAATTGAGGGCAGGGGGTTAAGGATCTAGGTCTTCATTTCACAGTAATTGATTGCATTTTTATCAGGCTCCTTGTTTCCCAGCTTACAGATCTCATTTCATCTTTTTCTTTTTTCCTTTAGACACTCAAGGTTGCTAGTCCTGGTGGGAAGCAGTAACCTAGTTTGTGTGCCGTGTTTATTTGAATCTCATGGCTTCACTTTCCATGTGCCGTACTTGACCCTGCTGCTTTTAGTTCCTCAGTTTTTCACGGGATAGCCTTCTGGTTCCTTTGAGTCTGGGCTGAGCTGAAGGAGACAGACCCATGTGTAGGAAGGCTGGCCCGAAGAAATCAGAATTAGGAGGGCTGCATATCATGACATGGTGCAAGAGAATAGTAGGAAGACGATACTGATAGAGAATTGTCATAAAATGCTGTTTGTTTCATAATCACATAAGAGCAAATATGCCCTGTGTAGCTTTATATAAATTATGGTTTTTCTTATCAGGCCACTGAAGTCTATAGCTCTACTGATCCTGTATGCCTATTACAGGTCTCTCTTTGGTCAACTGCTTTGATGAAGCAGATATAAATATTTGCTTTTGAGTGTCAGTCACCTGTGCCATCCCGCCCCGCGCCCCGCGCCCGCCCCACCCTGCGCCCCATCCCAACAAGCTGCAGTTTAAGAGTTTGAAATACCCTCCAGAGTGTGTTTTCATCCTCTCCAGCATAAGCAAGATGTTTCCTTCTTAGCTTCATAGTGAAGCTGTGTATTATCCTGGAGAAGTTTTTTGTGGTGCCCTCATTCCTGACCTCTTCGTGAATGAGGCCCGTATATCACACAGACCCAGCGGTGAAATCTCCATCTGATTAGCACAGTGTTCCTGATGTGATGGACCGAAAACAGCCCGGACCCCATGCAGCCGCATAGCCCCCCGGGGTGCAGGGCAGTAACAGTCAGACGAAGCCATGTTCAAGTGCAGTATTACTTCCTCTCCGCAGGCACAGTCTAGGAAACACAGCCGGGAAAGAGTCGTGCTCTTTCAGTCCATTTTATTTACTGGTTCTCTTTTCCCTACTCTGATAACCAGAGTAGGATTGCCAGCGTGAATCAGAACTGCAATGAACTTTAAGTCCGTGTGCACGTTCATGGGAAAGCACAGATGTGAAGAACTCGCAGGCAGTGTGAGCTCAGGGTACCTTCTGCTGAGCAATGATCTCCACCCACTGAAAATCAGGCCCCAGGGGAGCGATCTAGTGATTTCAGCATCCTTACGACATGCAATTAGAACCCTGGAGCAGAAGCTTTTAAAATAAGGCCATAAAATGCCCATCTATCTTTATTAAACCTATTTTGTAACTGGATGAGAAATTTTTCTAGCAACTTTTAATTTTATAAAGTCTTTTTTTTTTTTTTTCTCTACACCAACAGGGCGGGCGGAGAGAGAAACGTCTGGGTATTAAAAGCTTAGGTGTAACAGTGTTATTTTTTCTGTCTCTAAATGATTAAAAGCTATTTCATCCATTTAGTAATAGTATAATTGTGCCAGCATTAGCCAATGCCACAGAGGGACGCAGAGAAAAACTAAGTATAATGAGGTAACAATTTATTTTTACTGTTTCTGTAAGTTAAAAATTCCTAATACATTCAAGTCAACAATAAAAATATCACAACATTGTCTCCTGAAACGGAAGTAGACTATTCTCCCCAAGCATTAGCAATTTCTTGCTTTCTAAGCAGGCGGCTACTAGGCCTGTTTTTAAAGCTTCTTGGTGAATGGGTTTTATGGCAGAAATCAGAGTTCAGTCTTGTGGCTTTCTTTCAGAGCTCACTGCCATCAGGAGGTGCAGTCAAGACAGGGCACCCGTCAGGGTCCTTGGTCAGGGCAGGGACAGGGCATCTCATCACCGAGAGCCACACTCCCTACACTCCCTGATGGGGCGGTAGGGTAGGAAGAGTGAGGATAGTTTTCATTATGGCCTCAAAAATAAAATAAGCTCAAGTCCCTCTAAGTTATTTTAGGCTTGCTGTGAAGTTTCAGTTGGTTGCCGACATCTGAAAACCAGGTTTTCTATGCCGCTCGGGTCATTCCTAACGGAGGATGGGGCACAAATCTTTTCATGGCAGAATATCTCTCTGTATTATAGAGTTCATCCCCTTTTTAAACAACCAGGTACTGCAGATGCTATGTTAACATTAGTAATGAATTTTGCAATATCTTCCAGTAACCTTTGCTGCTCTCAGGTTGACTTAAAGAGTCTGGAATGCACATCACAGCATTCTGCCTCCTGGCCTGCTCTCCACCTTTACCGCCACCCCCCGCCCAACCAGCATCAGCCTCTGGTGTCCAGGAACCCCAAGAACCGTGCAAAGGAACAAACTTCCATTTCCCTCTGTACAGCCCAGGGCCAGAAGGCTTTCTTCCCAACATCCCCCTCCCCCTACAAGGAATAAAAAAGTTTCAACTGTTAAAGATGCAAAGCAGTCTCATTCTCCTGCTGCACAATATCCTTCCTCCCATCTTAGAGTCTGTAGATGCTCAATTACAGATTGCAATTTAATTTGACTACTTTGGGTTCTTTCCATGGTGGTGGGGCAGGGGTTACTTGGACAACATTTAGGGTAAACCCAAAAGGGACTCTGCATGAAAACATTGATACTCAGAAAGGACGCCGACCACAAATTAAGATCAAAAGAAAAAAGATACCCAAATGATGCACGCCTCTGTGCTTGCTTCCTAACTGAAAACGTAGAAGCAGTCGGTCGGCACTTTGGAATTCTATTCCCAGGTGAAACTTCTTCCCTTGCCTTACCCCTTCTGGTATTCATTCCTTTCCTTTTTTTCCTTTAAGTCTAAATCTCTGACCTTCCTACCTCAAGGTTAAGATAAACAAACCTTTGTACCCTCCCCCTTTTCTGTGCACAACCCTTCAGATCTTCGTTTTTAACTTATTTATCAAACTGTTAGCTGGAAGAAGTCATTTATTTAACTGCATTTTGGGTGCACTTTTGCATGTGGACACATTTATGCCCATATGACTTGGAAAGCATGGAGATTCCGTTTGAATTAAGTAAACTAAACTTAGCTTTCTGCGTTTTTCTACGTGAGAACATTCCCTAATTTTTGAGAAAGAGAAACCAAGAAAACTTGAAATAACTAAGTGACGATCAGAGCACCCTCCAAGAGGGTGCCTGGTCAGACATAGCCACACAGTTTTATGCCTTTGGGAGGAAAAGACACTTCAAAATTTAGGAATCCGCCTAGAGGAGGGAAAAGGGAAAGTGGATGGAGAAATGGGGAGAAAAAAAGATTGTTAGATTCACAGAGGCATTACGAATTTGTTTTAACTCCTCTCATATTTTCTCAAGAATCTCCAAGAAGATACTATTTTTTACCCCCCCAAATTATTATGACAGTGTTGCCCATTTTTCAGCAGAAATTCAGTGCCAGTATTTAGCAGAGGAGTAAGGTACGGCTGTTAAGACTCAACTTTAAGGAAACACTCAGATAAGCAAAGAGATATTTATACACACACAAGAAGCAGCCATTGTTTTTAAGGAAAACAGTGAAAGTAAAAGTTGGTAACTCGAGAACACAAAGACAAGTAAGTCTTATTTTGCAGCTAATATAATTATCTGCAGCGTGCATATTTCTGTGCATGCATATAGCCCCTGTTTGCCATTTGGAAAACAGCCCATTAAAAGAATGTCTTTGGATTTATTTTTACCAGAAATGCTGTCTGTGTTTCCGTGCCTTGAAAAGTACAGTGATAGTAGACAAGCCTGTGTTAATCCAAGTAGAGAATGACTTACAGTGCAGAAATGTGTATGAAACACTTCTGTTCCTTGCCCCTTGAACTTTGGAGAAATGAAAATGTCTCGCACTCTCCACTTCTTTTCTCTTCTGGAACTTGACCTGTAACTTATCCTCTTCCTCAGTGAAGTCCCTGGTGGCCTGTCTTTTCACAGCTCCGTTACACTGCTAATCAGAGGACACACCATCCTAAGAAGACAGAACGGCAGTGTTTTTCAGTAGAGTGTAGGCTGTTTTTTAAAAAGTACTGAAAATGGTCAAATACTCCATCCTTCCTCCTCTTCCCTCTTGAAGTAGGAAGCAAATCCAGCTGGTGACCAGGAGGCCAGTGGCCGTGGGACGTCTTCCCCGCCTACCCCAGGGATGTTGCCGCGGGGCCCTTACAGAGCAGAGGACACGTGCGGTCCCCTCTGTCGGTCAGGTCGTCCTCCAGCATTCCTTGGTTGAAGGGCTTGCCAGAGGTCCGTCTCGGTAATAAGAACACACTTGCTATTTCTGATCCCAGTACAGAATGATGGAGAGAAACTTCAGGGTGTGAAGACCTGAATCCCAGCCTCCTCCTTCATCTCGAATAAGGCTGGGGAAAGAAAGAGAGGGGTGTGGGAGTCTCCTTTTTTAGTGTTTACTGAGCTTGGATGCTTGGCAAACAGGGAGCATCAAGCTAATTGTTCTTGAAGCAGGAAATCTGTAGTCAAGGAAGCAGGTGTTGTGGGACAATTACCACGCTTTAAAGTGACTGTATTAACTCTTGTGCTCTTTTGACTTTGACCCTGAAATAGTAAGCTTTTTGGAAGATGCTAACCCTTTTATGTATGGACTACTACTAAATCAGTTGCTTCTGAAGGAAGGAGGAAGCACTTAAGTAAACTTGAAACCCGAGAGCATATGTCCCCCAGTGTTGACAGTCTCCATTTTTCTTTCTTTTCTTTTTTTTTAATTTATGTTTGACTTTCAGCATTCCATACTTTCAGAAAACTTGTGACTAAGACTGAATTCTTATTTTTCAAATTGTTTTCAGACATTTCATGTTCATGTAAACTTGGCTTATTGATTTCCTGATTTTTTCTTTATTTTTTTGTTTTG
Source organism: Spilogale gracilis (assembly GCA_004023965.1). Taxonomy (NCBI): domain Eukaryota; kingdom Metazoa; phylum Chordata; class Mammalia; order Carnivora; family Mephitidae; genus Spilogale; species Spilogale gracilis. The sequence continues at coordinate 112,117 of PITA01000999.1, forward strand.
TCCATTTTATTTTTAATCAGCTACATCAAATGGGTCTTTGGAGGGCCTGGATAACCAGGAGGGAGGGGTGTGCCAGACAAGAGCCATGAAGATCCTCATGAAAGTTGGACAAGGTAAAGACCATCTGCTGCTTCATGAAGCCACTGTAATCTGGTTCAGCCCCCAGCAAGCGGGGTGCCAATGCTGTTAATACCCGCCTTCGCTCCCTTGTAGCTTAGTTTTGAAAGCTAACCTTTCTCTGTACCTTGAGCCACTGACAGACTGCCTCAAGTCAATGTAACACACTTCTTTTATTGGAGATTCCGCTAAAAGTTAAGGTCAGCCAGTACGATGTCCATTGCCATATAATGTATATACCTATGTATACGCTTTTTCTCCTTAAAAGCGAAACACCTCTTTGATTCAAAAATTAAGATATCCAGAGTGAAAACTAAGTTGCTGCCATTTTGCCCATTTCTGCATCTTGACTACAGAAGACTTTAGTTCACTGAGCCTGTTCACATACAGATAACCTATTGTGCAGAATTATTCTTCTAATTAGAAATTGGTATAGTAGTCAATCAACTTGCTCGTTTAAATTGAAATGTCATCTGCAATGCTCTGCCTGCCAAATGCAAGAATCCCTATAGTTTGCACAGATGGCCTCACAATCCAAACCTCTAAAATAACTAGTATAACCGTTTTGTTTTAAAAGGAGAATTATATTCTTGTATGTCACAGTACTTTGCATAAAGAATCTTACATTCATTGCTATTTATACCACTTGAGATATATATCCAGAAGCTCCTAGAGCTAGATCTCATTGGACGCCTGGGCTGTAAGTAATCTATTTTTTCTCATATAGATGCAAGCTCCGCTGGGTCAACCAGACATAATGACCCAACACGACGCCCAGAACTAGAAGCCGGTACAAATGGAAGAAGTTCAACAACGAGTCCCTTTGTCAAACCAAATCCAGGTATAGCAGCATGAGTGTGTGTGGACAGGTCTTTGTGTCCCGGGGGCCTCGGGTCCCAAGAGGTAGAACAGAGTCCAAGCACTTGGATAGGAGGGGGGTTAACTTGGGAGTTCCCGGAGTCGGTCGTCTTTGCTCTCAGTTGGTTGTTATCAATTACTCAGTCAGAACAAAATAACTCATTCCCACGAAAGGTTCACATTCTGAGGAGTAGAATCTGATGCAGGTGCCAATTATGAGCACCACTCATTCAGACCGAAGTTATTTTTATTGGTGACACTTAATCATGCCGGTTGCAACAGTAGCTTAGAGCCGATGTTAATGTATATATAATTAATGTTCTAATCCCTCCTCTAATTATATCTAATCCACAAAGAGCCCGATTGATCTGCTTCTACATTTTAGGTGGCAGCATCTTGAGGTATTGCATAATGCCGTGTTTTTCAGGTGGTTATAGCGCTGAAATTTTTTTTCCACATTTTCGGTGTAAAATAAAATACCAAAAGGATCCCTGGCCATGGTTTTCGAATACCAAGGAAAGTTGGCTGTCGTTGAACTTCATTTTCTCAGCAGTTCTTGGACAGATAGCGCTATTTGTTTCCACACCGGTGACATTTGTACGCGGTGGTGGCTGGGCAGTCGGCAGCAGCCACGTGTCTGGGATCCATAGGCCTGGTTGGTAGTCGTGTGAATTTAGCCTCTGCAGCGATATCCCCCCATCTTTGTAAGCCTCAAGGAGGGAAGTTGTTATTTCTAACTTTCAATGACAAGATGTGTCAAATTCTTGTGACAAACTGATAAATGGATCATATAATGATGCCAGGCAGTTTTTTTCGTGCTTAACATTTGGGTTGGCAGCCTGTTCCATATGAGAGTTGCTGCTGCCTTCCAAATATATTTTAGGTGCAAATCAAATAATACAAACGAGTTAGGAGTTGAACGTTTTCCCAGGCCCCAGCAGTCCCCGGGCGCTCTTGGGCTGCGGTGCTACTAGGGCTTGTCTCCCGAGTGCAGGCAGTTTGAGGGTCCCACGAACCCACACCTGGGAGGACAGCGAAGAGCAGGGCGCACAGGGGCAGGAGTCACTGGCCTGGACAAGGGGCCGCTTCCTGCAGGTGCCCCCGGGGCCATCACAGCCGGTCCCCAGGGGTGGCTGGTGCCCCTGGCCCGTGTGGCTGGGAGCAGCCTTCACAGCTGGCCCTGGGTCGCGTGTCACGATGTTGGAGCCTCTGGGGCACGGCTCTGCGGCAGGAATGGGCGCGGTCTGGCGGGGTCTGGCGGGATCTGGCCGTCCGGCGGCCCCCTGCGCGGTTGGTGTGGCTTGGCCCCTCGCACCCCCCCTCCCCGGCAGTAACCCTTGTGCTCTGTGTCTCTCTCCCGGCCCGTCAGGTTCTAGCACAGACGGCAGCAGCGCCGGACATTCTGGGAACAATATCCTCGGTTCCGAAGTGGCCTTATTCGCAGGGATTGCTTCAGGATGCATCATTTTCATCGTCATCATCATCACGCTGGTGGTCCTCCTGCTCAAGTACCGGCGGAGGCACCGGAAGCACTCGCCGCAGCACACGGCCACGCTGTCGCTCAGCACGCTGGCCACCCCCAAGCGCGGCGGCGGCAACAACGGCTCGGAGCCCAGTGACATTATCATCCCGCTGCGGACTGCGGACAGTGTGTTCTGTCCCCACTACGAGAAGGTCAGCGGGGACTATGGGCACCCCGTGTACATAGTCCAGGAGATGCCCCCCCAGAGCCCGGCGAACATTTACTACAAGGTCTGAGACACGGCGGTGCCTTGGCTTTCCCGGAGGAAATGTCCTGGCCCGCGGCCGCCCGAGGAGGGTTTGATGACCCCCTGTGCCTCGACTGGACTGGAGCACAGCGGGGGAGAGGGAACGCCGCTTCTCGGAAGAGCCCTGTTGAGTTGGACAGCTTCCCTAGTGTGTAGCGCCCGGCCAAGGTGCAGACGGATGCTCGCCGGCCACGGGGAGCCGGGGGCTCAGAGAGGGCCCCCGCTGGGACTGCGGCGCTCACCTCCCACCCTCCACCTCCAAGCCATGCGCTGCTAGCACTCGGCCTGCGGGGAGCCGGGGAGACGCAGTGTCGGGGGGCGGGGGGGACCGGGGCCAGCTGGGAGCCTTCCGGGCAGGGCGGGTGTCTCGGGCCACGGTGCCCCGAAATGCCGCCTTCTGCCTCGGGCGTCCTTGCTGCGGAGCGTCCGGACTTGACACACAGACCTCGGGCTGGGGGAGGCTTGCGAGAGGTCCAGCTTCCAGTCCTCATCACGGCACCCCCGCTCCGCTCCGCCGATCCTGGGGCTTCGCCGTGCTTCCCAGGAGAGCCCCTTTCCCTCCGCACTCTGCATCACTGTTGGGACACTCAAGTTTGGGGGTCTCCTGCACCACGCACCTGCAACCACAGCGACAGCGGGATGGGTAATACACTTCTAGAAATTGTGTTTGCTAATACGGCGCCCCAGGCGGGGCCGTCAGCCTTGGAGTTCCCGGAAGGGGGCTGGGCCAGGGAAAAGGGCTGTCTGCGGATGTAGTTCAAGGCCGCCGCCCCCCCCCCAAGCAGAGTCGGGCGGGGGAGCACCCCAATAGGTAGCACAGCACTTTGGTTTGGCTGAGATTTTAAGAGGCAAGTAGGCGACAACACCACTCGCAGTGGAGGTGGGTGCCTTTGAAGGAATCCGCTCTGATCACATGGCAACGTGCAGGAAAACCGGAAGCCCTCTTCGATGGGGAGAGCAAAGGGGTATTGTTGGGAGAGGAGCAGGCCGGGAGGGAAGGGAGCCGTGGGCCGCTGATGACGGATTTGGGCAGGACTGTTGTGGTGCCGGCAATAAGATGTACAGCCTCGAAGCTGTAGGAGAATCGGTCTGCTTTGGATGAGGTCTAGAGCGGACTCAGCTGCTATACTGATCACATTTTATTAAACACAGGGAAAGCATTTAGGAGAATAACAGAGAGCCAAATCTGACCTACAAGTTGAAAAGCCAAAGGTCAAACAGGCTGTAATTCCATCATCATTGATGTTATTGAGGAATTCTCTTATGTAAAAGGTAGGTCAGATTCCCCGCCCCCTCCCCCCAGTCTCCCCTCCCCCTCATGGAGCCTCCGGACACTTCGGTTTTTGGCGGTGCTGTCCTGTCTGTCCTATGCGTGTGCAAAGGGGGGGGATACTGAGTGAGCAGCCAGGCTGTTGTGTGTCTGGGCGAAGCGCACCGAGAACCTCTTCAAGTCCTTAAGCCGGAAATCGATGATGACGTCGAGGGGGAGAAGGAAGATAGCACGTATTTATAATAGGTATATAGAACACAAGGGGTAGAAAGTGAAAGATTTTTACTAATATATATTTTAAGATTGCACACAAATCACAGCAGACGATGTGAAATTCACTCACCGCGATTGCGTGGTCCCAACACTCAGTGCTTAAAAAAGAACAATTGGACAGCTACTTCTGGGGAAAAAAACATCACTCCCCAAATAACAATAACAAGAGTAAATACAAAAATAATGCAGTCCTCTGAAGGCATCTCACGGAACCTAGACTAGGAAATGCAAGCCCCAAACACCAGGAAATGGACGTGACCGAATCACACTTTGAACAGTGGCAAGATGTCCGGGCATTTCTTCTCTGTGTCGTGTTTCCCCTTGCCTTTCGGCTCAAGCTCCAGTGTTCGCTGAAACCCACCGGGTCACGTGGAGGGGCTGTGGCGTCTAGTTCTGCTCCAGCGCCCCTCTCCCCCCCCCCACCCCGTCCCCTCCCCCCCTCCCTTCTGGGAAACAAAACGAGTAAACAGGAAACCTACTTTTTATGTGCTATGCAAAATAGACATCTTTAACACAGTCCCGTTACCATGGTAACACTTTGCTTTCTGAATTGGGAGGGAAAAAAATGTAGCAACAGCATTTTAAGGTTCTCAAACCTCCAGTGAATACCTGCAAAAATGAGTTGTCACAGAAATTATTCCTTCTCTATTTCCTGAACCTGAAAATGATGTTGGTCCAAAGTGCGTGTGTGTATGTGTGAGTGGGCGAGTGGTATACGTGTGTACATATATGTATAATATATATCTACAATATATATTATATATATCTATATCATAGTTCTGTGGAGGGTTGCCATGGCGACCAGCCACAGGACATATGTGATTCTTTCCATCACCCTACCCTCTCCTTTACGTGCATTCATACAAGATTTTCTTGTAAGCCATCAAAAATTAACGTTTAGGATCGGGGAGAGGGGCAAGAGGGGAAATATGGGAAATAGTCTGATTTTAATGAAATCAAACGTGTGTCTCATCGGTTGGCTACATTTTGGTTCTACACTAAACTGTGAAATCAGATGAATTGATGAAGAGTTACCCGCAACCAATTGAAAAGTGTTCTGTGCGTCTGTTTTCTGTCTGGTGCAGAATATGACAATCTACCAACTGTCCCTTTATTTGAAAGTTGGTTCAGCTTTGGAAAAGTTACTGTAAATGCCTTGCTCGTATTATCATCCCTAGTCACCTGACTTTGGAATTTGCACCATAATGTTTAAGTGAAGATGCTGTAAATAGGTTCAGATTTTACTGTATATGGATTTGGGGTGTTACAGTAGCCTTATTCACCTTTTTAATAAAAATACACATGAAAACAAGACAGAAATGGCTTTTCTTACCCAGATTGTGTACATAGAGCAATGTTGGTTTTTTATAAAGTCTAAGCAAGATGTTTTGTATAAAATCTGAATTTTGCAATGTATTTAGCTACAGCTTGTTAAACGGCAGTGTCATTCCCCCCTTTGCACTGTAATGAGGAAGAAATAGTATAAAAGGTTGCCAAATTGCTGCATATTTGTGCCGTAATTATGTACCATGGATATTTATTTAAAATTTCGTTGTCCGATTTGTAAGTAACACAGTATTATGCTTGAGTTATAAATATTTTTTTTCTTTCTTCATTTTATTTTACTAGCCTGTCCTAGGTTTTCAGTCTGCTTTACTTCCACATTGCAGTCAGCCCCCAGAAACAAAACCCATGAGGTCACATTCCACTTCTGTTTCAAACTGAATTTGTTCTTAAAAAAATAAAATATTTTTTCCTATGGAAAAAGTGCCTTCAAAGTCTTTTCCTTTCCCTCTTTTTTCTTTTATCTTTCTTTTTCGCTTGTTATTTTAATTTGCTTTTCTACTCCGTTTTCTCTATAATTACAATTATTGAGGCCTTCTGCCCATGGGCATCTGTGTGCCCATTTTTCACATCACAACACGCACTTAGTACGGATTGCTTATCTCACCGAGGGCCGCGAGCCCACTGGTTTCCCCATAACACTCGAACTCGCATTTCACAAGTAATATTTTATTGTAAGCTTTCTCCAAGTCCTAAGTATCCCCACGAGAAAACTGTCCTATCACCTGGATCACACCAACTGAGCCGTGACCTCGTTCAGGTGACAGAAGAAAAGGGGGGGGGTGCACTTTTATCTCAACACTGAATTCCAGGTTGATGTAGTTCCCATTCAAGCCACCCTGTTGGCCACGGTTGCGTCGTTCTTTGGGGAAAAATCCCAGGAGGAAGGAAGAAGTTAGATGTTCCCGGTCAAACCTGAACGCCAATAAAGTCATGTTTTGTGATGACCCGAGGGAAGCAAGGGAGAGAGCCGTGACTTGAACCACATTCTCAGTGCTGGTCTGTCTTCTTGGCGGAAGGGGGCCTGGAGGGTGGGGAGTGATGTCCCCCTGCTCTGGCTGGGACTGAAATTCAGACTTCCCACCTGCGGGTATGGAGAGTAGAGGGTGGAGGGTAGAATGTAGAGCAGCAGTCCAGGCGGAAACTAAAAAGGGCTTTGATCTCTGGCTGCATGACCTTGAATAACCCTTACCTTAGGAGGGAGGTACTTCAGGTGTGGGGGGAGGGGACGAGAGAGGTGCCCAGCCCAGGAGCCAGATGCTCTGGGCCAGACTGATCACAGCCCAGGCCAAGTGAAGAATTTATAGGTTTCAAAAGCCCCCCAACTCCCAGGAGGTTCCCATGAAAGCCTGGTTTTAGAAGCAGCGATCTCGGTGGCATCTTCCTGGCATACTTGTCCTAAAGAAAGGTTTGTGGAATAAATCCTTTCCTTAAAAAAAAATTCTCCAGGAGCCCACAGTTCCAGGGGATCCTGGAGTGATAGCTCATGCCCTCCATGTTTTTATTCCCCAGCACCTAACCGCCCCTTCACTGCAAATCCAAGTTCCTGGGCCCAGTTCACAGCAGAGTGACTAAGCGGGATGCTACACCTCGTTACCCACGTGACTAACGAGCAGTCTGGGCTGACACAAAAGAACAGCCCAGTACTGCATTTTCAGCTGACGCCTCGGTCCTTACAGCAATTGAAATGACCAAAGACACCGTCTCATTGCTCCCACCTGATGTTTGGAACTAAATTCTCCAAACTGGGTCGGCCGAACTCCATGAAGAAATAAAATGCACCCCAGTCATTACCCTTTTTAACGGGCGAGAAAAGAAACACAGAAACTTCGCGCAGAGATCGTCACACTCAGATGATCTTCCTTTTCGGTCTGAAGGGTCCGCCCGCTCCTGCAGAGTCCTTGTGCCTGGGTCCTGTGCTCTCCCTGCTCCGTAACGTCACTGTCCTTGTTGGTAAAAGAGTCGTCCGTTCAAACCCTGGGAGAAAGGTTCCAGTGGAAAGAAGAAACAAATACACACATGTATCAGGACTAGCCGTCAGTCTTGGACCCGACCCCGTAATGGGTGTGCGAAGGGGTGGTCACCCCACTCTCGGCTTGGGTGGCAAACAGGTCTTCAGGTGACTCAGAAAGACCCACAATCACTGCTGTGCAAAACACTCTGACCTACATGTTCTGCTGCTTTTTGTTTCCAGTTGATTTGTGATCATGTTTGTGGTATTCCACGCTAGATGTGCTTGAAGGCCACTTTTCAGTGTTGTCACGGAAGAGGTTTGCCTAGTCTCGGTTTTCTAGGTACGGAGGCATTTAGCACGGATCGGGGAGAGATTAAAATAATGTATTTATTTGTAATAAAACATAGCACACCAGGTTGATGAATCAGTTTTTTAGTGATTAAACTCTGCCCCAGAAGCTATAGAGACATTCATCTCAAGATTTTTATGCTGTGATACATTGATTAATGAAGTCTCTTCCAGACAATTCTCCACATGGAGTTAATTGTGTTTTAAAAAACAACCAACACCTCATAGAAAACAAAATGCCCCTACACATAAGGACACAGCGCGAGGAAAAGCATAGCAACAGCGTTTATGACCATAGATCGCCACTGAATGTGTTAAATTCGGGGAAGGTGAGACCTCGCTCGCGGCTCTTCCTCTAGGGATGGCTCTGTGGTCTTTCCGCACGTCCCACCCCGTTGTGCGCCTCAGCAGCCTCACGTGTAGAGGGAGAGGGTGGGACTCCAACACACTGAAGGTCGCTTTTAACTTTAGCAGGATTTGAAGGCAAGCCACAGCCTTTCAGCCCCACAGAAGAGCTTTGATGTAAGCCCTGCTGCCCATGCCCCTTTCCTGGCGGGAAAGAAAATTTAAACAGATCCAATAACTAGCAATGTAATGTATATATACTGGTCGAGTGGAGAGCCACACTCTTGCAGTTTCAACCTTTTATTCATAATTGTTGAGTAGATCTTTTCCTTTCTTTACAGATATCTTTAGGCCACTACAAGCAGACCCTCAACTTCTATTAAGATAGGAAGCCAGCGGGGCCCAGGCGATGGGTAAGGTATGGGTGGCAGCCTCTTCCACCAGCAAAGGGAGGCCACCTTTGCTTCACCTTCCTCCTAGACTTGCGACTCACCTGCTTAGCATTTGATTCTTTTCACACCTGTTTCTGGAACACATCCTTTATTATTTACACGTCTGCTTCTGTTATTGGTGGCAAAGAATTATATGACTGGAGAAACATCTTTTAGTTGATAATAGAGCTATTATTCCCCAAGTGCCATTCATATTTAATAAAATGATAGAGTTTTGAGTGTGTGTGTTTTGTTCTTAAAGCCATGGTGACTCATCTTAAAAAGTCCAAGAACAGTAGGGGAGATAATGTCATCAAAGAAAATCGCTTAACATCAACTGAAATCCGAAGCAAAACCCAACATGATTGTTCAGATGTAGCATTTCTGTTCAGTGGCTTCATGAATGCAACCCACAACAAGACCAAAAAAAAGTGGTAGCCATTCATGTCTACCTCTAAGCTCCAACAAGTGGAGAAAATTAAAAGCAAGAGAAATAAAACTAAATGGTACAAGAGGAGGTCCTGGCTGGCTCCGTCTTTCACTTGGGTCCCTAAATATCTGGTCTCTCAGTTCTTTATCATCTGGTGAATCTGCTTATTACTCAAGATGCTGAAGAAGATGTGAGAGGGCTCAATAAACATTGTTCCCAGTGTCTATGTTGTACATGTGTAAGTGAGTGCAGTTCGGGCTCATCTATATCCTTGTGATGAAGTACCATTGACTCGGAGAGAAAACCTACAACCCACGGCAGCAGGGACAGCTCTGCCTGGACTCCTGGTTCCTGGCAGGTCCCCAGGCCGACCTCACCGCTGTGCCTCCACCGAGGCCAACTGTCGGAATGTGCGGACGTCCTAGGCTCTGACTCAGTTATGCATGCCCGGCTTTGAAGCACAACTTCTCAAAACACGAGTCAGAAAATAGTATGTCTGTGGCTCTTCATGGGTGAATGTGCAGGTTAGCAGAGGGTGAGGCCGGAGAGGTCGGGAGAGCATGGCGCCCACCAGCCTCGGCGGGAGCCTTTCCATCGGGCAGGACCGAGTCGCCAACCAGGAGCCTAGGCCAGCAGACTCATGCTTCTCTACAGGCCTCGAAGCTTCTGCCTGGCGAACACACACACAGCTCGTATGCCACGTGCATCTGGTTAGCACTCCATGTATGACAGGTCGTGTGCTCAGTACGGGGGCTGGCGACGTGGAAGACAAAATCCCTCCTTACGGGGCGCTCCGAGTCCCGTCAGCAGCCCTGCTCTTTCACGAAGAGCAATGACACATCTCACATGCGTGCAGGAGAGGAAGGAACAACGATTCTAACGACTGTATGTTTTATTCCGGGAGCATCTTCCTAAAAAAGTATTAGTCTGTTAACCGACTTCTTGTCATCCACCTGTCTCTTCTGTTCGTGCGGGTTAAATTTCTTTCCTCTTAAATCTTTCATTACATATATGCCAGCTGGCTGCTTAGGAAGCTAAATTTAGCATAACTGCTCTTCCAAACATCTTAGGAGTTTGCCTTAAGTGCCCGCCTCTGCCCCTAAAGGGCAAATCAAAACATTTCCAATTGGTTTCCAGCCCACATTACAGTGTGTATGTGTATTTGAGAGACCATGTCTTGGCTATAATTGGTAGGTTTCTTGTAGCCAGTTCTGAGGAAAGAATTGCAGAGAGCTTTATGTCTGCTAACGGTGGTTAGTGAGCACTGAGCTCAAAAACAGCAGGAAAAAAAAAAAATGAAGTCTGAGCCTCCGGGCTGGTGGCCAGAGTGACCTATGAGTTACGGGCAACATAAGCGCGTCAGACGACCAGTCGGGGGCTTGCTCCTGCAGAACCCGGGGCCCTGCCTTTCAAGGGTCCTGCTCCTGAAGGGGAGCGCAAAGACAAGAAGCTCCTTCCAACCCCCTTGAATATTTTACATTCACCGAATTTATTTCTCCCGCACTGCTGGTCAAGGGTCAGGAAAGAACTAGAACACGCCACTTTCCGGGAGCGTACGTGTCGGTGGTTCACACGCATGTAGCAATCACAAGTGGGTCTGTTCAAAATGTCTCCCAGACGCGATCAGAGCACAGGTCCCCATTTCCAAAGAGGAAGCCATGACTCAGTGTGGCAGCCGAGGATGTTGGTGGCTCCTCTTCTCTGGCTCCGTCCCCGCACCGGGGGGTCTGGGTTTTGGTGGCAGGGAATTCGGAGTGTGGGAAACCAATCAGACACTGTGCAAAAAGCAGTGAGCAGGACTCATAAACCCTTGTGTGTGGTGACCACTCGCCGGAATGGCAGCATACCTCACCTCCTGCAGAATGACCTGCAGGGACAAAGGACATACCTCCTCCCTGAGTCACCACCACCTCCAGGACTCATGAGAGAAGGGATTCAAGTCAGACAGCTTTTCATCCGCCCGTGCATTGCTTTTTAAGAGTCTCGTTGATGCCGACTTTAAGAGCAGCTTTTGGAAAAGTGCTTCAAATAGGGCAACAGGATTTTTTAAGCAACATCACCAGCCAACCAGGTACCGTGATTATGATGGTCATTAAGCAGTTTCAAGAGTCTGGTTCTGCTTAATAGGGTCGCCCAGATTTTTATGGGCCCGCACAGAAATCCTTCTGCAGAACTCATTTTGTGGCAGACCATTGTCACCACTGTTTTCTGTGATGTGTCTTGATTTCAGATTTTGATGTCTGATATCTGACATTTTAATACACCTACTTCTGGACTTCATCTACAGCAACCTAAGCTATAAAGACAGGAGATCTGTGAGGCTCGCTTTTCTTAAGTGCTTTGCTTTTTGTCACTTTGTTTCATTTTATTTTCCTTAGCTTTTGACTTGGGAAGTTAGAGATAGAGCATAAGTTGAAAGACCAGAACAAGCTCTCGTGTATCTACCTCATAAATGCCTCAACTAAGCTTTCATGCCTATGAGCGTGCTCTACGTACACACAAGCACACGCATATGCGCTCCCTCACACACACAATTCTTTAGCCAAGCATCAGAAGGTAGTCACAGGCTTCCCGACCCTTCCTTCCATCATCTTAGCATCTAAGAAAAAGGAGTCCCCTTCATGTAACCATAATACATGGTTATTTTCATCAAGATCAATCTTGATGAAAAAAAAATAAGAAAAAAATAAGAATTTTATGATATAATCAGTCTGTTAAATTTATCTTCTTAGCTTTTTTATTTTGGACAAGAATAGTACTATACGTACATCTGGTAAAAATGATATTTTCTTAAAACAACAAAGTAGAGCGCCTGGGTGGCTCAGTGGGTTAAAGCCTCTGCTTTCGGCTCAGGTCATGATCTCAGGATCCTGGGATCGAGGCCCACATCAGGCTCTCTGCTCGGCAGGGAGCCTTCTTCCTCCTCTCTCTCTGCTTGCCTCTCTGCCTGCTTGTGATCTCTCTCTCTGTCAAATAAATGAATGAAATTTTTTTAAAAAAACAAACACTAAAGTAAAAATTATATATAAAATATAATTTATTATATATAAATATATAATTGTATTGTTATTTATTATTATTAATAATTATATGTAAATATATAATTTATTATACATAAATATATAATATATTTATATATAATTTTTACTTTAGCGTTTTATTTTGAAACGAGAAAGCCCCTCCTCCATCCCTCAAAGTAACCATCATAAACAGATTCTAGGCTATTCAGAAAATAATTCTTGCATATAAATGCACATTTTAAAAAAATATCTATAGAGATGACACTATACACATTATTCTACATGATGCTTTTTAAATAAAGAATGCACCTTGGAGAGCATTCCTCATTGGTACATTCAGATTTCCCTTTTTTTAACAACCATATAATATGCCACAGTTCTTTTAAATCATCACCCACGAGCAAAATTTGGTTTTTAAGCCCCTACACACAATACCTCTCGAGGCAGAGAGTGTGGAACTCAACAGATAATTTGCATACTCTCCTATTTTTCTCAGCCTCACTTGCAATTAGATCCAGAGGGCACAACTCAAAGATGGTAGGAGCTTGGTCAGCCTGGGTCCCAAGTGGAAAGGAGCAGAGCCCCCTGCTGATCTGTGTTGCTTTCCATGCTCTTTGCAGGAGAACTCAAATTTACATGTTAAGACAGAAGATTGGGAGTATGGTCTGTTATCCCAGCATGTGCCTACCCACCCTGATTTATATGTGCTTAACATCTTAGGGTATTTCCCCAAGTGTATCCATAAATTGAATTCCTAGCAGCAGAGTCACTGTATGAAAGGAAATGCACGTCTGGAGTTTTGATAGATACTGCCAGATTTCCTTCAACTTTCTCTTAACTGTTTTTTTTTTCACTAGTTTAAATGTATAACTTCCGCTCCACTCCACTGCCTGTTTTCTCCAGTTTGTTTGCATTTTCACTCTGTGATGTCCTTTAAAACCTACAAGAGGCAAATGGGATGAGGAAGGTGGAGACCAGCAGGATGTATCCATATATCACAGCTCATCGGTGTATTCGAAATCAATCCAGGTTCCCAGTGTGTGTGTGTGCTTGCAGACTTGTGGTCTTGAGCTGAGATCATGGTGCAGGCTCATATTTCCCTTCCGGTAGAGAAGATGCCTTGCTCTATGCTCCTTAATAGCAGTCAGTTACGTTGTTAATGCAAACTCGTACTACTAAGTATCCGGGACATAATGTAAAATCCAACTAGTAAGATTTAGGCAAGTAATTCCCTCATGAATTGCTTTATTACTTCTTTGTTTTTACTGGGTGCATGTGGACTGGGATACAGAACCAGAGGTTGTGTTAATGGTTCTATGGAAACATTGGAAGACACGAGCGTTCTACACTGAGCCACTCCCTCAAATGACTCCTTGCCTAAATCATACTGGACGCTTGGAAGGAGAAATGAGAAGTCCTGAAGATAAAACTTCTACTGAAGGAGTAACCACAGGCTGAAATTTGGTTTTCAAGAGGACCATCTTCTTTTTAGGAAAATGAATTTTGTTTATTAAGAGAAATAAAATTTGGGGAAAATTAAAGAATTGTTCTAAGCATTATGACTCTCAACTACAGCAGTTCCAGAAACACTGATTTTCCATTTTAAAATAGCACTTCTTGTAGCCCAAGACAGAGGTCCAGATTCCATGATGACTATGGAGTGAGCCCAAGAATCCCTTTTTCTCCCAACCAGCATGCAAGATTGCTGACGAACGTGTGGCTGATAACAGCTTGATGCTTTCTCTGTCCCAGGCTCGGTGTCTTCAGTGAAAGGGCACCGATGCTCTCCCATAATTCCAGCTACCCGATAAGGAAGATCAAGGATATGAGGAGATATGCATGTGGTATATTTTTAGTCTTAGACAACAATTTAAAACTCCTTAGAGAACTCAAATTCAGCTGGGGAACTCCCTAAATCAGGCTGCGTGTGTGGTTGTCCTCCTAGTCTTGTGTGAGGCTCAAAAGGTCTCCGTCTGCAGACTGACACCTGCTCTCTGAGTTTCCTCAGTGCGCATCTGGGCCTCACCTGTCTGCACATATTGTAGATGGTTAAGCAATAGAGAATCAATCAACATATCAGGGACTTTACGCAGAGGGTCTAACAAATTGATGAGCCCTTAGGAGAAGGGTTGTGTTGTTTTGGGGATGGATTTCATGCCCTTCAGCTTCGTCCTCCCTCCCCATCATCCAGGCCACATGCCCCGGGGTCTCCCCAGGAACTGGGCTTGAATTCTTCCTGGCTGCCCCCCTCAATCTCAGTGCGGAGTGGGCCTTGGGGCGAACCACACCCACCAGGGTCTACCTGGTTAGTATCTCAGTTTCTCCCCACCACATCTCAACTGTCCAATCTGATGAACAGAATCTAGAGGTTGAAAGGCTTTGCTCAGGAAGCACATGGTTTATTTAAACTGGTGCCTTCTGAAGACAATGCCCATTTTTCTTGTTTTTCCCAGTAAAATGTCAGCTTGAAGCAAGTCAATAAAAAACTGTTTTTTTGGCAATAAAAGCTTCTCCGTAACATTCAGCTGGTGCCTTCCTTGTCCAGATGTGGCTGGCTTGGGCTCTAGCTCCCCAGAGCTGTTTTTCTTTTCTTCCTTCCTCTTTTTCACACCGTGCACACTTCCATTTTTTTCCTTATAGGCACCGAGGAACTGGGCGCGACTTTTAATTATTTCACACAATCAATAGCTGATGGTGATACCCAAGAAGAGAGAAAATGGAGTCTCAGGCTCTTCCCCTTTCCTTTCTGCCAATTTCCACATGCAGAGAAAGAGCTCATAGGGCTCGTGTTCTGTGGATGTGAGCCACGGGAGGCTTAAACTGAGCATTATCAAAACACATTAGAAAAAGATCGCATTGCAGAGAAGGGCAACCCCTCACTGAGCTGGGAATCCGGTGGAATGCAGTTCCAAGCAAGGTCGCTCATCACATCTTCGCTACTTCCTGTGCAAAATCCACCAGCGGTGGCCCTCCTGTCCAATCCAAACCGTGCAGGGTTTGAAATGCAAAGGTCTTGCAAAAAATGCCGAGCCGTCACATCACGGCTTTATCGAAAGGTAGCTGAACACCGCGACTCCGCTTTGGCAAGGGATGGCAGCAGGAATCCCTCCTGCCGCTTCCTCGCTGAAGGTTCTTGAAAAGACTACTTAACCTCCCCGATATCTCAGTTTCTTCATCAGTGAAAAGAGGTCTATTAACACTCACCTTGAGGAGCTGTTGTGAAGACAGTGGAAATAGCACGCATAAATAGTCCTGGAAGATAACAGGCACTCAATAATGATCTGTGCCCCGTGCGTCTGTATTTCAGATAGCTGATCTGCAGTCTTGGCTTGTGATAGATTTTACGCTGACCACACATATCTCTGCTGCTGATTTTTTTAAACCCGTACCTCTTAATGGACACTACAAGTACAGCATCTTTAGATGTATCTAAACAAAGGGGAAAACCATTATCAATTTTTTTCTAGAACAAGGAAAGAAAGAATTCTGTTCATTCCCTCATGGTTATGCCTCTATTATTGAGGCCAACGATATACTTTATATTAAGGTGCTACTGATTGAGACCCAAAGTGAGAAACTGTTTTCCTCGGTTCATACCTTGAGTCAAAATTAAAATATAAAGGTGTGTATCGAGTGGGAACATGCTAGCGTTCCTGCTCATCCGCCGGTGTTCCACCCTGGGGGCTGCGGCCGGCACACAGGAAGTTCCCACCCACGAGGAGGGTGAGAGCCATGCTGGCGAATAGCCACTGGGTCCCAGGGGTCGTGGGTGGGTGGTAGGCTTGCTTCCCGACACCGCGACAGGAGTGGAACCCTCACAGGTTCCAGAGAATCTGGCCGTCGTCACAGTGTATGTAGTGAGGGTACAAATTCCCCTCCCAAATTCCTATGTTGAGTCCGTTGGAATGCCCAGCAGCTCAGAGTATGACCTCACTCCGAGATGGAGTCCTTACAGGGGGGATTATGTTCAAGTGAAGCCATTGGGTGGGGGTGTGGGGGGGCTGGTCCAGTAGGACTTGTCCTCCGAGGAAGAGGAAATTTGGACACAGACGTGCACAGAGGGAAGGCGACGTGAAGACACAGGGAGAAGACGGCCGTCTGCAGGTCAGGGACTGAGGCCGGCAGTGGCCCCTTCCCTCTCAGCGCGCAGAGATGAACCAACCCCGTCTACACCTTGACCTCAGACTTGAGCCTCCGGAACTATGAGGAAATATGGATCTCCTGTCCGGCCGCCCTGCCTCTGGTACTTCGTTACATCAGCTCTAGCCAGCGAATACATCAAGTATCTGCTGTCACTAGCTATTGGTCGGAAAGAAATTCCCGGAGTCCTCGTCACCTGCTTTCTATAACGCACAAAGCTATGAACTTTCACCAGGATGAGGAAGAAAGATGCTTCAGTAGAAACCCAGACATGGCCTCGGGCAGGGCCTGGCACATGTTTTCTATAAAGGGCCAGATAGTAAGCATTATGGCTTGCCGGCCATGAGGTCTCTCCGCCGAGCCCCGCAGGCCTGCTGTCATCATCGGAAGGTGGCTGCCGACCGTCAGAGAACAAAGGGGAGAGGCTGTGTCCCGGTGAACTTTCCAGAAGCAGGTGGGAGCCCGGATTTGCAGACTCTTGGAGTAGAGCACGCCGTTCAGCTTATCCTGTTCGCACCTTTCCGTGCCTTTGACTGGTTTCTAACTCTATGAGCCACAGATGACTGAGAGCAATGCAGTGTTGTCTAAAGACGGGGAAAGCAATCCTCCCCGCTAGGAGGTCAGGGGACTTTCCTCCCTGGCTGAGGAAGAGGCTGGCTTTGCCTTCCTCAGCACCTTCATTCATTCGATACTCCTGATGTAACATTGTGTCTATCCTTTGTCTTCTCTTGTAAGCTCGTTGCTGCCTCTGACCAGTTCCCTAGTTAATGCGTTAAGTATAATCTATAATATGTGCCCGTTTTCATAGTGGTTTCAGAGTCATGATTGGACCTATTTTTAGAAAATGAAGCTTCAACTCTGGGTGAAGGGATTATGTCATCAAGGCTGATGAAACACTGGCTATATCGTCCTACAAAAATGCGGAGAAGTCCAAGTGTATGAAGCAGGGAGTAATCAAGGTTTTTCCCTATTTTTTGTTTCGTGTTTGTTTTAAAGAAGAGGAGACAGAGGGGAGAAAGAGGTGTGGAGGGAGAGGGAGAGAGAGAATCTTAAGCAGGCTCCATGCTCAGCACAGAGCCTGACGTGGGGCTCGCTCTCAGGACCCTGAGATCACGACCTAAGCTGAAATCAAGAGTCCGAAGCTTAATGGACTGAACCACCCAGGCGCCCCAATAATCAAGTTTTGATGTAGCTGGCCGTTCCTTTGTCGTGGGCTGATGGGTGCCAGCCGGGGACGCGGGCAGTCAAATGGAGTGACAAGAGGCTGGAACCCAACGATTTTGGCCTGCATTACAGAGGAAACCTTCATTGTTGGGGGCCTTCGCAGCCCCCGCAGCTCTGCTGTCCTGAGTTTTCTCCCCATAAGGTGGGTGTGATGATAGTTCCTAACTTGGGAAGTATTCCAGAAATCAAACGAGCCATTCCCAGGAAAGATTTGGTACAGATACAACACTTTCTAAGAGCACGAGGAACCACGTGCTGGCTAAGTGAATGCAGGCTGGGATTATTGTAAAGACAAGAATGAAGACAAAAAGTTTGGGAGGACATGCGACAAAGCCAGGAAAAGCTTTGCCCTACCCTGAATTTGTCTGGGTGGCAGCATCTCGTCTCTGGAGAGGACAGGGAGCAGGAAAGTGGTGACCTAGCCAGAAGCCTCGCTCTTTCCTATCACCCAACCTGATAAGAGCTGGGAATTTCCTTGCAAATTTTTTGCCAATGATTCATACTTGCAATTTTTATGATAACTTGGAAACAAAAACACACGGTCACAAAGCCGTTCACGCCAGGAGGGACTGCTGTGTTCAGGAGGACTGTGAGGGTCAGATTGTGACAGCAGCCTCCAACAATAGGGCTTATGAGGTCAGAAGTTTGGGATTCTTCAGGGTTGCTTTGGATTTCTTAGCTCAGATCTCTGCTGATGATGAATGCATCAAGTCTCAAAGCATGCTAGGTAGGACTTAGGTACTGCGCATGCATTTCTTTGCAGCAATTACTAATTTTGTTTTTTTAATTTTTATTTTTAAGATTGTATTTATTTATTGGAGAGAGCGAGTGAGAGAGAGAGAGCACGAGCAGGGGGAGGAGCAGAGGGAGAGGGAGAAACAGACTCCCTGCTGAGCAGGGACGGGGCTTGATCCTGGGTCTTGGAGATCATGACCTGAGCCACCCAGGTGCCCCTAATTTTATTTTTAGGCCGTTCTGTTCAAATTTTGTCTCAAAATGTCTGCACACACCAAAAGCAAACTCCACAAACGTGCAATGATCGCGGGTCTGCCAACGTCTAAGCCGGAAGCACGAGGGATACAGGATGAAGATGGTTTTGCCCATCACCACGGGGACTTCACAGCTCCAGGCCGGTGTCCTTGGCTGCCCAAGGGAGGGTGCAGACGGTTCTGTGAGGGCTGCCCTTCCTGCGACACCCCCTCTAAGTTACTCCCTCAGAGGCTGCTGCACAGCTGCTCTCTCCCCACCAGGTTAGTGACGGTGACGCTGGACACGAAGCCATCGGGAGGAGCCAGGCAGCCCGGGGAGAGGGGTGAGAGGACATCTCGTTGCCACAGCTGCCCGGCGATTGTCATCGGAAGGGAATCACACTGTGCGTGCAGCTCGTGTCTCGGGTCTGCGACTAACTCACGCCATGAAGATAATGCTCTCCTTTTGCTCTCACCACGAAAGAGGCAGACCCAGAGCTGTTGCTGAGCTCCAGGGGCGGGGGGCTGATCCCTCAGCCCAGACCAGGGCCAGGAAGCAGGCGGGCATTTTCACGCAGGCTCCAGTTAGCTCAGCAGGAACTCCAGCCCTGGAGACACCGTCAGGCTCTTCGGACTGTAGCTCAGTTCCGCACGGCGCCATCACCGAGCCCGCCCCCACGGGCCCCCCACACCATACAACCGAAGCAAGTTCCATGGGACAATCGCCATTACGATCGTATGCTTTAAATAAATACGACTCCTTACATCATTTCACAATTTCCTCCTACTTCCTGTGGGTCAAAGCCCACAATTTGAAAGTCACTAATAGTGGAGTTGTAGGATTCCCCAAAGGAGTTCAGGGTAATATGGGTGTTAAGTTAAGGTCTTGAAGGTGTTGACGAAGTGAGCAGTCTTCTTGCATCCACGTGGCTATCCTTCTTTAAATCTTGTCTCAGGATGAATACAGCTTTCTAACAGTCTGTGCCTCAGTTTCCTTATCTGTAAAGTGAGGGAACTAAGAGTGCCAGTGTCATAGGCTCATTGGGATGGTTAGATGGGCTAATATAGCACAGAAAACAATACTGTCTATGGTAAGCCCATTAGCTTCTCTTGCTGCCGCTGTGTTTACACACAGCTGATGTAGAGATCGGGGAAAGATACAGTTTCTATTTATTTATTTTTATTGGGACATAACTGACACGTAATAGTATACTAGTTTTGGCAATGTAAGGTAATGATTCTATATTTGCATATATTGAAAAATCTACAGTTTTTGAAACAATTATTTAATTTTTTAAAAACCGTAATTGAGGGGGCACCTGGGTGGCTCAGTTGATTAGGCGACTGCCTTCAGCTCAGATCATGATCCTGGAGACCCAGGATCGAGCCCCACATCGGGCTTCCTGCTCGGCGGGAAGCCTGCTTCTCCCTCTCTCAGTCCCTCTGCTTGTGTTCCCTCTCTCGCTGTGTTTCTCTCTGTCAAATAAATAAATAAAATCTTAAAAAAAAAAAAAACCCAAAACCGTAATTGAGAATAAAAGTTTTTGCTTCCTTTAACTTCTCATTTTAAGGCAGCAATAAAAAACTGCAATTATAATGCATAAGAGAAAAAGAAACAGTCCGCACGGGGTTTGTCTTAATAATCTTTGTCATTACTTACCATTGACCCCATTTCCAAATAATCTATTATTAGCACAACACGCCAATGGAAAAAATATTGACAAGCCTTTCTTTATTTTATAGAAACCATAATCTCTATTACGAAGACCTTCTGCAAAGGCTCAGTCAACACTGTTGTCTTGTTTAACTGAACTTCAGGACAGCTAGACACTCAATTACAAGATTATACTTTGTCGTTCATGCGTGGGGTGGGATCTAGACCAATGCCTAAAGTCCATCCAAGATAGGCATGCATCTTAGGTGCATTTTTTTTTTTTTAACTGAAGCTCTTTTGCTGATCTTGCTTCCATGAGTGGCCATGACGGGGGGAGAGGAGGGGCCATTTTGCACAATAGACAGCAGACAGTCCTGCTGGCAGCATGAGAAGGTGGGGAACCAAGGGACCAGGACGCTGGCCAGTCCAACGCTGTGTCTATGAGGAGCTGAGGAGCTCCGTGGGAAAGGATCTCTGGAGAACCAGAAAGAGATGGGGCTCCCCATCTCCCCACACCCACGCTGTGTGCCAGGGTGCCAAGGGAAGCAGCAGCAGAGCCTTCCAGCTGGGGGCCAGCAGAACCTGGGGCCCCTCTCGGGCAGTGGCCCCTGTGGCCCCACCATGGGCAAGGCCATCACAAGGCGGCCATCTTGGTGGACACTGGCTCACTCGGCAACAATGAGAACATGTTTTACAATTGGCCAGAGCAGAAGAAGGAAAATGGTGATCATCTCCTGGTCATCTGCAGGAATTTGCACATCAGACCCTCCTGGAGAGCTCCTATGCTCACTAAGCAGCATTTAAAGAAGCTTGAAAGGGAGGAAGCTCTGCTAGAGAAAGCCTGGTTGTGGACATACCCTGGAGCCCTTTACCCTCATGAGCGATCCCAGCAACATGAGTCATTTTTCCAGTCATCTACGGCTGCAGTGCGACACTCAGGCTGGTTTTATGGGTATTATTTAGGGTTCTGTAAACTTCAACCGAAAACAAAACCAAACAAAAGCTGTATCTTTCTACCATCTAATTTCTCTTACAGGTGAAGTAAAATAAACACAAAACAAGCTCATAGATACAGAGGATAGACTGGTGGTTGCCAGCAGCCAGGGATGGGGTGGGAGAAATGGTTAAAGGGGGTCAAAAATAAACAAAAACAAAACCCAATAACATTTCCTCCCATGGCAAACAGAAGCGTTTTCTTTTCTTTCTTTTAAGTTTTTTTTTTTTTTTTTTTATTTGACAGAGAGAGAGTGTGCACAAGCAGAGGGAGTAGCCTGCAGAGGGAGAGGGAGAAGCAGGCTCCCCACTGAGCAGGGAGCCCAACTTGAGGCTCCCAGGACCCTGAGATCACGACCTGAGCTGAAGACATCGCCTAACCAACTGAGCCACCCAGGCACCCCGAACAGAAGCATTTTCGTCGTCAGGGCAAATTTCCATTCCCGGGCTGACTTTATTCCAGTACCTCTCTCTGGCAGGCTGGGTCGACTTCGAGAGAGATGGCTAAATCAGACGGCAGGACACGGGAGCTGTGGTGGCCAGCAGTCAGACCCCAGGAGATGAGTTAAAGCAGAGAAGGAAACTCGACAATGAGAAGTTTGGGGATAAGGGGCAGAGAGTCCAGTGGAGCCTGGGAAACCAGAAGTCAGAAGGAGACACAGAGCAATGCACTGGGAGCCTACGAAGGGAGGCAAGTGTCCCTACCTGGGCAGTTCCCACGGCCTGGGGCGCGGTGACTCAGCCCCTGCGGGACGCCCTCCCCGGGGACATCCACCTGATTGCAGACTGCCGACCCCACCCCTGCGGCCGCAAAGCCCAGCCTCAGCCTGGGACAGGCACTCAGCTTTCCGGAAGGAGAAGCCAGGGGCTTGTTCAAGAAGGCTGCCTCACAGCCAAGCGGCGCACGTTCTATGCCCAGGAGAGGCAGGGAAAGAAGGTTCTTTTTTTTTCTAATTAAACCAAGTTTATTTTTTTTAAAAAAGATTTTTATATCTGTATATGAGAAAGAGAGAGAGTGAGAGGTAAAGCACAGGAGCAGGAGGGAAGGGTGGAGGCGGAGGGAGAAGCAGACTCCCCGCTGAGCAGGGAGCCTGACACGGAACTCGATCCCAGGACCTCGGGATCATGATCCCAGCCAAAGGCCAACGCTGAACCGGCTGGGCCACCCAGGCGCCCTGAAAGAGGGGTTCCTGACCAATTTTTGAGCCAGGGATTCCCTCAGCAATCTGGTGAAGCCCAAGGGGCCCGACAAGGAGCAGTATTTTACAACCTGTAGCCCCAAATACATAGAGCCCAAAACTATCAAGTCACAAAAATGCATACCTGCAAATATAGGATACTAGAAAAATATACAGGAAATAAATATCTCACAGCTAAGAATAAAATAAAATATATAGGACGCCAAAGAAACTAATTATAGTGAAAGTGAGTTATCAAAGGAAACCAAATATCCTGAAATACGGTTCTGAAAATGTTAGAATAAATGTGAGGTAGGAATACCAGCGCCTTCTCATTCCCTGCACTTAGACCCCACATTCTTCTGGAGAGAGGACGGGGAGTTTCCCTGCTTCTCTGAGAGCCGTGCAATGCTTCCAGCAAGATTTCACTCACTTAGGAGAGTTGAACATTCCAGCTCCCAAATTAAAAACTTGGAGGAGGAAAGTCACTGCGTGCAATATTAAAAATGGCTTGAACCCATGGTTTTGGTTAGGAGGAGGGGCTTTGCAGTCAGACCGGCTGCTGGAATCCTAGCTCGGTCGCCCACTCCTGTGACCGGAGCGGTAAACTCTCCACCTCTACTGCCTCAGTTTCTTCTTCTGTCTCTTCTGTCTCTTCAAGGAGAGCATGAGACCTGCTGGGAGGCATCGGCACGTGTGAGCGCCTGCTGTGTACTCACTCCCTCTTACCGGCTTTATTGTCTGTTGTTCGGGCTTATGATTTGCTTATGAATGCCTAGGTGGGTTCTCTACAGAAATGGACTCAAGTGTGTTAGAGTATCCACAGTGAGGACCTCAGCAAGGGCCAGTGACCTATAGGAAGCAGAGAGAGAGTTTGAGGAAGAGAATGGGCCCCAAGTGGGGAAGGACCCCCAGTAAAGAGGGGCAGGGGCCGTGGGGCCCCAAATCCTGGGAGGGTGCTGAAATATTTGGGAGCAGAGCACAACAGAGCAAGGCAGAGGAGAAAGTGCGGGGATCACTGGCACAACTGGAAGTAAGAGAAATTTGATTTTTCAACAAATATATTTCCTCTGGAAATAGGGAAAACAATGCTTGCAAAGATAATGCACTAACCATTTCTTTTTCAATTCTCTTTAACATATTTAAAGCAAAAGTGTTTCCGTTTGACTTTCCTTGAAACAATTCATAACATTTACAAAAGTTGGGCACAAACAGCAGGGGATGAAGGGGCTAGGGGCTCCCTGCCCCCACACCGCCGAGCTGACCACGGTCACCAATGGCATTGACATCAGGCGGGGTTCTTAGCTAGTCACGTGTTTTCATTGCTGTTGAAATCAAGATTTTTGTTGGAACTGCATACACCATCTAGGAGCTCTGGAGCTAGGGTCTAAAAAGCTCTTTCAAACCCACACTTCTACAGAGCAAAGATAATAGAGTGGAGAGAAGACTGGCTTCCCACAAAGAGCTGGAATCACCGGACATCCTCATGTAAGAACGTGAAACTAGTCACAGGCCTTATGCTTCTTTAAAAATTAACTTGGAGGGGCACCTGGGTGGCTCAGTGGGTTAAGCCTCTGCCTTCCACTCAGGTCATGATCTCAGGGTCCTGGGATCGAGACCCGCATCGGGCTCTCTGCTCAGCGGGGAGCCTGCTTCCTCCTCTCTCTCTGCCTGCCTCTCTGTCTACTTGTGATCTCTCTCTTTGTCAAAAAAAAAAGGAAAAGAAAAGAAAAAAATTAACTTGGAATGGATCAGAGACATACATGGAAAAGGCAAAAGTATAAACAGCTGGGATAAAACAGGAGGATGACCGTAGGTTTGTCGGGGCCATTTTAGATACAAAATCAAGGCCACGATTCATAAAAGAAATAACAGACAAGCTGGATGTCATTAAGAAAAAAGTTCTGCTTTGTGTGAATTTTCACACTGTCAAGAGTGTGAAAAGACCAGGCGCAGGCTGGGAGAACACACTTGCAAATGACACAGCTCAGATGGGCCCATTCTCCACTGCATGGGAGATCCCTGTACCTTTCCCTCAAATTTGCTCTGAAGCTGAAACTAACATAAAATAAAGTTTAGGGGCGCCCGGGTGGCTCAGTCAGTTGAGCGTCTGCCTGTGACCCAGGCGGTGATCCCGGAGGCCTGCAGTCCAGCCCTGGGTCAGGCTCCCTGCTCAGCAGAGACCTCGCATCTCCCTCCGCCCTCCCACCGCCCAACTCGCGCTGGCTTGTGCTCTCGCTCTCTCTCTCAAATAAATAAACAAAAGCTTTAAAAATAAGTACAGTTATATAAAGAACAAATAACAAAATAGAAGTTACCTTTTGTCCTATAATTTTCTCCTTGAAGTTTCCTTATTTTTGGCAGCGTATTTAAAATTTTCAAAATCATCCGGGGTCAAAACTGTAAAAACAAACAAACAAAAAAAAAAAACAGCACAAGGAAACAATCACAGATCCAAAATGTGGGACCTTTTACAGGCAAAGCGATGGGATTTCCACAGAAGTCAAGAATTTGAGAAAAGCAAGCAAACAAAGAAACAGGGCGTTCACCCCCGATCACACGTGATTTACTAGTTGTCCCAGGAAAACAGAACGCATTGACCTTCCTTGGACCTTGATCCAACAACCCAACTGTAAAAGGACATTTTTGAGACAGGGGGCAAAGCTAGTTTGTGGACGGGGCGGTGGTAGAGGAGGCGAGAGGCGTGTCTACCATGGGGGTCCTGACGGTATTATCGTCTCATAAAAGCATCAGCATGCTTCTTGGACTCAATACGCAGTAATTCCAGAGTTCCTATAAAATACTTGAGCAAAGCAAAACAAAAAAAAAAAAAAAAAAGAAAGAAAGAAAGAAAAGAAAAGAAAAAAAGGTACAGAGAAGGCAAATAGGACAGAATCTTGATAATTATTGAATTTCATAATGAGTAGGGGGGTTCACGGCACAATTCTATTTTTGAATGTGTATGAAAAGTTACATAATACAAATTTTAAAATTTCTTCTTTGATTTTTTCCCTTTGTTCAAATATTTCCCATGTCCTATGAACTCTGATGCCCTAAAAGCTTGGCCATTAGTCCTCACCTCCCAGGTTCAATTCTGTCCTCCTGACCTGTCTGTCACCCCGCATCTGTCCCATCCCTCCCCCCCGGACCCCCCAGTGAGGCCCAGCTATGCTCTGGCCAGTCTCCTCTTCAAAAGAATAAAAACAAACTTCACTCAGAGACTTATTTTCTGCATGTTGAGGGTTTCTAAAGGAAAAAAAGAACGATATATTTTTATAGAAAATCTTAAGCCACACATGTGAAGTGCTCTAACCTAAGAAACTCTATGAGCCTTGAACTTTCTGGCTTTTTCTTTTCAGTTCTTCAGTTAGTTCACAAAAGGAAGAGCTGAGTACTCATGTGTAGCTTTGATGATCAGGGCACCCCTCATCCCTCCCCGCTTCTCCTTCACTCCTGTTATGCGGGGGATCCCTCCACTCTCCCCAGGGCTGCCTCTCTGCAGGGCAAGGTGTCCCTCTAAAGGGGTGAAGGCCGGGTTTCAAAAGCCCTGCTTATGCCAAGTCAGAAACAGGAGTTTCTCCCCATGCTGTGCTGGGACTGGCTTCTGTGAGTCATGGGATCCATAATTATTATCAAAGTGGTCTCGCCCCAGTAAAATCTTCTCGTGTTTTGGCTCTGCCCTAACCATGGCTGATGCCAAGGGCTGGACTATTGCCGGCATGTGGCTTTAAGGGAAGGCCTCTGAGCCTTTCATGTGTCAGCTCCAAGAGAGCCCTGGGCCCAGATTAGCTTTCCAGAATTCTACCTGCACACCTGTAGGGAGAAGTGTTTTCTCTATGGGATGAGTGAGGATTACTTACCACCTGTGCTGCTCATTGATAAAAAGTGACAAAAGTCCTTCCCGGTTTCCTAAAGAAAGTGGAGTTTTAACTGCATATCATCTCCAAGGCAACATGGAAAAAGAAAATTGAGAAGAATTGTGTCAGCAGTTGTTTGGGTCATTTTGTTTTGTTTTGTTTTTTTGTTTTTTTTTTTAAATGTCAGGTTTTGTTTGTTTGTTTGTTTTTTAAAGATTTTATTTATTTGACAGAGAGAAACACAGCGAGAGAGGGAACACAAGCAGGGGGAGTGAGAGAGGGAGAAGCAGGCTTCCCACCGAGCAGGGAGCCCGATGTGGGGCTTGATCCCGGATCTCCGGGATCATGACCTGAGCCGAAGGCAGTCACTTAACCAACTGAGCCACCCAGGCGCCCCTGTTTTGTTTTGTTTTGTTTTGTTTTTAATAATGCATCAATGTTTTTTAGTCTAGAATATATTTGACCTTGGATCCCAAACTATCAAGGTGTCAGACGTGATGATTTCAGAAGCAGACATCCAGGGGAAGTGCAGGGGGACCACATTTAAGATCAAGATCGGGACACAGGGTGAAGAGTTTGCAACTTTTCTAGAAAAGTCAGATCTGAACTTCCTTCTTATATTCTTGCCACATCCTATCTGCCCCAGAGGCAGGAGTTTGGGGGCTGTCTAGCCCCGTCAGAGCCCCTCCTCCCCCTGCTTCCCAGTCCCCTGCTCTCATTCATTTATGCTAATTTCCCATATTAATCGCTGTGTCTTTTCACAGATCTGCCTGTGTCGCCCCTTTGAGGTGACTGATGGGGTGGGGGGGCTCTGTGCCAACCAACAAGCCGGCGCAAGCGGTGTGTTAGCCGGAAGCCTTCAGCGTCACCTGGGAACTCTGAGTTGCCTCCTCTGGGGGGCTGCTACTTCTGAGGATGTTATCAGCCAGCTCGGAGAATCGGGGCCATGGAACCCCCATCTTCACGTTGGCAAGGGGGAGGGGACCGGCATTTGAGGTTGGCATGTCCCTGAGGCCACTGGAAACCCCGCCGTTCCTCCTGTGCTCCGATTCTGATATGTTCCCGGGTGGAGGGAGACACTTGCATCCAACCCAGATCTTGCTGCTGAATCACTCACCGATGAAGCTGGTTTGCCTGCTTGGACGATTTAGGGAAAGTTAAAAGAACACGTTCTCCATACATCACTCATTGGCTCCCAACACTTGTTTGGCTTCTAAAAGAACAGATCTGAAAGGCTCCAAAAGGGAAAGGTTTAAGGTAGCCCCCATACCCCATGCCAGCCCACCAAAGGGCAGGTCAGAGGGGTCGCTGGAGATAATGGAATTTCTAAACCATTGTAAAAGAGTTGTCAGGCCCGGACACGCTGAGAGGATGAGCACGGGCTCCGAGCAATCTGATGTCCAGAAGTAATGAAACGATGAGTCTATTTCACACAATGGACCTGTCAAGAAAAATAGTGTCGCTTCAGAGGAAGCCTTGAAAGCTCTCCTTAGTGGCCTTCAAAGTATCAGTTTTCAGGTGCTAAGTGGTAATTAAAGTGAGCAAGTTAGAGTAGCATCCAGTGAAATCAGATCGTGCCAAAGCCCATGGAAGGGGTCAGGATGAGCGTCCATTCCCATGGAGGGGCATTCCAGGCTAGGTGACATTTACAACACTGAGGAACACTTTCGGGTTGAAAGGGGAAGGCATCTTTTTAGTTCATGCAAATGCTCTGTTCTTGGGGGTTGAAATTCTCCTTAGAGGGAGGGGTCTGCTTTGTTTATACTGAGAGAGGTGGTTTGTTGTTGTAAAAAACAATTTCTTCCTTTAGTCTTTCATTTCTTCTTAGCAACTGTGGAACAACTCTTCTCCAAATGGACTGATAGGCTTCTTTCATTTGATATTTAAGGCACATAACTTGCATTCATTCACAGCTATTTTTTGTTTTTCTTTGTTTTTGCCGCAGTTCCCACAAAGCTCAGGACGGTTGAAAGCGTCTTCAGGATGACTATGGGTCAGTCTTAGTTTTTTTGGTACAATTATCCCCAAGCTTCTTCGGTAGTTCGTTTTTATTCTATTTTTCGTGTTTGGATTGCTGTACCATAGCTTCATTTCTTCTGAATATTTGTTTCAGGAAATAATTGAAAATCTGTGAGCCAAAATAACAGATTAAGTAAATCAGTTAAGTAGTCATAAAGTAATACAAATTAAACTTTGGCAGCAAAGTGGGCTAGGCCTCCTGCGGGTGAGGCCCTGTTGATGGGAGCTGGGTCCCAGGGGCCAGGCCGGAGGGCTGTTGAGGGGAAGGTTGTTTGTTTTATCAAAGAGTCGGAGGAGAGAGATGAAAGCCAGAGGCAGGAGGAGAGCTGAGGTCACTGAAGAGGAGCATGTGGGTCATGCATCAGGTTGGAATGACAAGGGAAGGGTAAACAGAGATTAGGCCCAGGGAGCTCGGTAGCCCAGGGGGTCAGAGGAGTGGACCCAGGCGCCAGGTGCAGGCAGAGCGACTTTTGGCAGTTTGGGAACTAAATAGTGTTAGGCGTCCAGTTGGGTATTTCTTGCAAGTGGACGTGTGGACGGGGAGCAGATGGCATCTGCGTGGTACCCGTGCTCTGGCCAGTCGGAAAGGGCCCCCCAGGACAGGCCTCGGCATCGGGAGGACGTGCAGCGGCTGGCTGGCTGTCTCCCATCCGTGAGTCCGGCTGCCGGATGGGACTGCACAAAGTCTGTTTCCTGCAGACGCCGGCTCCCCCAACCCGCCAGCCTGCTGGAGCCCCTGGGGGTGCCATGCTCAGAGTCACCAGAAAGAGGAATTTTGATAGAAATCCTCTGGATTATTATAGCAGGTTGCCTCATATTTTTGAAACAGAAAACAAGCAAAAACAATGAAAACGTGTCTGCGGGTTGCATGTGGGCCCCAGGCCACCTGTTTGCATCTCAAAATTCCAAGCTGGGTTTGAGAGCTGTGAGAACACAAGTCCCCGCGCGGTCTCTGCCCCTTTCCCGCCGACCTTGGGCAAGGACCACGGGATCTCACGGCCACCAGGGAATCCTGTGCATCTGTACCTGCCTCCCGATTTTTATCAGAGCCACTAGATGCTTTTCCATGTGCTTATCTCCACTTTGCCCATGTGTATTTTGAGGTCCGGGAAGGCGGGCACCACGGTTTTCTCTCTCTTGTGCCTCCTTTCCACCTCACCGTTACTGATATGGAGTTGGGGCATAACAAATGTCTTTTGCCGAGTGGACACCTGTTTGAATTTCCAGAGCGTATAGAACTCCCAAAACTACTGATGTGTTTTGTTGGGCAGCTGGATGGACTCAATACATTCAGAGAGCAAATTGGTGATTGTTGTTAAAGTTTCAGGTACTGATATTTGACTTTGAAGCATATATCCCAGACATTCAGGCTGATGCTCGAATGAGACAGGAACAAGGGGTTCACCACAACACTGAAGGTGGATGGCAAACCTGTCATGTGTTCATCTAATACAATTAAAAGCAACGTACAACGGTCGAAATGAGAGAACTCGACTTGATGAGTTTGAAGCGGGCGCACCATCACTGAAATGAACAACATGCCTGTGTATCATCATGTGTAGATCTTGAACACACACCACTGAACCCCAATCAGCACGGTGTAGAATCATACAGCACAGGGCAATATTACATATATGTACACATAGAAAAGAGCACCATCTAATTTGTGCAAGCAAGCGTGTGTGTGCATGTGCTCATGCTTGTATGTGTGCACGTGTGTGTATAACACGGGTGGGAAGTGCACACATCAGATTCCCATAATGATCACCTTTGACGAGGTTGTGAACGGCACTTGGGGCCAAGAAGGGAAGGGACACTTCTCATCATCCAAACGTTCTATTATGTTCTCTCGAACAATGGAAACCAGCAAGTGTTGGCATTTATTGGACCTGGGTAGTGATTGTATTTGTGTTTGCTTTCTTCTTTTTTGTACCTTTTTTTTTTTTTTTTAAAGATTTTATTTATTTGACAGAGAGAAACACAGCAAGAGAGGGAACACAAGCAGGGGGAGTGAGAGAGGGAGAAGCAGGCTTCCCGCCGAGCGGGGCACCCGATGTGGGGCTCGATCCTGGGTCTCCGGGATCATGACCTGAGCCGAAGGCAGTTGCTTAACCAACTGAGCCACCCAGGCGCCACCTTCTTTTTTGTACCTTCCTGAAATTTTTGTGTTTTGTTTTTTTAACGTAAAAGACAAGTTAGTATAATTGCAAATATTCCACATTTTTGGAATAGAGTCTTCCCTTTGGGTTGCCTCTTCTGCCTGAAGTTTTTCCAAAGAAGACAGTTCCGTTTTTCTCTGCAAATGTCAGCTTTTCATCTTGGTGTCATTCAGAGAGCTCACTCATGTTAGTTAACTGGAACCTATCACTTCCCTTTTCCCCATTGCTTGAAAACTTAGGCCTTCAGCCCACCGGTCAGGGCCGGCAAATGCTCAGAGTTCCCTCACCTGGACCCTCAAGGCCACCCGGGCTTTATTCTCAAGTTCATGGTGTTTGCCCCCAAATCCACAGCTCCTTTTTAGAGACTGAAGTAAAGACATCAAGAGTTGTAAGCTATATTTATCCAGGGCCCAAGTAAAGAAATGATTTCGTTCCTGTTCCATCCATCCCTCTTCCAACTGTGTAAATCAGGCCACTTTCCCAACCTCCCCCCCCAAGCACACTGCGCAGGAGGATTCTGGGATCCATGCCAAGAAAGCATCCCCGTGCTTCAGACAAATGGAGCCTCCACAGCAAGCTCTTGCAGGCAGCGGAAGGGACGTGGCAGGCTAAGAACCACGGCTTAAGCACGACTCGCCACTTTCATCAAAACCTTCATTTCCCCCCTCTCTTGAGGTCAGGGAACAACACGCTGTCTGGTAAATCTCTGGATTTTTCTTTCAACTTGCCGGCTGCTCTTTGTTCGGCAACACACAGCGAGCATGTCACCGGGTGACCCACTTTCCTTAGCGAGGCGACTTCCAGCAGCACCCCAGCCACTACGGTCGGCTGCGAACGCTCTCGCCTTCCACATCGCTACCGAAACTGTTGCAGGTTCCCAGTAACTTCAGACCTGCAGCAAGGAGGCCAGAAATAAAAAGGAGCATAAGGAAGATGATTCCTTCACGTATTAGTTAGCTTTGCGGGACAAAGGGAGTTAGAGATGTGAGCTGTTGGCTGATGCGGAATCATTTTCTCCGGCGGGTACCTTTCCCATCAACCAGCTCTCGCGCTGCTTCCTTCGTCCGCCTCTTGGAGAATCAAAAACTCCCACGAGTCTCCGAAGCTCCCCAAGTAGCCAGGGCTGTGTCCTTACCCGACAGGATGGCACCATCGGCCCCAGGCCACCACATGTCCTGCTCAGGCACATGACTTGAGCCAAGATGTCCCTCCAGACTTTCGGGGTTCAATATCCAACTATGAAACTGTCTTCATCTAACTGCACGCGATCGTTTTAGCTCCGAAAGAGGGTTTCCATCCCTGCGTCCTTCAGGCCAACGCGGTGCATCTCTAACTGTTTTTTGAAACAGGCTGGGCTGCCTCTCCCCCAGCCCGCCGCCCACGGTCTCCACTTCCCTGGTCGCCCCCGCAAGTCCGTTAGAACCCCAGCATGTCCACAGCCAGCATTCCTCCCCGGGTCCCCACTGCCCCGGAGCTAAGTTGTGCAATCATTAACATGTCATGAAAATCCCTCTGGGTTTCTCCCATGTTTAGACCCCACTTCATTATAGAAAGTCTCGGCAAGCTCCTGTGTTGGGCTTGGGTGCCAGCTTTGTCTCCTTCCCATAACTGACTCCTTCCTCATTTCCCTTCAAACAAATCCTCCTTCTTAGCCCCTCGTGTTGCTAATCCAATGGTTAGTGCCATTTCTCATCTTAGGTGAAATTCTTAGCGTCATCTAACAATGTGGCCCAACCCCCTTCTTTTCAAAACCGTTTCTATCCTTGGTTTCACAAAATCCTACTTTCTTTCTTTTCTTTCTGTTTCCATCCTAGTTTGAGCTGATCTCCTGGTTCATGGTTCTTGCCTCCAACATGGAATGTGGGGGGGGTCTAATCATACATCTTTTTCTCTCTTAGTACTCCCTGTCTCTAAAAGGTCTTACGCACTTCTCTTACTTTAAGAGAGGTTAGATATCTTTTTAAAGATTTTATTTATTTATTTGGCAGAGACACATCTAGAGAGGGAACACAAGCAGGGGGAGTGAGAGAGGGAGATGCAGGCTTCCCACCGAGCAGGGAGCCCGATGTGGGGCTCGATCCCAAGACTCTGGGATTATGAGCTGAGCTGAAGGCAGAAGCTTAAGAACTGAGCCACCCAGGCGCCCCAGGGGAGGATAGACATCTTCACTGATGCACTGCCTGTGACTTGACTCTGGGCATATCCACCCCCCTATCTGACCTCTCTACTTGAGTGGCAATCTTACATGGCAATGTGGCTAGACTCTAGTACCTAGTTATTTAATCAAATACTTATATAGGCATCACTGTAAAAGATTTTGTAGATGTTGGTGAACACCTACAATCAGCTGAATTCAAGTCAAGCCAATATTGTGGGGTGGGTCTCGT
The DNA here is from genome assembly GCA_004023965.1 of Spilogale gracilis. Classification (NCBI taxonomy): domain Eukaryota; kingdom Metazoa; phylum Chordata; class Mammalia; order Carnivora; family Mephitidae; genus Spilogale; species Spilogale gracilis. The sequence goes on from PITA01000999.1 coordinate 144,855, forward strand.
TTAATCAGCCGAAGTCCTGAAGAACAGAAACTGAGGATTCCAGGAGAGCAAGAATTATGCTCAAGGTAGTACCAGAGAAATCCTGCCTGAATTTTCAGCTCACCAACCTGCCCTATGGATTGAATATACCTGTCTACGTATCTCTCCGTCCATTCATGTAGCCATCTTCCTCCTTCTGATCCCTTCTCTGGAGAATCCTGACTGGTAAACGGCTACCTCAAAGCCAGCCTAGCTCGGACCCTCCCAGCTTGGCTCACCCCTTGCCCCGTGTCCGGTGCCACTGCCCATCCCCCAGCAGGAGCGATTTTTCATCCCCTCCCCCGACCTCTGCCCTGTGTCCTGGTTTGCCTGGGAGAGTTGCTTAGGTGTGCTCATCTTACACCCTCAAAATTACCCGTGTTTGGACGATAAATTACACACTCGACTCCACTAGCAAGTTCTGTGATTTGCCCCTAAATTAAGTCCCACATCCATCTACCTCTCTGCACCTTCTCCTTACTCGAGTCCGTGGAATTATCATCTCCTGCCAGTCTCCTTAGAGAGACTTTTAACACTTTGCCTTCCTCTGTCTTGCTCCCTGACAATCTGATCTACTCAGCAGCTTGCCAGGATGACCTCCGCAGACTAAGAGCAGATGAGTTTACCTCGTCCTTCAAATCTTCCAGCTGTCTCCCATTATACTTAGAAAAACACAATCCAGAATCCTTACCTGAAAGCCCTTCCTGATCTTCATCGGACCACCTGTTGGACCTCGGCTCCTGCACTCTCCCCGTGGTCACGAAGTCGAGCTGTGCCATGTTTCTCCATCCCAGGCCAGGGCTATGTCCTTGCTTTGGCCTCTGCCTAGAACTCTCCTGATCCCCATCTTCAGTGGGTTGCTTCCTTCTTGCCTCCCGGGTCTGTTTCAGGTGCTTCCCCCATAGAAGGGCCCTGTCACAAGCACTGTTCTCTGACCCCTGACACCTGCTTCCTGCCTCAGGTGTAGGCACAGAAGTCAGCAACTCTCTATCCTGGCTCCCCCCCCCCCCACGCCCCGCATCTGAGAATGCGGCTGAGATGTGAGGGAACGCTTGGAGGGGAGCCCTGGAGAGCAGACACCCCCCTGCACTGTCCCTGTGTCTCCCTCCCTGCCTGGAGCTTTGGCCGCCTGTCATCTGTCAGCACCTCCTGAAATGTGCCTCAAACTCATGAATAAATGAATTGAGTTGGGGACAGAGCATTACTCTCTCATGTATCAATTGGCCTGCACTCTCCCTGCACAGAGAAAACAGATAAAAAATCAAACAAAATAAAGCCAAAATTTAAAAATTTAAAATCAAACAAAATAAAGCCAAAAAATCAAACAAAATAAAGCACCTACTGGTGCTATGGTCAGCTCCTTCCAAAGGAATGAGCTATTTCAACTTAGAAATAGTGATGTGCTGAGGCCCCTGGGTGGCTCAGTTGGTTAAGCAACTGCCTTCGGCTCAGGTCATGATCCCGG